>WOXC01010393.1:0-435000 GCA_011680675.1 Gymnobelideus leadbeateri | reverse complement strand
AGGTATGTCTGGAGATATCCCTTAGTTTCCCCTTCAATGCCCTTACCTGACAGGAGGAGGGGTGAGTAGGGTCAGAGCAACTGATTGAAACAGAGAACTTAGCCATAATAAAGTGGGTGACCTTACCTTCAGCTTCCATGCTTGCCCAGGGCTCAGCAAGAGGAATGGAGGAAGTGGAAGCACTGCCAAGTCCCAGGCTTCCCCATTATTCTGAGTCTTGTGGAGACTGGAGGACAGGGTACTGGCAGGTGGTTCTACCACTTTTCCAACCTCGGGGCATTCCTTCCTCCAATGTCCCTCCTGGTCACATATGCATGGTCCCACCAGTATCAGTTCCTGGGGTTCCCTCTTGGGGGAGAGCACCCTGGAGGGGCAATCCTTGGACCAGTGATCCTCCTCATGGCATTGAAAGCAGGTTTCTCCACTGCCCCAGCAACTAGGCTTCCTCCAAGGGGGTACCCTGGAGGGGCTTTTCCTGGCCATGGCAGCAGCCAAGAATTGAGCATGTTCTCTCTGATTCCTTCCCTTCATTCTTTCTCTTCTGCTACAACTAGGTCTCTGTTATTAAAGACTCCAAAGGCCATCTCCAGTAATTGGGCCTGAGATGTTTGGGGTCCCATTGCCAATTTATGCACTTTCCTCCTAAAATCTGGGGCAGACTGATTAATGAAATACATGTTAAGGACTGCTGCCCCTTCTGGAGTGTCAGGAACTAAGTTTGCATATCTTTTAATAGCTTCTATCAGTAGGTCTTGGAAAAGGAAAGGGATTGGGGTGGAGCCAAAATGGCTAAGTAGAGGAATAAACTTGGTGTGGGCTCTGGCTCCCATCACTTCCAATACATGTAAAAAAGCGACTCTAAACAAATTTTAGAGCTACAGAACCCACAGAGATGGAGAGAAACAAATCTCCCACTGAAGGCAGCCTGACAGGCTGACAGGAAGGGTCTATCATATGGAGCTAGGAGCCAGGCACAGTCTCACAGGAGCCATACAGTTCTGGCTCCAGGGTGGCATTGGGCCAGTGGTGGACAGAGCAGACTTCAGGAGAGTGAATCAAAAGTAGCTGTGGTAGTTTCCAGACTTCTCAACCCATAAATGCCAAAGACAAAGTAAAAGGTCAATGTAGAACTCTGTTGGAACAGGTGGGGGGGAATAGAAGAGCATGGTCTAGCCCCTGCCTCCAGGGTGAGAAGCAGTGGATACACGGTAGCTGTGCAGCCCTGCTGTGTGGCTGTCTCAGGAGCTCCTGGCCTGCAGATTGTAGGGGGACAAAGTGACCATTCAGAGCATAATCACTTTTGCTTTAACCTGCTTGGATCTGGATCACGTTCTTGGGTAGTGGTCCTGGGGTGTGTAGTAAGTGAGCCAGAGCTTGTGAGGGATATAGAGAGGACACCCTCCTAATAGCTCTGGCAGCTGCAAAAATCCTGGCAATTTGAGACAAAGCTCTCTCCATTCTGTAAGCAGAGTTCTACCATGGCAAAGAGCTCAAAAGTCAAGTAATTGGCTGGAAATATGAGCAAGTAGAGGAAGCACAAACAGACCATAGAATCCTTTTTTGGGGACAAAAAAGATGAAGACATAGAGTGGGAGGAAGACAGCTAAGTCAGAACTCCTGCATCAAAAGCCTCCAAGAAAAATATGAGTTGGTTACAGGCCAAGGAGGAGCCCAAGAAAGGTTTTAAAAATCAAGTAAGAGAAGTGGAGGAAAAATTGGGAAGAGAAATGAGAATGACGCAAGAAAATCATGAAAAGTGAGTCAACAGCCTACTAAAGGAGACCCAAAAATACACTGAAGAAAATAACACCTTTATAGGGGTGGCTAGGTGGCACAGTGAGTAGAGCACTGGCCGTGGAGTCAGAAGGACCTGAGTTCAGATCCGTCCTCAGACACTTAACACACACAAACAAAAACCTAGATGTGTAACCTTGGGCAAGTTACTTAACCCCAATTTCCCTCCAAAAAGAAAAAAAAAGAAAATAACACCTTTAAAAATAGACTAGCTCAAATGGCAAAAAAAGACCCAAAAAGCCAGTGAGGAGAAGAATAGCTTAAAAAGCCAAATTTGCCAGATGAAAAAGGAATTTCAAAAACTCACTGAAGAGAATAACTCCTTCAAAATTATATTGGAGCAATTGGAAGCTAATGACTTTATGAAAAACCAGGTCCAAACAAATGAAAAAATAGAAGCAATGTGAAATAGATCCAAGAGAAATCATTTAAAATTATCGGGCTAACTGAAAGCCATGGCCAAAAAAAGATCTTAGATACCATCTTTCAAGAAAATTATCAAGCAAAATTGCCCTGATATTCTAGAATCAGAGGGCAAAATATAAATTGAAAGAATTCACCCACTTCCTCTTGGAAAAGATCCCCAAAAGAAAACTCCTAGGAATATTATAAATAAATACTCTGGAATAAAATATTATAAATATATTATAAAATATATAAAATATTATAAATTATATATTATATATTATAAAATATTATAAATAAAACTCCGGAATAAAATTCCAGAGTCCCCAGGTCAAGGAGAAACTACTGCAAGCAATCAGGAAGAAACAATTTGAGTATTGTGGAAACACAACCAGGATAACACAGGACCTAGCAGCTTCTACATTAAAGGATCAAGGGGCTTGGGATATGATATTCTGGAGGTCAAACCAAGGAGTAAAACCAAGAATCACCTATCCAGAAAAACAATATAATGCTACAGGGTAAAATACAGTCATTCAACGAAGACGACTTTCAAGCATTCTTGATGAAAAAACCAGAGCTGAACAGAAAATTTGACTTTCAAATACAAGAAGTAAGAGAAGCATAAGAAGGTAAACAGGAAAAAGAAATCATAAGGAACTTATTAAAGTTGAACTATTTCCATTCCTACATGGAAAAATGATAATTGTAACTCATGAGACTCTTCTCAGTATGAGGATAGTTGAAGGGAATGTATATGTATACATACATATATATGTATGTATAGGAGGGTGTATGTGTGTATAAATATATATTCAAGTTTGTGCATATGTGTGTTCATGTATACATAGAGAGAGGGCATGGGGTGATTTGAATATGAAGGGATGATATCTAAAAAAATAAAATTAAGAAGTGAGAGAGGAATTAATTAGGAGAAGGAGAAAGGGAGCGATAGATCGGAGTAAATTATCTAATACAAAAGAGGCAAGAGAAAACTGTTACAAGGGAAGTAAAGAGCAGGAAGGTGAAAGGGAATGGGACAACCTTATTCTCATTGAATTTGGCTTAAGGAAAGAATAACATACACATTCAATTGGGTATCTTACCCTACAGGAAAATAGGGAGGAAGGGGATAAAAGGGGGATGATAGAAGGGAGGGCAGATTGGGGGAGAGGGTAGTTAGAAGCAAACATTTTTGAAAAGGAATAGGGTCAAAGGAGAAAAAAGAATAAGTGGGGGGTAGGATAGGATGAAGGGAAATATAGTTAGTCTTCCACCATATAACTACTATGGAAATGATTTGGGTAACTACACATGTACAACTTATATTGAATTGCTTATCTTCCCAATGGGGGTGGATGAAGAAGGAAGAAGGGAAAAAAATCTGAAACTCAAAGTTATAAAAACAAATGCTTAAAAAATGTGTTTTTCTACATCCAACTTGGAAATAAGATATACAGGCATTGGGATATAGAAATCCATATTGCCCTACTAGAAAGTTAGGGGGGTGATGGGGGAGGATATAAGAGAGAACAGATTGGGGGAAGGGGTATTCAGTAGGCTTGTTATTTTGGGGTGGGGGTAATGGAAAGATGGGGAAAAATTGTAACTCAAAATCTTGTGGAAATGAATGTTGAAAACTAAAAGCAAATAAAATTTTTAAAAAAAAGGAAAAAAAAGAAAAGGCTAGGGTTTTCCTTTTCTCTCCGAGTTATTTCCCTAATTTTCTGAAAATTTACTTTCTTTTGCATTTCTTGGGCCTTCTAACAGGCAAAGTACCATATGGTCTCTCAACATCCTTTTAATCATAGTCATCACACCTAGCTAACAAAAGCCTGGCAGGGTACTTTTAGGTTAAAAGTAAGGCATTTCTTTTTAATCTCAGAAAGTAAGGTAGAGCTCATGTTTGGTCTTAGAGAGTTATCTGACAATGATAATGAATTCCCAAGATTATCTATGGCTCAGCATGCAAATGAATTTAAGCCAAAGCAATCAATACTACTAGATTGCTTTTGTTTCTTTGATATTTTTGGTACTATTGTTGAGGTTTACGTTCTGGGATATATTTACATGCAGGTCCTGCCTGAATGGATCTGACCCAAGCCTTCTTTTAGTCAAAGACAAGATTTATGAGTACAAAGATTGAGGGTGGATGTGATTCTAAAAATCCTTGCCTAGGTAGAGGAGACTAACTCTTTTTATAGGAAAAAGAGCTGAATGAGGGTGACCAGTAGGCTGGGAAGACTAGGTGGTAACAGAGAAGGGCTCTGAATGCCAGGGAACTGGCCCATGTGGCCAAAGGAAAATGGGGTTTAGAAAGGATCTAGGGTGGGAAGTAGCAGGGGTGGGGAGTGAGAGGGTAAGGCGGGGGGGATTTGGAGGGAACAGACAATGGAGGGCTGGATTAGGTTAGAGAAAACAGAGAAGAATTGGGAGATTGGGTAGTAGGCTCTAATGAAAAGATTACTAGGATGGGTCTTTGGGTGCTGGCTACAACGAAAGGATTAATAGGTGGATGCCTCAGGTGAATATCAGAAACTCAACCAAGTGGGAAAATTCAAAGAGAGTTCAGGGGAAAGTTGAAGGAGAGTTTCTGGAGCCCACAAACAAATGGAACAAATTCTTTGGGGGTAAGAGGCTAAGGGAAGGTCTCAAAAGTCTTGGTTTGGGCTGGCACCCAGTCACTATTATTGTGTTTTATTGACAGATCAAACAATGTCATTAAAAGGGAAATGCAAACTTGGGATGTGGTCCCCAGTCCTCACTGACTATGTCTGGAATAATGCATGGAATCTGGTCTCCTGCAATTTGTCTTATTTCCCCATTGAGACTCAAATGAATGTTTGTTTGAAGGGAAAACTCATTTATATCCTGGGAGACTCCACATCCTGTCAGTGGATGAAATATTTCATAAAGAACATCAAAAGTGAGTTTTGATGTTGAGTTCATCCTCAAATCTCAGAATCTGATCCTTCAGGTTTTTAGGGGAAGGAATATTGACACATAATTGTATTTTTTTCATATTTCTTAATTTCAGACCTTTAAACTTTTTATATAAGATGCAATTGCCATTCCTTTGCATTTATACATTTCACTGACTTAATGGGAACTGGTGAGAATAAACTGCCTCTCTTTCTTCTCAGATAGCTCCCACTTTATTATTCACACAGTGGATGCATTCAAATTAAAATTCAGATAAGATGACCTATATATAATTAAACTAGAGGGGGAACATCAATAGGTTTCTGCTACACTTCCCTTCCTTCAGAGAGGTTCTGCAATTTATAAACAATATAGGAGAATGGTTCTCCATTATTTTAAGAAAAAAATGTGGGAAAGGAAACCCCATCATCTCATCTGATAGTAAATTATACTGCAGAGTCACTATTTACCAAAAGTATTCCCACTCAACGTTCCTACAGCAGTTAGAGAAAGCAATAATTTAGTTCCACTTCCAGTAGAGTTCTCTTTCCCTTATCTTCAGGATCCCTTTCCAATAGATCAAGATTTGATGGTAAATATCCTAGGACAGTGTTGTCTAAAGGAAAGAACACTAGACTCAGAGTCAGGAAGACAAGTTCAAATCCACTCTAAGATACTGACTAGACCCTGGGCAAGTCACTTATCTAGTCACTTAACTAGTTTTCTTATCTGTAAAATGAAGGGGTTGAACCCAATGACTCTAAGGTCTCTTTCCCCTCTAAATCCATGATGCTATCATTCCCACCAAGATTCAATTATGTGACATGGGAGATGCTGGCAGAGGACTGCCCAGCATGATGTATACACATCAAAGAAGGTGTTGTGCTCTATGAGCAAAACAGAATTGAAGTAGCTCAAGAGATGTGCAAATTTAGAGAGTCCACCCCAAATGTTCACATGGACTATCTGTATCCAACCTGTGGTAGAGCATTCTGAGCTCATATTGGTTTGCTCAGCAACAGTTGGACACAGTATAACTTGACTCTAATATAATGATATCATTTTGGCCCTCTTCTAGACTGAAGGACAATCAACTAACTATATTGTAAGCTCCCTGAGGGCAGGGAAGATTTTTTTCCCTCTTTTTGTATCAGCACTTAGCAAAATATCTGACACACACTAGATGCTTAATAAATCTTTATTGACTGATTAACAGAGAATATTTGTGGTAGAATCATAGAATCTTCAACTTTCATATTTGGGAGAGACTTTAGAATCCACCTACTCTGACCAATAACTGAATGAGGAGCCCCTTTATAATACCTGTGACATAGTTATCCAGTCTTTGCTCAAAGACCCTCAGGAAAAGGAACTTATCACCTCCTCAGGCATCTCATTTCCCTTCCACCATACCTAACTGCTAAGAAGCCTTATTTACAATAAGCAAAATCTTTCTATGTGATTTCTGCACATTCAACCAATCAATCAACAAATATTTACCAACTGTTTATTATGTTCTGGGCTTGTTGTTTATCATTTCTTTTTTTTTTTAAGTTGGAATGTTATTTATTTATTTATTTTTAGTTTATAACATACAGTTCCAAAAGCTTTTGAGTTTCAAATTTTCTCCCCCCCCCCTGCCCCCAGTGAAGATGGCATGAAATCTGATAAAAGCTCTACATATACATTCACATTAAACATATTTTCACATTAGTCATGCTGCAAAGAAGAATTATAACTAATGGAATGAACCACCAGAAAGAAGAAACAAAACAAAACAAAACAAAACAAAAAAGAGAAAGAGTAAATAGTATGGTTCCATCTGCATTCAGACTCTGTAATTCTTTCTCTGGATATAGGTAGCATTTTCCATCATGAGCCTTTTGGAGTTGTCTTAGAACCTTGCATTGCTGAGAAGAGTGAGTTCCATCAAAGTTAGTCATCACACAATGTGACTGTAACTGTGTACAATAGTCTTCTGGTTCTGCTCCCCTCACTCAGTATCAGTTCATATAAATCTTACCAGGTTTTTCTGCAGTCCACCTACTCATCATTTCTTATAGCACACTAGTTTTCCATTATATTCATATACCACAAATTGTTCAGCCATTCCCAGTTGATCATCCCCTCAATTTCCAGTTCTTTGTCACCACAAAAAGAGATGCTATAAATATTTTGGTACATGTGGGTTCTTTTCTCATTTGTATGATTTCTTTGGGATTCAGCCCTAGAAGCTATCCTTTATTTTCAAAGAAGACCATTGACATCATGGGTGATAACTTGCTTATGAATTAGATTTAAGTGAGGCAGAGAAGCACATTCATCAGCCTCACTCTCTCTCCCTGAATCATCTAAGTCCAGTAACAAAAGTTAAAATGACTGGTGATGGCCTGGATGCAGTGGATAAACTTGGTGGCTTCAATGTCTGACCAGCCTCTATGCACTTCAACAGCTCCTGCTTCAGTTGCCTTTATGGTCAGTGGAACAAATTGTTCTCATCTGTCCATTCTGCGTGGGGATGTCTTCACATGCTTGTCAAGGTGGACATCCCCCATGTGCTGGGAACTGCATTAAGCACTGCGTGGGGATATCTTCTATTAAAACCAAACCTCAGGGATAGAGGGGTCCCTATCTAGAGAGGTATAGGTTTCCTTTATCACCTCTTTCTTTCTAGACTGAGTTCATGGGCCATGCTTACCTCGTGGTAAATCTTGCTATTGACAAACTGAATCCTTGCCTGGGAATCTGGCTTATGCCTTAATGAAAGAGACAACAAAATCGCTTGTTGTGTAGGGGCAAACAAACCTAGTTCTTTGAATACTCACTGGGAAAGATCATACTAGAAACAAGTAGAGAAAAATGAATTAGTCACACTTTAATAAAGCAAAAAGAGTACAGAGATAGTCACAGGATGGCACAAAAATGGGGTGGGAGAGGAAGGCAGAAAGTTCAGGAAAGAGATGGGGGAATGGGAGGGGCATATAGAGACAAGTAATTGTCAATCAGGGTTGGGAGCAGTCAGACAGCATGGATCCATAGCAACTGGGCAAATGCTGGGGGGAAGGGTTTAGGGTTTGATCATAAGAACAGATTTTAAAATTTTCAGTGTGAGAATTTACCTTTAAGAAATTAGCACATGCTACAAATCAGGGTTTTATTTCTTATTTTGTTGATTGTCTAGCCTTAAGAAAGTGATGGAAAAATTTTAATAAATCAGATTAAATTTACAAGTGTGTCATGGGTATTTTTTTCCTGATAGCCATTTGGTTAAACATTTACCGGGACACCAGTAGGTCTTTTATGATCTATGCAAAGGCAAAACAAAGAATGTCTTACATAAGGAACAGAAAGAAAGGTCACTTGGCTATGGATTCAGACTATTGAAGGAGGAATAAGGTCCAATGGGTTTGGAAATATAAGTTGGAACCAAATTATGAAAGGCTTTAATACCTAAACAGAGGAGCCTCATATTTTACCTTAAATGTATTAGGGAGCTATAGGAGTTGAACAAGTCGGGGAGTGACATAATCAGATATGCATTTAAGGGAAATCACTTTGTCAACATTGTATGGGATAGACTGAAACAGGGAAACTAATTAGGTGGCAATTGCAATAATCTAGATAAGACATGAGGTTGGACTGAATTAAAGTGGTGTCTGTATGAGTAGAAAAGGTGTTTGATATGAGATGTGAAGGACAAAATGGAAAGATCTGGCAGCTGACTGGATATTTGGAGGAAGGGAACATGAAATCAAAGATAGCACTGAGGTTATGAATCTAGGAAACTGGAAGAATGATGGTGCCTGACAAAATAGAGAAGTTTACATGAGGGGAGTATATGGAGGAAAAGATACTGAGTTCTGTTTTGAACATGGTGATTTTGAGATGTTTCTGAGACAAACAGTTTGAAATGTCCAACAGGCAGATAGAGATGTAAGACTGGAATTTAGGGAAAAAACTGGGTATAAATACATAGATAGATATATAGATAGATATAGATCTCTCTCTCTCTCTCTCTCTCTCTCTCTCTCTCTCTCTCTTTTTCTCTGTCTCTCTCTTTCCCCCTTGCCCAGTTTTTTTTCCTGAGCTCCATTCCTACATTTCCAACTGCCTATTGGACATTTAAAACTAGTTGTCCCAGAAACATCTCAAAATCATCATGTTCAAAATATGATTATAGATATAGAACATATATCTAGATATGTAAATATATCTATATCTATGTAGACAGACAGACAGGTAGATAGATAGACAGATAGATAGATAGATAGATAGATAGATGGGGGAGTCATCCATATAGACTTTGTAATTAAGCCCATGGAAGTTGGTTCCATGTTCTCTTGTGGCTGTTGTTTAGTTTAGTCATGTGACCTTGTGGATCATACTGTTCATTTGGTTTTCTTGGCAAGGATACTGGAGTGCCTTACCATTTCTTCTCCAGTGCACTAAGGCAAACAGAAATTAAGTGACTGCCCAGACTCACAGTGCTAGTAAGTGTCTGAGGTCACATCTGAATTTAGGTCTTCCTGACACTACACCAAGTGCTGGATCCACTGAGTCACCCAGCTGTCATCTAAGAAAATGCAAACTAGAAATAATTCTTCCAAAAGAAAGACATTCAAGTATTTGCAAATGCTTATCATATCATTCCTTGAGCTAATTATCCCATTTTCTATCATCCCAGTCTTATATTAGAATCATCTGGGGCCTTCTCCAGTTGTCCTGGTCTACACCTGACCACTGGATCCAAATGGCTCTGGAAGAGAAAGTGGAGCCAGTGACCTTGCACAGCCCTCACCCCCCTCATTTAAATCCAATTCACTTGCAAGTAGTGGTATCACCTTCCTGATGCCATGGTCTTCTTTGAGAATGAAGAACAAACAGCAACATATTAGAATCAACACCAGCAATCTCACCATCTTGGTAAGACTCCTCTGGTAACACTCTATTTTCTCAAAATCCTTCCTAAAATGTGGTGCCTAGAAGAGAATGCAAATGATAAAGATGATATCTGACCAGGGGAAAGTACGTTGAGACTATCACCTGTGCTTCACTTAAATAGAAACTGAGACCCCATTGTTTGTTTTGGCTTTCATATCACATGAATGGATCAAATTGAGCTTGTAGTCAGGTCTACAAAACCCTCAGACCTTTCATGCAGAAACCATTGCCTTGCCATGTCTTCCCAAGTCTGTCCTCATAAGATTAAATATTTGACCCTTGGTGTAGGATTTGATATTCATCCTAATTCAATTTCATCCTGTTATATTTGACATACTTTCATATCCTGTCAAGGGTAAGATCTTTTTGGATCCTAATTCTGTCTTTCAGTGTGTTAGCTGGTCCTTAATGCATTCATGTCATACGCTAATTAAATAAGTATGAAATCTTTGCCTTCATCTGAATCACTGACAAGTAGTATTGCATATAGGACAGAGTGCTTGAATTGAGGCAAAAGGGTGACATCCTGCCTCAGACACTTAATAGCTGTGTGATTCTGGACAATTACCTTAACCTCTCTCAGCCTCAATTTTCTCATCTATAAAATTCGGATAATAATATCTGTAGCACTTTACTTACAGGGGTATTGGGAGGATCAAATGAGGTCATGTAAAAAAATGCATTGACAACCTTAACATGTTATGTGAATGTCAGTTATTACTGTTATTAGCAGTAATAATAATAATAAAATCAAAGATTACTCCCTGGGGCATTCCCCTAGAGACATTCTTCTATGCTGACATTGATCAGAACTGAATAGAGAAAAAGAATAGAAAACAAAATCCTCCAGCTATTTATTTGAGCTCTTTACATCCCAGAAGTGATGGGAAAAATAGATTCTCACTTTCTCACTGCTTTGGAAATATTATCAGAAACCTTCGTTTCCCTAAAGTACTGTATTTATATATACGATCATTTTAGCAAAACTTTATGAAGATGCTGTCAGTACCACATTGATAAATATCGCTAAGCTCTTTCAGGATTAACCTGCTTGGAGAAAGCAAAAAAAAAAAAAAAAGGACCAGAGAGAAGCTAGAATTAAAGCAAAGTAGTCATTCCTTTCCAAATATTTGTTTTATGTATGAATAAGATTAAGACTGTTCTTACAAGCACTATAATTTAAGAGGACTGAAGTGCTATATATTTTTCGGTTGAAAAAGTATTTTTGAATATTGTCTCGGAGGCAGTCATTTGTAACTGTGTCCAAGTTATTCATGACACATTTTTTAAGGTGACCAATCTTTCATAACTTAAAGAGGTACATATTACCTCCCTACTCAAAGATCTGAGCTTCAGATTAATTATCTTCTCAATGGGTCTTCATTCACTTTCAATTTGACAAGAACATGTTGTTGTTCAGTCATGTCCAACTCTTCATGACCCCATTTGGGATGTTCTTGGCAGAGATAATGAATGGTTTTGCCATTTCCTTCTCCAGCTTATTTTACAGATGAGAAAATTGAGGCAAACAACTGTGTAATTTTCTCAGGGTCACATAACTAGTAAGTATCTGAAGCCATATTTGAACTAGGGAAGATGAGTCTTTCTAACTCTAAGGCCAGTACTATAGTCCATTGAACTACCTAGTTGCCCCTCAATGAGAATATACTGCACACTAATTACATGTTCAACCCCATGCTAGGCTATGGGTATAAGCAATAAAAAGAAGTTTAAGAACATGATTCTATAAATTAATCAATGTCAAGGAATAATTATCAAATACCTGCCATTTGCCTGGCATTATAGTAGGTGGGGGATCCTTTTGGAGTTCATGAGGTATTGAGATTATCTAGGAGAATGTGCATAAGACATGGAGGTCAGAAGGGGTACAAGGACAGCCTCAATGTCTCTCTAAAGAACTTTACTATTGATTGGGAGAAACTGACATAGGACTGCTCAGCATGGAATGTCTGCATCAAAGAAGGTGCTGTACTCTATGAGCAAAGCAGAATTGCAGTAGCATAAAGGAAACACGAGATGCACAAATCTAGAGATGTGTCCATCCCAAATGTCCAGAAGGACTAGTTGTGCCTCATGTTTTAGAGTCTTCTGAGATCATGTTGGACTGATCAGCCACAGGCAAACACATTGCACCTTGACCCCAATATCATGATGTCATCGGTCTCCTTTGAGTATGAAGCACAAACATCAGATAATATTTTTTCAAAGTGAGAAGCAGTGTATCATAATGGATAGAAAGTTGGCCCCAGAGCCAAGAAGACCTGAGTTTAAGTCCTATCTATGATACATAGTATGTGATCTTAAGTAAGTCACTGAACCTCAGTGCTTTGGGAAATTCTTTAAGACTATAATTTGTAAAAGAAAGTGACAAACTGCATTAGTAGAGGACAGTTCCTCACCAGGGAGTACTCTGTATGAAAGGAATCATAGGTCCAGTCCATATCCTCAGTTTCCATCCCTTTAGAATGTATGGCAGAGACAGAGCCAAGATGATGGAACAAAGGCAGCAACCCATCTGAGCTCTCACCCAAACCCCTCCAAATACCTTACAGTGGAGGGGAAAGGTGGGGAAGGAGGGGGAGTGAGTGAACCTTACTCTCATCAGAATTGGCTCAAAGAGGGAATAACACACTTAATTGGGTATAGAAATCTATCTTGCCCTATAGGAAAGTAGGGAGCAGGGAAAGGGATAAGAGAAGGGGAAGGTGTGACAGAAGGGAGAGCAGATTAGAGGAATAGTCAAAAGCAAAACACTTGAGGAGAGACAGGGTGAAAGGAGGGAGAGAATGGAATAAATAAGGTGGGGAAGATAAGACAGAAAGAAATAGTTAGCAAAAGTAATTGTGAAAAAATTTTTGAAGCATGTTTCCTTGATAAAGGCCTCATTTCTCAAACATAAAGAGAACTGAGTCAAATTTATAAAAATAAGAGTCTTTCCAAAATGATAAATGATTAAAAGATATAATCAGTTTTCAGATAAAGTAATCAAAGCTGTCTATAGTCATATGGAAAAATATTCTATTGATTGGAGAAATGCAAATTAAAACAACTCTGCAGTATAACCTCATACCTATTAGACTGGCTAATAGGACAGAAAAGGTAAATGATAAATGTTGGAGGGCATGTGGGAAAAAATGAGACATTAATGTGTTGTTGATGGAGTTGTGAACTGATTCAATCATTCTGTAGAGCAATTTGGAACTATACCCAAAGGGCTACAAAACCATGTACAAAACCCTTTGACCTACTGCTAAGTCTGTATCCCAAAAGAGATAAAAAGCAAAAGGAAAAGGACCTATATGTGCAAAAATATTTATAGCAACACATTTCTGGGGCAAGGAATTAGAAATTGAGGGGATGCCCATCAATTGGAGATTGGCCGAACAAGTTGTGGTATGTGATTATGATGGAATGCTATTGTACTATAAGAAATGATGATCAGGATGCTCTCAGAAAAAACTAGAAAGACTTATATGAGCTGATGTAAAGTGAAATGTACTATGTACAAAGTAACAGCAATATTGTAAGATGATCAGCTGTGAATGACTTAGCTATTCTCAGCAATACAAGCAATCCAAGACAACTCTGATAGATTTATGATGAAAAATGCTCTCTATTCTCAGAGAAAGAACTGATGGTGTCTGAATACAGAATCGAAGCATACATTTTCCTTTCTTTTTCTTGAGTTTTTTTGTCTATGTTTTTTTCCCACAACATGACTATTATGAATATTTTTGCATGACTATACATGTATAACCTATATTGAATTGCATGTCTTCTCAATGAGGGGGATGTGGAGGGAGGAAGAGAGAGAATTTAGAACTCAAAGTTTTAAAAATGAATGTTAGAAATATTTTTGCATGTAACTGGGGAAAAATAAAGACAAAATACTAAAAAAAACCCCACATCAATAAAACTTAAAAGAGAAAAAACAGCATAAGTAATGACAAAATGTGTTAATCAATAAGTAGTTCATGATTAAATACCTTTATATAGCATTTTTCATTATTCACCACTTTTGTACAACTAGTCTCTTATTTGGTCCTCCATTTGGCTGACAACTTCAACTTAGAGTCAATTATATTCCCCTTTACCTTTATACTATGCTTTTGCCTAACCAATCTTTGTAACTTAAAAAAAAATTCCAATTGTGATTTCTCTCTTTGTTATCAGCACTGAAGTCTGTTGATCTCTATGGATTTGGGAAACTCTTTTGTCAACGTGTTGTGGACTTAGAAAGGAAGATCTACATTCAGTGGCAAAGACATGATTACTCTTTGGTTTGCTCAAGTAGTTATTCAGCAAAGAGAATGAGTACCTGATCCATACCATAGACAGAATAGCAGGGGACAGAAATACCACTATTGTCTTTTCTCTTTCACAACTGTGACTAATATGGAACTGTGTTTTACGTGATATAACCTATATCAAATTGCCTACCATTTTTAGAAGAAAGGAGGGAAGAGGAGGGAGGGGGAGAGAAACATTTGGAACATAAAATCTTGTAAAAACAAATGCTAAAAATTGTTTTGACATGTAATTGGTCAAAATACTATTAAGGGGAAGATGGCAGAACAGGTCAGAAAATTCCAAGCTCTTGAAATTTTCAGCCACAGAAGAGTTAAAGTAGCAGCTTAGGGTGAACAAAGTGTGGCTGGAGAGAAATAAGAACATGGAGTATAACTGGGGTCCTCCTGGGACAATTTGAGAAGATAGGGAGAAAAATCTGAGGACAAGGTTTGGTCCCTGTAAAGAGTAAACATCTCCGGGCTAAGTTCTGTTTTAAGAGCAAAGGGCAAGGGGGGGGCTGAGCCAAGATGGCGGAGTAGAAACAGCACTTCCAAGGTGCTCTCTCCCACACCACTTCAAAATCATGTAAAAGGGGACTCTGAACAACTTCTGGAGCTCCAGCACCCACAGAATGACACAGAGAAGCTAACTTCCCACTGAGTACAGCCCAGCAGCCCTACAGGGAGTGGCCAGCAGAGTGCTCTAGGAGCCAAGCCCAGACCAGGTTTTATCCTCAGGGTGACTGGGCCAGCAGCCAGCTGGAGGGACCCCAGAACACCAGCAGCTGTGGCGATTCCAGAATTATCAACACAGATATGCCTAGGACAAAGTGAGAGGCTAGTGCCCTATGGACTTTGGGACCAGTATTTGGGAACATGTCAGCTTCTTCCCCTGGGGGCAAGAAGCAGTTGAGAAGATGCTCCACAGATGCCGTTTTGCAGCTTCAGTTGCAACTTCAGCTCCTGGCCTGCAAATTGTAGGGGATCCAGTGATCAGTCTTCGGGGGTAATTGCTCTTGCTTTAACCTCCCTGTATCTGGATTGCGGTGTGGGGTGGAGGTCTTAGGATGGGTATCCAGTTTGCCAGAACATGTGGAGGCTTCACAGAGGCCACCCAACTAATACCTCTGGAAGTTGTGATGACTCCAATGTTTGGGACAGAAGCTCCCCTGTCTGGTGGCAGAGTCCTAATGTGGCAACAAGACCAAAAGTCAAATAATTAAGTGGCAACATGCCTAGGCAAAGGGAATAAATTAAACAGAAAAATTCAAAATTAGACTCCTATTTTGGGGGCAAAGAGGATCGAAGCATGGAAAAGGAGGACTGTGAGGTCAGAAAATCCTGCACCAAAAGCACCAAATGAAAATATGAGCAGGTTACAGACCATAGAGGACCTTAAGAAGGATTTCAAGAACCAAATAAGAGAAGTGGAGGAAAAATTGGGAAGAGAAATGAGAAGGATGCAGGAAAAGTATGAAATGAGAGTCAACAGCCTGACTGAGGAAAAGAACACCTTAAAAAATAGACTAACTCAAATGGCAAAGGAAGCTCAAAAGGACAATGAGGAGATTGATTCCTTCAGAATTAGCCTGGAGAAAATGGAAGCTAGTGACTTTATGAGAAATCAAGATGCTGTTATACAAATCCAAACAAATGAAAGAATAGAAGGCAATGTGAAATATCTCATGGGAAAAACCATTAACCTGGAAAATAGATCCAGGAGAGATAATTTAAAAATTATTGGACTACCTGAAAGCCATGATCAAAGAAAGAACCTAGAAATCATCCTTAAAGAAATTCTCAGGAAAATTGCCCTGATGTTTTAGACCCAGAGGGCAAAATAGAGGTTGAAAGAATCCACAGATCACCTCCTGAAAAAGATCCCCAAAAGAAAACTCCTAGGAATATTATAGCCAGGTTCCAGAATCCCCAGATCAAGGAGAAAATACTATCTCATGTAGAAGAGGAAAGGGGAAGTGGTTGCAGGGGAGGGGAAGAACAGGAAGGCAAAAAGGCAAAACCATATTCTCATTGAATTTGGCTCAGGGAGAGAGTGATATGCATACTAAATGGGATATCTCACCCTGCAGGACAGTGCGGGGAAGGGGGATGAGAGGGGGGGATGATGGAGGGGAGGGCATTCTGGGGGGAGGGGAGGTTGGAAGTACCCACTTTCGAAGAGGGACAGGATCAAAGTAGGGAATGGACCAGGTTGGGGATGGTATTTGTGGGAGGGAAATATAAGCAGTCTTTTACAATATATCCACCTTGTCCTACAGGAAAAACCCAAGGGGGCATGGGAGAAGATATGGGAGAGAGCAGATTGGATGAGCGGATATCCTGTGGGACTGCTATTCTGCGGTGTTGGGTAGGGGAAAAATGGGGAAAGAATTGTAATTCAAAACGTGGCGGAAATGAATGATGTAAACCAGAAGTTAATAAAGCATTTGTTTAATTAAAAAAAAAAACAGAACACGGGGGAAAGTAGAAATAGAAAGAATCCATCAATAACCACTTAAAAGAGATCCTATGAGGAAAACTCATGGAAATATTATAGTCAAATTCCAAAACCCCCAGCTCAAGGCAAAAATATTAAAAGCATCAAGAATAAAAATTTAAATATGATTGTGCCACAATTAGAATTACACAAGACCTTGCAGCAGAGACATTAAAGGACTGGGCTCTGGCCAAAAATATCATACCCTGAAAAGTGAAATATTATCCTAAACGAAAAAAAAACATGGACATTTGATAAACTCTCAGACTTTCATGACTGTTCAAAAAAGATACTGAACTTAGTACAAAAACCAAGAGAAATATAAGGTATATAACAAAGAATCATTACAAAGGATACATAAGGACAGATTGTTTGCTTTTTATGTGTGTAAAACAGATGTTTAAGAATCTTATTAATAATTAAGTACTTCACAAGAAAGACTGGGGTAAATCTGAGTATGATATGAATTTTAAAAGTATGACCATTTAGGAACAGCTTAAAAGAGTAATTATTTTATACAAATGAGGTGCCAGAGGAAGAACTGATATAGAGGAATTAGATGAGGGAGGAGGGCTGGTAGTTCTGGTAACCTACTTTCCTCAGGAATGGGTTTAAGAGGGAACAATACATATATATTTAGGAAAGTATAAAAGTCTTCTAAATTCAGAGGAAACAAAATGGTAGGGGCATAGGGAGGGGGAGGAGGACAAGGGAGGGATCTTTAGGTGGAGGGGAGGAAATATGTACAATAGAGGTATAGCAGGGTGTTTAGATTCATGGAAATGGGAGGATGGGGAAGCACCCTCGGAGGGGGTTAGGCAGGTCATAGGAGGGCAAGATAGTGGGTAGAAGCAAAGTAGAGGAGGTAGGAAGGATAGGAAACAAGAGACATGCACATAGATTGAAAACAAAGATCAGCAGTAGAATAGGTTTGGGAAATATATATATTATACTGTGTATATATCTATATCTATATATATATCTATAGAAAAACATATCTAAACTTTATTGTAGCCTTCTGGGGGGTGATGGAGGGTATGTATACATTTATAGCTATAGAGAAACATATCTAAACTTTATTGTGGCCTTCAGTGGAGGGGTTGGAGGGAGGGAAAACAAAGAACAAAGTAAAAAAGTGCACAACAGAGAACAAAAGAAAACTCACAAGGAAGCAAAGAAAAGATGGACAATTCTCAACACAATGTGTATTATTTATCATATAGGCTTTCTTGAAATGGAAATTTTTTGTTACATATTTTGAATGCTCTCATATTCTGCTATACACACAATATGCTTTTTTTCCCTTTCTACCTTTGTATTTAGGTTCCAATATTTAAGTTTATGATGTGTTTTTGTTTCTTTTCTCTATTCTGTATTTGGGTTCTGACATTTGAGTCTAAAATAAAATTTTGAAAGAAATACTATTAAAAATAAATAAAATGGGGGAAAAAGAAAAAAAAAAGCAGAATAAGGTTCCGCTTGGGCAGCCTCACATACCTCTACACCATTACTTAAAGAGTTCCTTTCACACATAGCTTAATTTATATGTGACCCCCAAAACTTCAAAACAAGGATTGGGGCTTTAGTGATTCTCTCACAGAGTATGGACCCAGAATTTCCTTTTTGAAATTCTAGACCTGTAAGAATTTTAGAATATGTTGCTAGTACTTTGGGGGTTTTATCAGCTATTGGTTTTATAAGCTAAATATCCACAATACACTGAATTTTGCAAGTGGTATTTTACTGTCTACACAGATTTTTCTCTCTCTCATACCCATATGGCTTACTTCATGGGATCTTTTTTCAAGTAGACACATTTACTTGCTAATGTACCTCCCTGTGAGAGTGAAAATTAGAAAGAAGCTGCAGCTCAAATACTAAAAAGAGACATATAGTCACATCTATGTTTACCCAGAAATGAGTGATGATTAGGATTAGAAGTTTTAGGTTGAGGAGTGTCAAAATCTCAACTTAGAGCTTCTCAGGAAAGGCCCTCTTTCTAGGTGAAGAAATCCCACCATGAATGCTTGAAGAAGAGTACATTTCTTTTTAAATTTTTTAAAATTTTTTTGTCTTTATTAATCTGTTTACTTTTAGTTTACAAGATTCGATTCCACAATTTTTTGAGTTTCACATTTTCTTTCCCTTCCTCCCCTCCCCTCCCACGACGGCATACAATCCAGTATAGGATCTGCAAATATTTTCACACTAGACATTAGTCAGGTTACAAAGGCCGATTGTACTAAATGGAATGATAAATGGTAAAGAGGAAATAAAACCAAACAAGAAAAAGAAAAAAAAACAAGTAGTTTGCTTCAATCAGGATACAAACTCAGTTCTTTCGAGTTCTTTCTCTGGATGTAGACATCTCTTTCCATCATAAGTCTTTTGGGATTGACTTATATCACTGCATTGCTGAGAAGAGTCCAGTCTGTCATAGTTGGTCATCACACATATGTTGTGTCTGTGATTGTATACAAATTTCTCCTGGTTCTACTATTCTCACTCAGCATCAGTTTGTATAAGCCTCTCCAGGTAAATATGAAGTCCATCTGCTTCTCATTTCTTATAGCACATTAGTATTCCATTACATGCATATACCACAACTTGTTAAGCCATTCCCCAATTGATGGGCACCCCCTTAATTTCCAATTCTTTGCCATCACAAAAAGAGCTGCTATAAATATTTTTGTACATATGGGTCTTCCTCCCACTTCTATGATCTCTTTGGGATACAACCCTAGAAGTGGTATTGCTGGGCCAAAGGGTATGAAATTATTTATAGCCCTTTGGGCATAATTTCAGATTGCTCTACAGAATGGTTGGATCAGTTCAGAACTCCACCAGCAATGCATGAGTGTTCCAATTTTCCCACATCCTCTCCAGCATTTGCCATTTTCTTGTTTTGTCATCTTGGCCAATCTGACTGGTGACATGTGATACCTCAGAGTTGTTTTGATTTGCATTTCTAGAAGAGTACATTTCTTGGGAGTCCTTAATCCAGACCTGCCTCTTTTGCTCTAATGTCCCTTTTTCTGGTCACCATAAGTGTGACATTTAAAAGAGGTTTGAGAGACATAGTTTCTGGGTAATTTAGTCATTTTCCTAGTAAGGTCAGCAGGTTACTAATAAAATGATAGTTATTTGTCTATCTCTCTTAGACCAAAGATAATCATGGTAGTGGGCCCACCACAGTTTATATACCCTTCAAAACAATGAGGGGCTGCTAGGGATATCATGTCATCTTTGGACAGAGAAATTATCTCTACTCAGACCACCCACAGCCTTCAGCTATCTAGACAAAAGGCTGTCTCTACACCCAAGCTTGAGTACAGCAATATGAACTTCCCTACCTTAGATTAAATTCCATGTAAGGTTGAGTGGAATATGAATAAGATTGAAAAGAGTCAATGCAATCTCACTATCAGTAATGTCCTTCAAGAAAATGAAAGACTGGGGCAACTGGGTGTCATAGTGAGTAAGAGTGCCAGCCCCGGAGTCAGGAGGACTCAGGATTGGTTCTGGCCTCTTACTTAACACCCATACAAAAATAACTGGCTGTGTAACCTTGGGCAAGTTACTTAACCCCAATTGCTTAAAAAAAAGAAAATGGAAGATCTCTGAATCATCCCAAGTTATTGATTATTAATAATTATCTCAGAAGTATGAGACTTGACCTGAGATTATCACACATGGGGTACCTGTGTTGATCGGTTATGGAATTCTGCAAAACCTTAACCTTTTCCTTCTTTTCCAGTAGGCATTTTAGTTATATGGACTAAGTGTTTATAAATGTATGGACAAATTGTATCCGTTGTATGAGGACAAGTGACCTATATAATCAACTTGTTATGTGTCTTTAGGACTGGTCTTTGAGGGATGATCCCCTTCTAGGTAACATTGGGTGACCCTGTGGAACTGTTATTTCCCTTCAGGTGTTAGTTATTGGCTATATCTAAATACCTCTCCTCTCAGGGCATGCCTCATTTTTTATTCACACTCTCTGTATTTGTGTTCTAGTTCCTAAGTACTTCTACCCAGGTTAGACAAAAGGAAGTAATCATTTAACTGTCTCCAGTTAGGTCAAGGTCAACCCTTTATACAATATAAGTTCTTGGTGTTAGTTGGAAAATGACTATGCAGATAGTTTTCCTAATGAAGTCTAAGTAAAGTGACATAACCAAACATGTTCTATGTAACTCCCTTTACCCCAAATATTTGCAAGGTGTATCTAGGAAATCCAGTAGGGTATAATTGCTGTCCTCTTGGCACCCAAATCTTCATATATGATTTCTTAGTTCCAGATCTCATTCCCCTAGGGAAATTCTTCTTTCATGTGCTGTATATATTAAATTTGTCTAGATGACATAAAAATGGTATGGGTGATGTCTTTTGATTTGTGCGTAAATTGGATTAAAGTGAGGCAGAGTTGCATGAAGTTGTTGGCGTCATTCTCTCTTCCAGAGTCATCACAGTCCAGTGGCAGGACAGAATCAAGATGACTGGTGATGGTTCAAGGTGCAGTGGATGACCTTGGTGTCTTTGATGTCTAACGAAGCTGTAAGTGCTCCACAGCACCTGCCTTCACGGCCTTTGGAACAAATTGTTCTTTTCTACCCATTCCACCAGGGGAAGTCTTCACATGCTTGGGGTAGACATACCCCTAACTCACCAATGGGATTGAGACCCCTTGATTACCCTCAACCTGGTTTAGCCCACCTGTTGAAATGGTTTACTGTGGTGTGATCACTGCACATGCTACAGCTTCTTGGAGTCACAGGTGAGAGTTGGGTGGAACAGGTGGGGTGTAGGGTGTGTTCAGGAAGGACTGGTAACTCTGGCATGATGGCTGTTGAGCCCTCTTCAGGGCTGCTTTCCAGATGAGGTAAAACTAAAGACTGATTTATAGGATTTCTGAATTCTTTTATTTGTGTAATGAAAACAGGCACTTGTCTGATTTGATGATATAAAAATCTTCTCTGCAACATAAGAGAACCATCTAAGATTTAACAGTAGTAGTAGTAATTTCTATGTTGGGCTTATTTTAACTTTGCAGAAATTACAATCATTAACAGAAAGTACTTTCCTTCTTGGGAGTAAGGGAGCAAACTCACTTAGTTTATTTCAAGGCAATACTAGAACCTACCTGTACAAGAGTCAAAAGGCATTCAGGGAAGTGTAATTGTATCTTCATCATCTCAAATACCAAGACATTGAGCCCTTATTGTTGCTTTTTAAGTATTGCCACCAAAACAGTCGTCAGCCTTACAAAATAGTTCTTATGCCCAGGAGTGACTGCTCATTTTCAACCCAAGTATTCAACTAAAGGCTAGAATCAGGGGAAGATGAAGTTTCCCCACCCTGGCTAGATTCTTCCTTCATTAAAGAACGTATAACTAGCCATTTGGCCTAGTCCAGAAACCCTTGATCAATTGACTTATTTCTTATGGTGTTTTCCTAGAAATTGAGTATTGTTTCTTAGCTAGAAGCAGTATCCTTCTAGTATTATCCTACCTGCAAATGTATCTGACCTCTATTCCATCAGCTGCCCATGACAACCATCCTTACTATCCTTTGGATATAGCCTTAAGATAGTATTCCTTTCTGAAGATGGGTGAGTAATCCCCATCCATTCCTCAAACATCTTCCCCAGCCCTAATGATCCATTTATCTTGTCTGGCACTCCTGTCATACCTATGCCCACAGAATCATTTTAGAAGGGAATAAAGCATCAAGAGTTCAGTCCATATGAAGTGTCCCATCAGGCTTCCTAGTTAGCATCTAGAAAACAAAATTTCTTCCTATGTTTTGGGAAAATTCATCCCCCCACATCATCACCTGCTGATTCTCACTACCTAACTTTGGACTGATCCAATCTGTGTGCTAGTAGATGACCTATATAATCCACAAGTAGGTCTATCCCTACTGACACTTTCCCTCAATGAGTTCCACTGCATTCTGGATGTAATTATACTATTTACATGTAACAGCTACTCTCTACTCATGTTTCCCAATTAATTGGTCTGTAGTGGATGCATTCAGAAACATAAAACAAAGAAAAGTTTGAAATATAATACATACAAATTCTGTAAAAGTGGATGCTTTTTGATCAGTGACAGTGTATCCAGTATTCAATTCAATTAGGCAAGCATTTATTAATTACTTACTACATACTAGTACTAACACTGGAATACAAAGAGAAATGAAAGAGTCCCCAAACCCAAGGACCTTCCATTCTCTGGGTTGGGGTTAGGGGTCGGGTTTCATTCTCTAAAGAGGAGTGGGTCACAACAAGCAAATAAAAATAAATGTAAAGTGGTTTGTTGGAGGGGACTAAAATGTGAGAGAAACAATATAAGCCTCTTGTAGGAGTTAGAGGTTCCAAAAGATAAATGCGATAAGAGATATTAAAAGTTCTGCTGACCCAGTGAGTGATCCATTGTTCCCATACCTATTGATCTACCAGTGTTTGGGAGGCATCATCCAGTCTGTAGTTTTGTGTTATCTGACATTTCATCACATACTGAATCAGTCCCTAACTGTTTGTACTTGGCAAATTGTCACACACTTCCTCTTTGGCAACAGTGATGCCATAATCTTCCTTCTATAACTACTTTATCTATTAAAGTGACTAAATGAAACAAATTATAGCTCTCTTTTGAAATATTGAGTAATATTCACTTGAGCCTAACTGCTTTTTATTTGAGATCACTTCTTTAATTTTTATTATTATTACTCCTGATCAATCTTAAACGTCTTTTTGATATCAAATGTGCGTTTTAAATATCTTCACCTTCATATGGAAAGAATTAAAGACCATATTTTAATCCCAAATTAAGAGTTAATTATTGCCATTACAGTTAGAGAAGGTGATATTTCTATGCATTAAATCATAAATATAAGAAGTAAAAAGTTTAAATACATTCGAATTTCTTCTCTCTAGTGCTTGAATGGATGTCTTTTGTGGATTTGTATTTATAACTTATTTTAGCTACTGTTTATCTTTTAAATGAGTCCTATTATTTTCACACATGACTATGGTTATGTTTATAAGGATTGTAAATTTCATTCTATTTTATGAAGTAATTTGTATGTTTTGTCCAACTTTGACATTTTTATTTTGTAGTTTTTGGAATGTTTACTATTACTCTGACGTTTATTTAAATGTGACTTCTAAAACTTTTTTTTGTGCTATAAAACTGGGGAGGGGAGGGCTGGGGTGAATAGAGAAAGCTTGGTAAATGTGACCTAGCTTTCTGATGCACACAGTTCTTTATGTGAACAATTGTTAACTATATAGTAGGATATAAATTATAATGAGCAGAGAAATAGAATAAGACTTGACAGATTATTGGCTGTACAATTATGACCAAAAAGCTTGAAAGATACCAAGAAATCTGGGAAGAGCTTTATAAAATAATGCAAAATGAAAAAAAAAAAGTAGAATGAAAAAGACGAGTGGACACTATTAAGGGTCACATAAGAGGAAAAGTTAAGGACAGAAGAACAAGGTATAAGTTATTTAACTGGTATTTATTAATACCAGTGTTTGTCCTTCATTTTCCCAAAGAGGACCAATGACATCATGGGGTAATGTCTTGACTTGTGCACGAATTAGATTTAGTGAAACAAAATTGCACAAAGTCATCAACCTCACTTTCTCTTTCAGAGCCATTGAAATCCACTGGCAAGACAAAATTCAGGACAACTGTCAATGGCCCAGGATGACCTTGGTGTCTTCATTGTCTGACCAAACTCCAAGTGCTTCACAGTGCCTGTTTCAGCCCCCTTCATGGTCACTGAAAAAAACTGTTCTAATCTGCCCATTCTACTAGGGGAAACCTTCACATGCTTAATGGTAAACAACCTCCTAACTCACCGAAGGTTTTGAGGCCTCTCGGTTACTCTTAATATGATTTAGCTGTTTGCCAAGATGGTTTTATTGGGTGTGACTGCTCTGCATGTTACAACTTCTAGGAGCCACAGGTGAGAATTGGGTGAACTGGGCACCAAAGGTGGATGAACAGCTCTGAGAAGGGTTCAGCAAGGCCTCTCAGTGGAGGGGCTGGTTCTCCATGAACATCTCATACCCACATTTATCAAGTATCTACTATATGTCAGACACTTTGCTAAGTCCTTTCCAGAGGCTATCAAAGGCCTCATGTCTTTATTCTCCCCACCTTATTATAGAGATAATTTATCAAGTAACACTCATATCTTCTGAAAGTCTCATAACTGACACTCAAAATTTCTGACATTCAGGGGCTCACTTTGAGAAGTGTTGTGTGATGTGACCAGATGAGACTCTGGGAAGCCGTTGTTGAGTGCCCCCTGGCTTTGAAAACCCAGATGTTGATGCTTCCCTCTCTGGTAACTGTGATTTGGAATTGATGTAATGGTTGGACAGTTTGGAAGCCTGTCTGCTTGATCTGTTTGTTTCTCTGTTTTGAAACTACTGTCTGTATACTCTGAAGTTCAGGGTGCTGACCTTTTTCCCCTGAACTAGGTAAATGATATATGTTTGTTTGATTAAAATAAGCTTATTGGGGGGGCGGAGCCAAGATGGTGGAGTAGAAACAGCTCGTCCAAGCCACTCTGCCCCCAGGTTTCCTCCAAACTATGTAAAAGGGGACTCTGAACAACTTCTGGAGCCCCAGCACCCACAGAACAACACAGAGAAGCTAACCTCCCGCTGGGGATAGCCCAGCAGCCCTGCAGGAGGACCAGTGCAGCGCTCTGGGAGCCAGCAGTGTGCAGAGCCAAGCCCAGGTCCGCGTGAGCGGTTTTAGCCCCAGGGCGGCCGGGCCAGCAGCTGGCTGGAGGGACCCCAGAACACCAGCAGCTGTGGCGATGCCAGAATTATCAACATAGACATGCCTAGGACAGAGTGAGAGGTTAGTGCCCCATGGACCTTGGGACCAGTATTTGGGGAACATGTCGGCTTTCTCCCTGGGGGCTAGAAGGCGCTGAGGAGACACTCCATTTTGTAGTTTTCAAAGGCAGCTCCAGCTCCTGGCCTGTGAACTGTAGAGAGATACAGAGATCAGTCTTGGGGGGGGGGGGGGCGTGTAATCACTCTTGCTTGAACCTCCCTGGATCTGGATTGTGATCTGGGGTGGAGGTCGTGGGTGGGTTTCCAGCTTGCTAGAAACGGAAGTTGCCCCCCCACACACACACACACATTCGGGATGAAAATTCCCCTATCTAGTGCCAGGCCATAATGTGGCAACAAGCCCAAAAGTCAAGTAATTAAGTGGCAACATAAGGCAAAGGAAACAAATTAAACAGAAAAATGCAACCCTAGACTCCTACTTTGGGGGCAAGGAGGGTCGAAGCATGGGGCAGGAAGAGGACTGTGAGGTCAGAAATCCTGCTCCAAAAGCCCCAGGGGAAAACATGAACGGGTTGAAGGCCATAGAGGACCTTAAGAAGGACTTTAAAAATCAAATAAGAGAAGTGGAGGAAAAATTGGAAAGAGAAATGAGAAGGATGCAGGAAAAAGTATGAAATGAGGGTCAACAGCCTGACTGAGGAAAACAACACCTTAGGGAATAGACTAACTCAAATGGCAAAGGAGGGCCAGAAGGGCAATGAGGAGAAGAACGCCTTGAAAAGTCGAATTTGCCAGATGGAAGGAGAATCTCAGAAGTTCACTGAGAAGATTCATTCCTTCAGAGTTAGACTGGAGCAAATGGAAGCTAATGACTTTATGAGAAATCAAGATGCTGTTAAGCAGATCCAAACAAATGAAAAATTAGAAGGCAATGTGAAATATCTCATGGGAAAAACCACTGACCTGGAAAATAGATCCAGGAGAGACAATTTAAAAATTATTGGACTACCTGAAAGCCATGATCAAAGAAAGAACCTAGAAATCATCCTTCAAGAAATTCTCAAGGAAAATTGCCCTGATGTTTTAGTCCCAGAGGGCAAAATAGAGGTTGAAAGAATCCACCTATCACCTCCTGAAAAAGATCCCAAAAAGAAAACTCCCAGGAATATTATAGCCAGGTTCCAGAATCCCCAGATCAGGGAGAAAATACTACAAGCAGCCAGGAAGAAACAATTTCAATATTGTGGAAACACAATCAGAATAGGACAGGACCTGGCAGCTTCTACACTGAGGGATAGAAGGGTATGGAATATGATATTCCAGAGGGCAAAAGAGCTGGGAATGAACCCACGGGTCACCTACCCAGCAAAACTGAGTATTTTGTTTCAGGGGAAAATATTGTCATTCAGTGGAATAGAGGACTTTCAAGCATTCTTGAGGAAAAAACCAGAATTGAATAGAAAATTTGACATCCAGACACAAGAAGCAAGAGATGCCTGAGAAGGTAATCAGGGAAAAGAAATCAAAAGGAACTTATCAAAGTTGAACTATTTACATTCTTATATGGAAAAACAATAACTGTGACTGATGATATCTTTCTCACTATGAAAATAATGGAAGAAGGGTGTATGGTCATGTGAATACATATGTGAATGTGTGTGTATATGGTTACAGTTATATATGGATAGAGGGCATAGGTTGAATTTGTTGGGAAGGGAGGATACTCAGGGGGTGAAGCTGTGAGGTGAGAGAGGAAAGTGGCAGGAGGAGATGGGGAGAGACAGGGTGGGGTAAACTATCTCATGAGGAAGCAGGGGGAAGTGGTTGCAAGGGAGGGGAAGAACAGGAAGGCAAAAAGGCAAAACCACATTCTCATTGAATTTGGTTCAGGGAGAGAATGACATACATACTAGGTGGGACATCTCAACGTACAGCAGAATGGGGGGAAGGGGGATGAGAGGAGGGATGATGGATGGGAGGGTATCCTTGGGGTGAGGGGAGGTTGGAGGTACCCACTATGGAAGAGGGACAGGATGAAGTGGGGAATGGACCAGGTGGGGGGTGGGATGAGGGGGAGGGAACTATAAGCAGCCTTGTACAATATATCTACTATGATAATGTTTTGCATAGCTAGACATGTACAACATATACTGAATTATTTATCTCCCCAGAGGGAATGGGTGACAAGGGAGGAAGGAAATGGATCTGAAATTCAAGGTCTTAAGATTAAATGTTTCAAATATATATAAATACTATTATTAATACTCTTTTGCTTGTAATTGGGAGATAAGATGTGCAGGCATTGGGACACAAAGATTCACCTTCTTCTAATGGAGAGGTCGAAGAGGGTATGGGAGAAGGTATGGGAGAGAGCAGATTGGAGGAAGCGATATCTTGCGGGACTGCTGTTCTGGGAGGGTGGGTAGGGAAAAAATGGGGGTGGGGGAAATGATTGTAACTCAAAATCTGGCAGAAATGAATGATGTAAAACAGAAGTTAACAAAGCATTTGTTTAAATAAAAAAAAACACAAACAAAAAAAATAAAAAAAAATTTCTGACATTCGTGTGTGTCCCATCATAGGTATTTTTGACCATTCTGTTATACTCATGGTATAGTCTGCACATATGTAAGCACCTTTAAATAATTATTAGAGCCATTGTCAGAGAATATTAAAGGAATTAAATATTACCATGTACAGAGTAAATTTACTGTTTTCAGTTTATACAGGATCTTACCAGTCCCATGGCAGAGAATTCCCTGTCTATAATTACTTCTTTTTACTTTAATCATTCCTGACCTTCTTCATTTACTTAAAAATAATCTGTGGATTAGCCAAAAGATAGCTTGCTACCAACAAAAGTCTTAAAAAGAGAACTAATAAAGTTATTGCAAATACAATTAGAGGGCCTTCATTTTGCAACAAACCTAACAAATAGTATTTGAGTATCTAGGAAGATGAAGTCTTGGAATCTTCAAGAAGTGCAGAATGAACAAGAGAGGATTCTTTAATACATAGTCATCAAAAGCTACACTGGAATAATTCCTCTGATTTTTTTTTTTCTGGCCCCAAGTTCTTTTTTTTTTTGCTTTTTTTTTTGGAGGGCTATTGGGGTCAAGTAACCTGCCCAAGGTCAGACAGCTAGGTTTTTGTTTGTGTGTGTTAAGTGTCTGAGGCTGGATCTGAACTCAGGTCGTTCTGACTCCAGGGCCAGCGCCCTACTCACTGAGCCAACTAGCCGCCTCCTGACTCCAAGTTCTAACAGGCCAAACTATTGTTAACCTTGACTGAAAGGGCCAAATTGACTCTTTTAGCCAAAGATTTCATTATTATACTATGAGTACAGACATTTACAAAGATTGTGGTATTCTTTACTCATCTTTTATCAGATATAGTTTAATAACACATTACTCTGGTTTCTAACAACATTTTCAATTAGGTGGAAAATTTTAAAGTTATAGGCCAATAGTAAAGCCTCAGGCATCTATACTATCCTTAAGATCCTGAAAAAATGTTTCTCATGATAAGACACTGAATGTAGCCATAAAAGTCACCAATTTGCTCACCTTCAATGTGCATTTACCTCATGTTTTCAACCTTTAGGATGATTCTGGGATCTGGAATTCTTTTTTTTTTTTAAAGCAATTGGGGTTAAGTAACTTGCTCAAGGTTACACGGCTAGTCATTATTTATGTGGGGGTGCTCATTTTCTGAGGCCGGATCTGATCTCGGGTCATCCCAACTCCGAGGCCAGCGCTCTTACTCACTGCACCACCTAGCCGCCCCTGGGATCTGGAATTCTTAGCACGAGTTGCTCAGTGGCCCTTTGGATGTCGATAACGTTTCAGATGAAGATGTCAATAGTGAATGGTCTAAAATGTTGACCCACAGTATAACAAATTACTATGCTTTTGCCTCCTTTTTCTCCATCAGTTTCATGGGTGATACATTCATGATCTTTTTTAATTGTTTTTTTTTTTCAATCAGTAAAGATCTGTCTTTTCTCTCTTTCCTTCACCACCATTGGAAACAAAAAGATAAAAGAAAAATTCCAGGGGGGGCGGAGCCAAGATGGCGGAGTAGAAGCAGCTCGTCCAGGCCTCTCTGCCCCCGGATTCTCCACAAACTATGTAGGGGGGGACTCTGAAGAACTTCTGGAGCCCCAGCACCCACGGAGCGACACAGAGAAGCTGACCTCCCGCTGAGGACAGCCCAGCACCCTGCAGGAGGCACCAGCGCAGCGGTCTGGGAGCCGGCAGCGCGCAGAGCGCAGGAGCCAAGCCGAGCCGAGCCCAGGTCCACTTGAGCCGAGGTTTTGGCCCCAGGGCGGCAGGGCCAGCAGCCGGCTGGAGGAACCCCAGAACACCAGGAACTGTGGAGACTCCAGAATTGTCAACATAGACTTGCCTAGGACAAAGTAAGAGGTTAGTGTCCTATGGACTTTGGGACCTGTATTTGGGGAATGCGTCAGCTCCCTCCCCTGGGGGCTAGAAGCCGCTGAGGAGACACGCCATTTTGTAGTTTTCATAGGCATTTCTGGCTCCCAGCCTACAAATCGTGGGGAGATCCAGCGATCAGTCTTGGGGGGTAATCGCTCTTGCTTTAACCTCCCTGGATCTGGATTGTGATCTAGGGTGGAAGTTGTGGGTGGGTTTACAGCTTGCCAGAAACGGAAGTTGCCCCCACACGTTCGGGACGAAAATTCCTCTATCTGGCCTTAAAGCCATAGTGTGGCAACAAGCCCAAAAGTCAAGCAATTAAGTGGCAACATGCCAAGGCAAAGGAAACAGAAAAATGCAACCCTAGACTCCTATTTTGGGGGCATAGAGCGGAAAAGGACTGTGAGGTCAGAAGTCCTGCTCCAAAAGCCCCAGGGGAAAACATGAGCGGGTTGCAGGCCATAGAGGACCTTAAGAAGGACTTTAAAAATCAAATAAGAGAAGTGGAGGAAAAATTAGAAAGAGAAATGAGAAGGATGCAGGAAAAGTATGAAATGAGGGTCAACAGCCTGACTGAGGAAAACAACACCTTAAAAAATAGACTAGCTCAAATGGCAAAGGAGGCCCAAAAGGGCAATGAGGAGAAGAATGCCTTAAAAAGTCGAATTTGCCAGATGGAAAAAGAATCTCAAAAGTTCACTGAGGAGATTCATTCCTTCAGAGTTAGACTGAGCAAATGGAAGCTAATGACTTTATGAGAAATCAAGATGCTGTTAAGCAGATCCAAACAAATGAAAGATTAGAAGGCAATGTGAAATATCTCATGGGAAAAACCACTGACCTGGAGAATAGATCCAGGAGAGACAATTTAAAAATTATTGACTACCTGAAAGCCATGATCAAGGAAAGAACCTAGAAATCACCCTTCAAGAAATTCTCAAGGAAAACTGCCCTGATGTTTTAGATCCAGAGGGCAAAATAGAGGTTGAAAGAATCCACAGATCACCTCCTGAAAAAGATCCCAAAAGAAAACTCCCAGGAATATTATAGCCAGGTTCCAGAATCTCCAGATCAAGGAGAAAATACTACAAGCAGCCAGGAAGAAACAATTTCAATATTGTGGAAACACAATCAGAATAGCCCAGGACCTGGCAGCTTCTACACTGAGGGAATAGAAGGGCATGGAATATGATATTCCAGAGGGCAAAAGAACTGGGAATGAACCCAAGGGTCACCTACCCAGCAAAACTGAGTATTTTGTTTCAGGGGAAAATATGGTCATTCAGTGGAATAGAGGACTTTCAAGCATTCTTGAGGAAAAAACCAGAGTTGAATAGAAAATTTGACATCCAGATGCAAGAAGTAAGAGATGCCTGAGAAGGTAATCAGGGAAAAGAAATCAAAAGGAACTTCTCAAAGTTGAACTATTTACATTCCTATATGGAAAAGCAATATCTGTGACTGATGATATCTTTCTCACTATGAAAATAATGGAAGAAGGGGGTGTGGTCATATGAATACATATGTGAATGTTTGAGTATATGGTTACAGTTATATATGGATAGAGGGCATAGGTTGATTTTGTTGGGAAGGGAGAGTACTCAAGGGATGAAATTATGAGGTGAGAGAGGAAAGTGGCAAGAGGAGATGGGGAGAGACATGGTAGGGTAAACTATCTCATGTAGGGAAGTGGGTGCAAAGGAGGGGGAGAATAAGGAAGGCTAAAAAGGCAAAACCACATTCACATTGAATTTGGTTCAGGGAGAAAATGACATACATACTAAATGGGATATCTCAACCTGCAGCAGGATAGGGGAAGGGGGATGAGAGGAGGGATGATGGATGGGAGGGCATCCTTGGGGGGAGGGGAGGTTGGAAGTACCCACTATAGAAGAGGGACAGGATCATGTAGGGAATGGACCAGGTGGGGGTGGGATGAGTGGGAGGGAATTATAAGCAGCCTTGTACAATATATCTACTATGATAATGTTTTGCATAGCTAGACATGTACAACATATACTGAATTACTTATCTCCCAAGAAGGAATGGGTGACAAGGGAGGAAGGAAATGGATCTGAAATTCGAGGTCGTAACATTAAATGTTTCAAATATATATATATATATAAATACTATTATTAATACTCTTTTGCCTGTAATTGGGAGATAAGATGTGCAGGCATTGGGACACAAAGATTCATCTTCCTCTAATGGAAAAGTCGATGGGGGTATGGGAGAAGGTATGGGAGAGAGCAGATTGGAGGAAGCGATATCTTGTGGGACTGCTATTCTGGAAGGTTGGGTAGGGGAATAATGGGGGGAAAATGATTGTAACTCAAAATCTGGCGGAAATGAATGATGTAAAACAGAAGTTAATAAAGTATTTGTTTAAAAAAAAAATTCCAGTTACAAACATGTATAGCAAAGCAAAACAAATGTCCACATTGGCCCTGTCTGGCTCCCACCCCTCAAAAAAATTAAAACAAAAACAAAGTTTGATTCTATGTTATTCACCTTCTTATATGGAGGTAGTAGTATGCTTCATTACTAGTTCTCTGGAAACAAGATAATTCATTATGATGATCAGAGTTCCTGAATCTTTCAATATTGTTTCTCTTTACGATATTGTTGCATACATTATTCCACTGGTTTTGCTCACTTTACTTTGCATCAGTTCAGACTAGTCTTCCTGGGTTTCTTTGAAACCATCTCTTTTATCCTTACATTATATGCTGTAACTTGTTTAGTCATTCCCCAATCAGTACGCCCCAGTCCCTTAGTTTCTAATTCTTTGCCACTACAAAAGAGCTGTTAATATTTTTGTATATCCTTATTTCAGCTTTGTTTTAGCACTAAGCCATCTCCTAATCAGCACTCCTTCTTATTTCCCCTTCATCCATTTCTCTTCTATTTCCCTGTTCAAGGGAATGTATTTCTTCATCCAACTATGTGTGCATATATTCTTCCCTCCTTTAACCAGTTCAAATGAGAGTGAAGTTGAAGTATCAATCACTTCTCCTCATACCTTCTTCCTCATTTGTATAGTTTTCCATTTATAATCCCCAGTTATATACTTAAAAATAAACTTTCCTCTTTTTTTTCCTGTCTTAGTTAATTCTTTGTGTCCTTTCCACTTTTCTTTTAAGATCATCAAGAGATAAAAGAACCACTCCTAAGCCTTCTGTCTAAACAGATTTTCTCCATGACCCCAATGGTAAGAAGACTCAGAGGGGACATAAATATTATCTCCTCATAAGAGAATGTAAGCAGTTTATCCTTTTTTAGTCCTTCTTTACTTTCTCATTTTTTTCTCATTTTCATCTTTTTATGTCACTCTTTGTTTGAATTTCAAAGTTTCTACTTAGTTCAGATCTTTCCAAATCTTAGAAGCCCTCTATTTCACTAAAGGTCCTTTTTCCCTGATAGGTTATATTTATCTTTGCTGCATAATTATTCTTGGTTATGTGTCTATATCCTTTGTCTTAGGGTATACCAAATTCCTAACTGGTATCTCTTTTCAAAGAATATCCTTTTTTAAGAAATGAATTTGACTGATCTAATCTTATTTTTCATAGACACTGCTGATTGAGCCTGGCCTATGGTTTCATTTTGTTTCTTTGGTCAAAGCATGAGGACAAAGGACAGCCAAATACTACATAAAGAAGAGATGACTAGTGCAGAACTGGGATCCCAACCCCCTAGTTTTTACTAGACAGTTTTTTCTTTTCACTGACTGGCAGCATAATCATAAGGTATTTGTATATGTTTCATAAGGTCACAGAATGACAAGAACCCTGGGCATTTAAATCAACTTCATCAGGTTACCTATGATGACTCCCTAGTGGTTATAACAGTCTCTCCTTATTAAGGGGAAGCTCTGTGGTGATGGGACATGACAGTCCATAACCATAATCATCTTTTAAAAAACTTAATCTATTTATTTATTTTTAGTTTTCAACATTCATTTTCAGAAGATTTTGAGTTCCAAATTTTCTCTCCATCTCTCCCCTCTCTCCCCCACACTAGGGAATGCATTCTAATCACTCCTTCACTCAATCTACCCTCCCTTCTATTACATCCCTACCTCTTATCCTCTTCCTCATTATTTTCTTATAGGGCAAGATAGATTTCTATACCCCATAGCTTATATATCTTATTTCCAAATTGCATGCAAAAGCAATTTTTAACATTTGTTTTTAAAACTTTGAGTTCCAAATTATCTTCCTTCTTCCCTCCCCACCCACTCTCATTGAGAAGGCAAACAATTCAATATAGGTTATACATATGTAGTTACCCAAACCACTTCATAATAGTCATGCTGTGAAAGATTAACTATATTCCTCTCCATCCTATCCCCGCTACTTATTCTATTTTCTCCTTTGACCCTATCCCTTTTTTTTTTTTGCAATTTTATTTTTTATTTTTTTTTTAAATTAATTTATTAGTTTAGTTTCAGTTGACAAGATTCAATTCCATAGTTCCTTGATTTTCAAATTTCCTTTACTTCCCTCCCCCTCCCCTCATGACATCATATAGTACAGTATAGGGTCTGCAAATGCATTCATATTAAACATTATTCCAATTACAAAGGCATATTGTACTAGGTGGGATGAAAGATGGTAAGGAAGAAGTACAACCAAACAATGAGAAGAACAAGATCATTTAGTTTGCTTCCATCAGGATTCAGGCTCAGTTCTTTCTAGTTATATCTCTGGATGGCACATTTCTCACTTTCTTGAGTCATTCGGGATTAACTTATATCACTGCATTGCTGAAAAGAGTCCAGTCTGTCATAGTTGGTCGTCACAGATATGGTATGTCTGTGATTGTATACAAATTTCTTCTGATTCTACTCTTCTCGCTCAGCATCAGTTTGTATAAGTCTCTCCAGGTAATTATGAAATCCGTCACCTCCTCGTTTCTTATAGCACAATAAAATTCCATTACATTCATATACCACAACTTGTTTAGCCATTCCCCAATTGATGGGCACTCCTTTAGTTTCCAATTCTTTGCAACCACAAAAAGGGCTGCTAAAAATATTTTTGTACATATGGTTCTTCCTCCCACTACTATGATCTCTTTGGGATATAACCCTAGGAGTGGTATGGCTGGGTCAAAGGGTATGAAATTATTTATAATCCTTTGGGCATAATTCCAGATTGCTCTCCAGAATGGTTGGATAAGTTCACAACTCCACCAGCAATGTATTAGTGTTCCAATTTGTCCACATCCTCTCCAGCATTTGTCACTTTCTTGTTTTGTCATCTTAGCCAATCTGACTGGAGAGATGTGGTATCTCAGAGTTGTTTTGATTTGCATTTCTCTAATTAATAGTGATTTAGAGCATTTCTTCATATGCTTATAGATATCTTTAATTTCTTTCTCTGAAAACTTCCTATTCATATCCTTTGACCATTTCTCAATTGGGGAATGACTTGTATTCATATAGATTTGGCTCAATTCTCTATAAATTTTAGAAATGAGTCCTTTATCAGAGACACAGGTTGTAAAAATTCTTTCCCAATTTCCCACCTCCCTCTTGATCTTGGTTACATTGGCTTTGTTTGTGCAGAAGCTTTTCAATTTAATGTAATCAAAATTATCCATTTTGCATTTTATAATGCTCTCTAATTCTTGTTTGGTCCTAAAATCTTCCCCTCTCCACAGATCTGTCAGGTAAACTATTCCTTGCTTTCCCAAATTGCTTACAGTATCATCCTTTACACCTAGATCATGCACCCATTTAGACTTGATTTTGGTATATGGTGTTAGATAGTGATCTATGCCCAGTTTCTGCCATACTGTATTCCAGTTTTCCCAGCAGTTTTTGTCAAATAGTGCATTCTTATCCCAAAAACTGGGGTCTTTGGGTTTATCGAACAATAGATTGCTATATTCATTAACTGCTGGGTCTCCTGCACCTAATCTATTCCATTGATCCACTACTCTACACCTCTGCCAGTACCAAGCAGTTTTGATGACTGCTGCTGTATAATACAGATGAAGATCTGGCATAGCTAGTCCACCTTCCCTAGCATTTCTTTTCATTAATTCCCTTGATATTCTAGACCGTTTGTTTTCCAAATAAATTTTGTTATTATTTTGTCTAACTCTAGAAAGTAGTTTTTTGGTAAATTGATTGGTATGGCACTAAATATATAGTTTAGTTTGGGTAAAATTGTCATTTTTATTATATTAGCTCGACCCAGCCATGAGCAATTGATATTTTTCCAACTATTTAGATCTGATTTTATTTGTGTGAGAAGTGTTTTGTAGTTGTGATCATATAGATTCTGGGTTTGTTTTGGCAAGTAGATTCCCAAATATTTTATAATGTCTACAGTGACTTTAAATGGGATTTCTCTTTCTATCTCTTGCTGTTGAGTTTTATTAGAGATGTACAGGAATGCTGAGGATTTATGTGGGTTTATTTTATATCCTGCAACTTTGCCAAATTTATTTATTGTCTCAAGTAATTTTTTACTTGATTCTCTAGGATTCTCTAAGTATATCATCATATCATCTGCAAAGAGTGACAGCTTGGTCACTTCTTTGCCTAATTTGATTCCTTTGATTTCTTTTTCTTCTCTAATTGCTACTGCTAACGTTTCAAGTACCAGATTGAATAAGAGGGGTGATAGTGGACACCCTTGTTTCACTCCTGATCTTATTGGAAAGGCTTCTAGTTTATCCCCATTGCATATAATACTTGCTGATGGTTTTAGATAGATGCTAGCAACTATTTTAAGGAAGGCTCCATTTATTCCTATACTTTCTAGTGTTTTTAATAGGAATGGATGTTGTACTTTGTCAAAAGCCTTTTCTGCATCTATTGAGATGATCATGTGGTTTTTGCTAGTTTTGTTGTTGATATGCTCAATTATATTGATGGTTTTCCTAATATTAAACCATCCTTGCATTCCTGGAATGAATCCTACCTGATCAGGGTGTATTATTTTTGTGATAAGTTGTTGGAGTCTTTTGGCTAATATTTTATTTAGAATTTTTGCGTCTAAATTCATGAGGGAGATTGGTCTATAATTTTCTTTCTCTGTTTTATCTCTTCCTGATTTAGGAATCAGTACCATATTTGTGTCATAGAAAGAGTTTGGTAGGACTCCTTCTTCACTAATTTTCCCAAATAGTTTGTAGAGTATTGGAATCAATTGTTCTTTAAATGTTTGATAGAATTCACTAGTGAACCCATCTGGCCCTGGAGATTTTTTCCTAGGGAGTTCATTGATGGCTTGTTTGATTTCTTTTTCTGAGATGGGGTTATTTAGGTAATTCACTTCCTCTTCAGTTAATCTGGGCAACTTGTGATTTTGTAAATATTCATCCATTTCACTAAGATTGTCATATTTATGTGCATACAATTGGGAAAAATAATTCCTCATTATTTTTTTGATTTCCTCTTCATTGGAGGTAGATTCACCCTTTTTATTTTTGATACTCATAATTTGGTTTTCTTCTTTCTTTTTTTTTATCATATTGACTAAGGGTCTATCAATTTTGTTGATTTTTTCATAAAACCAGCTCTTGGTTTTATTTATTAATTCAATGGTTTTCTTAATTTCAATTTTATTAATCTCACCTTTGGTTTTCAGTATTTCTAATTTAGTACTAAATTGGGGATTTTCAATTTGTTCTTTTTCTAGCTTTTTCAATTGCATGTCCAATTCACTGACCTCCCTTCTCTCTGCTTTAATTAAGTATGCACTCAGGGATATAAAACTTCCCCTGAGAACTGCCTTTAGTGCATCCCACAAATTTTGGTATGTTGTTTCATTATTATCATTCTCTTGAATGAAATTATTGATTGTTTCTATAATTTCTTCTTTGACCCACCAATTTTTTAGGATTAAATTGTTTAGTTTCCAATTAGTTTTTAGTCTATCTTTCCATGGCCCTTTATTGCATATAATTTTTATTGCATCATGATCTGAGAATGATGCGCTTACTATTTCTGCCTTTCTGCACTGGATTGTGAGGTTTTTATGCCCTAGTACATGGTCTATTTTTGAGTATGTACCATGCACTGCTGAGAAGAAAGTAAATTCCTTTTTATCCCCATTCAGTTTTCTCCAGAGATCCATCATATCTAGTCTCTCTAAGATTCTATTCACCTCCTTAACTTCTTTCTTGTTTATTTTGAGGTTAGATTTATCGAGTTCAGAGAGGGGGAGATTAAGGTCCCCCACTAGTATAGTTTTGCTATCTATTTCTTCCTCTAATTCCTTTAACTTCTCCTCTAGGAATTTGGATGCTATACCACTTGGTGCATATATATTAAGTAGTGATATTGCTTCATTCTCAATGGTGCCTTTTAGTAGGATATAGTTTCCTTCCTTATCTCTTTTAATTAGATCTATTTTTGCTTTTGCTTTATCTGAGATAAGTATTGCTACCCCTGCTTTTTTTACTTTAGCTGAGGCATAATAAATTTTACTCCAACCTTTTACCTTTACCCTGTGGGTATCCCTTTGTTTCAAATGTGTTTCTTGAAGACAGCATATTGTAGGATTATGGTTTTTAATCCATTCTGCTATCCGCCTCTGTTTTATGGGAGAGTTCATCCCATTCACATTCACAGTAATGATGACTATCTGTCTCTTCCCTTCCATCCTATTCCCTCCCCTGTTTATGTTTTTGTTTATTCCTTCTCCCTTCCCCTCCTTGAAGTTTTCCCTTTTGACCGCCCCCTCCCTCAGTGTTCCCACCCAGTGACCCCCCTTCTTAACCTACCCTCTCCCCTTACTACTATTTCCCTCCCTTATAATCCCTCCCTTTAGTCTCCTCCTTTTCACCCCCCCCTTACCCTCCCACTATCTATAGGACACAACAAATTTTTATACTTATCAGAGTAAATTACTCCCCGTTTGATTCCAAACCAATGAGAGTAAATTTCAAACAATGCTCCTCTCCCTCCCTCCAATTCCTCTATTTAATGAATTTATGTGTCTATTCACGTTAGATTCTTAAACTTCACTGATTAATTTGATCCTTCTTTGAACCAGAACCAGTGAGAATAGTGTTTAAATGATGTTCCTCTCCCTCTTACTTTCCCTTCTTCTATAGTGTGTTTTGATGCCTCTTCAGATGGCATATTTTACCTTTTCCTAGCTCATCCTTTCCTTTTTCCCATTACAGTACCATTGATCCCCTTAATAGTCTTTTTTTTTTTTTTAGACTCCATGTTAGTGCATTCATACCCACACCCTCTAAGTATAACCCTTTTGCAGGTCATGATAATCATAGAGATTTCAAATATTGACAGTTATCAGCTCCACATATAGGGATGTGAACATTTTGCTCTTGTTGCATCCCAAGTAATGAGCTTGTGTTTGTGGGTGTGGGTATGTGCACTTCTGCATGTGTGAGTCTATGTTACCCTTGTTTACCTTTTTATGTTCTTCTGGAGTCTTGTAATTGGAGATCAAATTTTCCATTGAGCTCTGGCTTTTTCATTAGGAAAGTCTGGAAGTCCCTTACTTCATTAAACGTCCATCTCCTTGCCTGAAAGATTATGCTCAGTTTTGCCGGGTAGTTAATCCTTGGTTGTAGTCCTAGCTCTCTTGCCCTACGAAATATCAAATTCCAGTCCCTCCGCTCTTTTAATGTAGAAGCTGCTAGGTCCTGTGTGATCCTAACTGTAGTTCCTCGATATTTGAATTGTTTCTTTTTGGCTGCTTGTAGAATTTTTTCTTTAATCTTATAATTCTGGAATTTGGCTACTATATTTCTTGGAGTTTTCAGTTTGGGATCTCTTTCAGGAGGAGTCCGGTGAATTCTATCAATAGCTATTTTATCTTCTGATTCCAGGACCTCAGGACAGTTTTCTTTGACAATCTCTTGGAGGATGTTGTCTAGACTGCTTTTCTCATCATGGCTTTCTGGTAGACCAATAATTCTTAGGTTGTCTCTCCTGGATCTGTTCTCTAGGTCAGTTATTTTTCCAGTGAGATATTTTACATTTTCTTGCAATTTTTCGATCATCTTGTTTTTTTTTATTGACTCCTGCTGCATCATAGAGTTCTGAGTTTCAGTTTGGTTGTATCTAATTTTTAGTGAATTATGGTCTTCAATAAGTTTTTGAAGTTCCTTTTTTAGGGAGGTATTTTCTTTTTCCAAGTTGGTCATTGCCTCCCTGATTTGGTCTTTAAAATTTTTCTTAAGCTCCTCCAGGAATGCTATTTGGGTTGAGACCAGATCATGTTTCCTTCTGTGGTCTCTGGTGTGGACAGAGAGTCTATATTGTCCTGTGTGTTTTGTTGTTCTTGCCCTGCATAGTATGCTCGAATAGACTTTCTTGCCTTCCCCTTCTCCTTTTCAGCTTCCTTCCTTCCCATTGTGACTTCCTGTTTCTTAGTGTCTCAGGCTATGAGTTTGGGGCCTGATCCTTGACTTTGAATACCTCTGGGTGGCTAGTTTATGGCTAAGTCAGGGAAGTCAGTGAGGAATGTAGATGTGTAGGTGGGGTTGAGTCTGACCACTTCAGATTTCTGCCTCTATACCCCTGGGCTATAAGTAGTCTTTTGTTGGTGAGGTGAGGTGGGGCTAGTTGGGTCCCCTCCCTCTCTTCTCTTCAGATTCCTGGCTGTCTCAGTTACACCCTTTCTTGGAGATTCTCAAGCCTGAGGCTATTTCCATTAACTTGGGATTTCAGTCTGGGTGGGAGACTTATCTTTGGGTTTTCTGCTTCATGAAGGAGGGATGGGAGGATCGGAGCAGCTAGAATTTACTTTGCCATTCCAGCCCCTGTATCATACAGGCAGGCAGTTTCTAAATTTCCAGGCTGGGGGCTGAATGCAGCCTGAGAAGCCACTCTCTCCACTGGGGGCCCGACTCTCCTACCTGGCTCCAATGATCCGTTCCCTCTGCGAGATGACTGCGATTCGTCCTTGGTAAGTCTGCAGGCTGGGGATTTTTCTCTTTCTGGTGTAGTCTGCTTGCCTGCTCTTAGGTCTGAGCTGTGCAGACCCCACGCGCTCTGCGCTCGACCTGTGCGGGCACTCTGGGCAACCTCCTGTGCTGGATTCTGCCACACTCTGTCTTCCACTGGGCTTCGTCACTCCGGAATCTGCTCAGATTTACCCTTTTGGACTTAGTGACAGAGGAGCTCAGCGAGGTTACTGCTTCCTTTCCGCCATCTTGGCTCCGCCCCGACCCTATCCCTTTTCAAAAGTGTTTGCTTCTGACTACCTGCTCCCCCAATCTGCCCTCCCTTCTATCATCCCCCTCCTTATTTTCCTGTAGGGTAAGATGCCCAATTGTTTATGTTTTCCATCCTTAAGCCATATCCAGTGAGAGTGAGGTTTACTCATTCCCTCTTGTCTCCCTTCATTGTGAAACCTTTTTCTTACTTCTTTTATGTGAGATAATTTACCCCATTCTATCTCTCCTTTTCTCTTCCCAATATAATCCTCTCTTACCCCTTAATTTTATTTTTTGGATATCATCCCTTCATATTCAAGTGACCCTGTGCCATCTATCTATCTATCTATCTATCTATCTATCTATCTATCTATCTATCTATCTATCTATCTCTTCTAACTACCCTAACATTGAGAAAGGTTTCATGAGTTACAAATATCATCTTTCCCTGAAGGAATATAAACAGTCCAACTTAAATAAGTCCCTTATGATTTCTCTTCCCTGTTTACCTTTTCTTGCTTATCTTGAATCTTGTATTTGAAAGTCAAATTTTCTATTCAGTTCTGGTCTTTTTAGCAAGAATTCTTGAAACTCGTCTATTTCATTGAATGTCTAGGATTATACTCAGTTTTGCTGGGTAGATGGCTCTTGGCTTTAATACTAGCTTCTATGAACTCCAAAATATCATATTCTAAGCCCTATGAACCCTTAATATAGGAGTTGCTAGATCTTGTGTTATCCTGATTGCTTTTCCACAATTCTCTAATTGTTTTTTTCTGGCCTCTTACAATGTTTTTTCCTTGATGTGGGAATTCTGGAATTTGGCTACAATATTTCTAGGAGTTTTCCTTTTGGGATCTCTTTCAAGAAGTGATAGGTGGATTCTTTCAATTTCTATTTTACTTTCTGGTTTGAGAATATCAGGGCATTTTTCCTTGATAATTTCTTGAATTGATGATGTCTAGCCTCTTTTTTTTTATCATGGCTTCTAGGTAATCCAATAATTTTTAAGTTATCTCTCCCGGATCTATTTTCCAGGTCAGTAGTTTTTCTTTTTCTTTTTTAAATTTTTTTTAAAAGCAATTGAGGTTAAGTAACTTGCTCAAAGTTACACAGCTAGTCATTATTTATGTGTGGGTGCTCATTTTCTGAGGTTGGATTCGATCTCGGGTCATCCCAACTCCGAAGCCCGCACTCTTACTCACTGCGCCACCTAGCCACCCCAGTAGTTTTTCCAATGAGATATTTCACATTGTCTTCTATTTTTTCATTCTTTTGGTTCTGTTTTATAATTTCTTGATTTCTCATAAAGTCATTAGGTTCCATTTGTTCCATTCTAATTTTGAAGTAATTGTTTTCTTAATTGAACTTTTGGACTTCCTTTTCCATTTGATCCTCTCTGCTTTTTCAAGGCATTCTTCTCCTCATTGATTTTTTGGACTTCTTTTGCCATTTTGTTTGGTTTATTTTTTCAGTGTTTTTTTCTTCAGCATTTTTGGGGGTCTCCTTTAGCAAGCTGTTGACTTGTTTTCATGATTTTCTTGCATCCCTCCCATTTCCTTTTCCAATTTCTCTTCTACTTCTCTTACTTCATTTTCAAAATCCTTTTTGAACTCTTCCATGACCTGTGATCGATTTTTTTTTCTTGGAGACTTTTGATGCGGGAGCTTTGACTTTTTTGCCTTCTTCTGGTTCTATGTTTTGATCTTCTTTGTCACCAAAGTAAGATTCTATAGTCTATTTCTTACGCTGTTTACTCATGTTCCCAGCCAAATGCTTGGCTTTGTAGCTCTTTGTCTCGGTAGGACTCTGCTTCCAGTGAGTGTGGGTGTGGGTGTGGGTGTACTCTCCCAGGATTCAAGGGTTTTGTATCAGTCTCTGGATTTTCCACCATCTGTAGGCCCAGAGTTCTGGAAGCAGCAACTGGTGCTGCTGCTGCTGCTGCCACCACTGCCACCTTTGCTGCTCTGGGACTGAGGATGGACTGTGCTCCTCTTTCACCCAGGTCCCACAGAGTTTTCCCACTGACCTTTGTTATGGTTATGGGATTTAAAGATCTTCCATGCACCTTGAATTTGCTGATGTAGCAGGAAAGGGTGGGGCAAGAGGAAGTGAAAGCCAAGCTAGAATGCCTGTAGTGGCAGCAGGAGGCAGAGGCACAAACTCCTTTTTTGAGCCAGACAGAATTTCTGCTAAGGACTCCTGCTGAGGACTGCCAGGGATGGGAACTGCCCAGGGATCTGGTGGGGGTGGAGCTGCTGGGAGCATGCTTTGTGGATGCTGAGCAGTTGCAGTAAGTGGGGAGAGGAGGACTTTTGCCTGAGGTATTCTGTTCTGTTTTGAAGGCTTGAGAATGTGAGTGTTTACTACATTAACTATGTGTGCCAACTACATAACTACTGTGATGGCTTTGACTTTCTGGTTTTGGGACTCAGTTTTCTGGTATTTGAATAAATGTTCTAGCTTTATTCCCCATGTAGAGAGCCTGGTATATTTTGTGATTAATAACCACATCAGCATATTTATAGTTACCATAGGCATTGTGAATATTGCATTGTTTTATGCTGTCTTTGTCATTTTTGGGTTGAGAAGCCTGGAAACCACCATAGCTGCAGTGATCCTGTCCCCCGAGGCCAGTTCTGGCCCTCTCTGTTCCAATGCTATCCATGTGAGACTCTGCTCTGCTCCCAGCCTATTTCTCAGTCGTTTTGTGGGTTATGTAGCTCTAGAATTTGTCCAGAGTTATTTTTTATAGGTATTTGGACGGTTTTGGGGGATAGCTTAAGGAAGTCCTTGTTCTTACTCTATCATCTTGGCTCTGCCAGCCCACCTCCCCATAATCATCTTTAACAGCAGTTTTATCTTCTATGATAGTTTATCTTCTATGAAGTGGCTAGAAAAAAAACAATTAGAGAATTGTGGAAATACAATCAGGATAACACAAGATCTAGCAACTCCTATGTTAAGGGATTATAGAGCTTGGGATATGACATTCTGGAGGTCAGAGGAGCTAGTATTAAAACCAACAGTCACCTACCTAGCAAAACTGAGTATAATCCTGGACATTCAATGAAATAGAGGACTTTGAAGAATTCTTGCTGGAAAGACCAGAGGTAAGTAGCAAATTTGACTTTCAAACTCAAGATTCAAGAGAAGCATGAAAAAGTAAACAGGGAAGGAAATGTATCTTCTATGAAGTTCACTAAAATAAAAATGTTCAATCTAATATGTGGGACCAAAATTTAAAATGAACACATGCACACACACACACACACACACACACACTCAAATCTGAGACCCATTTGCCTTGAACTTCCATTGGACCTGATCTCTTGAACACTTGCTTATCTCAAATTGGACCCATGTGACTGCCCTTTTGAAAATAACCTTGTGATAAAGGTCTATTGTTTTTAGGGTCACTGTCTAGACTGCTTCTTCTATGAAATTCTATAATTCCGAAATAGCTGAAACTATTAGGACACTTCCACTGTACAGATTAAGAATAACCAAAAAATGTTAAACAATAATTAATAGCACAATTCCCTTTACACTATTCCAAAAGAAGCAAAGTCACATGATAAAATCATGAAATTTTCTAGTGAAGAAGTTGTTGAGAGATATCAACTTTAAAAATGTCCTAGAAGCAAATATAAGGAATGAAGAATATACTGACTCCTCCTCTTGGCCCCTGAATTCAGAAGAGGTTGCCCCACCCTCCAGGTCTATGATTCTGAATAATAGAGATGAAAAAACCAGAGGTTTAGGAGGTTGACTGGAGGCACCCCTTAACAATAGCTTCTATGGGGACATGAGCATACTCACAATAACTATCACCAACACTTAATACAGTTTCTGGTCCATAGTAATCACTTAACAAATTGCTTTTTAACTCATTGACTCCTGGAAGTGCTTAATAGAATGACTTTTCTTATTGGAGGAGTTTGTAGAACAAACTACAACCAAGGAAGTATTGATGTTTCCTCTACTTGACCTCTTCCATGTAAAAATTGGTTCTGGGTTCAAATTGTTGTTGGCAATAGCAGTTAACTCTTTAATCAATTAATTATCAATTATTTATGAAATACTTGCTATGTGCTAGGCTCCATGCTAAGTCCTGGGGATTAAAATAAATAAAAATAGCCCATCTTCAAGACACTTACATTTTAATGGGAAAAGACAACATACATAAATCAGAACATACAAGTATTTATACCAAATGGTTTCCAGACTCATGGACATATTTGTTGCCTTTCTCTGTGTTGGAGTTTGGAATACTGCTAAATGTTTCTGTGCTTGAAAACTTTTCTACCTCTTTTTATGTTGCCCTAGAATAACTGAACTTTATACTCTCAGAGTTCTTTCCAAATGCAAATTGTCTCTCTTACTCTTATTTAGAGAGCTGAACCTAGAGTCAGAAAACTCTGAGTTCAAATCTAGCCTCAGATACTTGCTAACTGGGAGACCTTCACAAGACACATAACCTCTCTTGGCCTCAATTTCCTTATCTATATAATGGAAAATAATAATATCACTTACACCCAAGAGTTCTTATGGGTAAACTGAGATAACATGTGAAGAACTGTGTAAATCTTAAAATTCTGTCTAAATTCTAGTTTATTATTACTATATTTATTTTCACTTCAACAAAAATTAGAAATCATCTGCATGTTTTATATATTCAAAGGCTGCTATTATGTATAGTTTTATTTTACAGGTGATAGTTTTCACAACTGTAATCTTTAAAATTACAGTTCTTTGGAGGGAATAGGAAAACGGGGTAAATAAAAGAAGATAATTTTCTATCATTAAAAACCTTGAAGGGAATAATTCCTTTGAAAATTGGCTTTCTGGTCAGGTCTACTTCAGGCAAACTTAATACAATATGAAGAGATATATCAAAAGAGAGTGCTCCATGATGACATTCTGTATCTGTTCATTAGCAGATATAGTTTAAGAACATGCTTGTTTGATTTCAAACTACAGGATCAGGTGGGTGGATATTAGTTCCATTTGCGGTGTCATATCCTAGACATCAATAATAACACTTACATTGAGATCCTGGAAAATGTCCTTTATGATAAGGTACTGAATGTATCCATGAAAGTAGCCAAGTCTCTCAATCATAAAGTGTAGCTCCTTGGTGTTTTCAGTCCTCAAGATCACCCTGGTGTCTGTGCTCCTCAAGAATAGTCACTCAATGGCCCTTTGGACATTGATAACCCTTCAGATAAAGATGTAAGTAGGGAAGGGTCTGAAATGAAGACCCAGGGTTTTGATAATGACCGTGTTTTGTATTTCACTATTTTGTCAATCTTGGGCAGTATGCTAATTCTCTTTCACTGAGAAAAGTTTTTTGGTGATGAATGGATATTTTTTTTTTTTACACTGAATCTGAATATTTCTTTCTACTTCCAGAAGTACATGCTGCTTAAACGGTCTACTTCCATGATAATCAAAATATCTTAGTGTTAACAGAAAATAAATCAACACATTTATTAGGTAATGGAAATAACTTTATCACCTTTGAAAGCATGCCCAACTCATTAAACAGATGTTCAAGATCTCTACTGATTACAAAACTTTTCTTACACATTAAGAGAAAAGCAATAATAGCTCATAGGGTTTCAACCCAAAGGAAGGTGAAATTTTTCAGCAGATCAAGTGCAAAGAAAGAAAAATTCCAACATCCAAAGCCAAAAGGCACCTTAGCAATCATCTACTCCTCATCCCCAGCCATCATCAATTTTACTCATGAGGAAATATGCAATATACTGTTCCTAAAGTATAAAAAGAAAGATTCAAGCAAAAGAGAACAACAATCTCATTTTTATGAATAACATGAAATTATATTTGAATTTAGAAATTATTATAAAAGTGATATGTACTTTTCACAAATTTAGCAAAGAAATATATCTACTGACACAATGTTGAATCTCCCAGAAGGTAGATGAGTTTTCCTTTTAAATAACCACTTATTATATTCATGTTACTTGAGTCAGTTTACAAAATGCTGTACTTCATTTGCCATGTAAAACATAACCATTGGGAACAGGAGACTTTATTCCACTTTAATATTTCTCTTTCACTGGGTTATTTTCTGATAAAAAGAAACACTTGTGGTGAGTGATTACATCATTACACACTCTTCCTCTATTTTCCTAGTAATGGCATATTGACTTACATTCATCCCACACTGGGAACACAAGGTTTGTAACATAGTCTAGGCACTGCCTCTAGAATAACACATTTGGCCTCTTAAGACCCTTCCGAGTGTGGTCCTTCCCATGTGAAGATGATGGCACAAATCCTGTCTCAGACTGTCTGCTTTGATTTCTTTTTTCTGTTGTAGAGATGGATTTGCTCTGATATGCCTTTACTCTCTTTTACAGTAGTCTTTTTATGATCCACATCAGTTATATCTCAAGTTGTGGAACAGAGCAAAGCCACCTGACCCCCAGTGACCAGGTTTTTAGGTTCCTGAGTTTGGCAGTCATGACACTGACATCAGTAGAATATTGCTGAATCCAATGGAGCTAACCACAAAGCAGAACTAAAATAAAATCGTGACTGGCTCAGTGCCTGTGGGAAGTATGTGATTTTCCCTTTTTCCCTCTGTCACTGGCTTTTCCTTAGGCACATGAGCCATCCATGATATCTAACTAGAAATACAAATTAGGACACTAAAATCTTTAGGAGAGAAAATAAATGCAGAAAAAAGAAGAGAAGTCAAAGAAAATCAATCTTTCAGTTTCTCAAATAATATAAGACCGAGGCAACTGGTGATGATGAAGAAAGTTGTGACCAGATGCATTCTATTATGGGGCTAATGCTTTTTAAAAAAATCTAAACGTAGGCTATGTCAACAATAGCTGAAGAAAGTGTTTAGAGATGAGAACAAAAAATCAAAAAAGACAGTTCTAATACTGTGCTATACTTCCTGATTCATTCATTTTTCAAATACTCAGAATAGTTCCCTAACCTGAAAATGAAATTGTCAGAGGTGATTCACAATGGATTTTCCCCATTAGAATATCTAGTCCTTTTGGGCAGGGATGCTTTTTGCCTTTCTCTTATCCCCACTGCTTAGTCAATTGCCTAGGACACAATGAGAACTTAATGAATGCTTTTTGACCATCAGTGGATCTTATCTGCCTCAAAATTGTTACACCTGGTGTCTGGACTGTGAAAACAATACAGTTGTAAAGAGAATCAGCTAGCTTATAAATTTTGCAGTTTTTTTGTTATAAGAGGTTAATGAAAAAAAATCAAAGCTGTGAGTTGATCCTTACATTACTAGAAGAAAAAAATCAATGGCCACAAAACTCTGTAGAAAAATCAAGAATTTAGATGACAATTCCAAAATTAAAATTGAAACTTCTTTTTAGTAACTTACCAGATGAATTGGGATGAGATGGTACATGTGAATCCAATGTGACAAAAGTTAAACTCTAGAGAGATGATGGCATTATAGAATCACAAGGCTAGGCATGCAAAGAGTATGGCACAGGTGAGTCTATAGTCTATGTACTCCTATGATCACAGTTTTAGGTGGTTTCATCAAAGGAGAAACAGGAAACCAATAAGCAGACAGTTCTCATTGTGATGCTGAGCCCCTTCCCCCCAAAAAAGATTTCAGAAAGCACAGGTGTACAGATGATTGGCTGGATGGGAATAGATTACATTTCAATCTTGTATAGTTTTAATGGAGCTGACTGAAATTACAAATATTCAGCCTGTAATTCTACCAGATAGTTATGAATAAAATATAATGCAGACTGGTTTAGATTTCTAAATTTATAGAATCACAAAATCTGAGTTAGGAGTGATCACAGAGTTCATCAAATACAATCTATGCCTCCAGAGGAACAACTTCCAGAAAATTCCAGAAAAGTGCTTACTCAGAGCCCATTTGATATCTTCTGACAAAATAAGCCATTTTTTTCAAAGGAAATCTTTCCCACTTTGAGCCATATGTAAGAGCAAGGGAGTTCTTCTTTACATCAAGCAAAATTTATATCTCTACAACCCTTGCTTGTAGCTCTGTCCTGTAACACGAAGCAGAACAATTTTAATCTTTCTTTTATACACCTTCAAATAATTGAAGATGGCCATCATGTCTCTCTTATGTATTCTCTTGTCCAGTCCAAACATGATTACATTACATGCCATGGAAAAAGCATTAGAGTTAGGATCTGGGATTCTATGCTAGATAGAGTCTTGATTCTGATCTACTTCTGTGACCTTGAACAAGTCATTCAATCTCTCTGGGCCTCAATCTCATCTATAAAAAATGAGAGGGCTGGATTTGATCAATCTATCAATCAATCAAAAAGAGTTTATTAAGCACTTACTAGATTCTAGGCACTGCACTAAATTATACATTGATACAAATTATAAATTATATTAAATTATTATTAATTATATTAAATTATAAATTGATACAAAATTATAAAGGAAGGCCAAAACACTTTCTTAATCCTCATAAATCTGAAATTCCCAAAGGAAAGACAACATGTAAATAAATATGTACATGCAAGTTATATATAGAGTATATGAAATGTAGTCTTAAAAAAAGTTGAATTTTCTCTAAGGAAAGAAGGAAAAGTCTCTTGCAGAAGGTGAAATCTGAGTTGAGTCCTGAAGAAATCCTGGGAATCTAAGAGGCAGAAGTAGGGAATAAGGAATACTACTACTGCTAATGATTATAATAATAATACTACAACTAGTATACATATACCTCTCGAAAGTTTTGCCAAGCACTTTGCAAATAACTCATTTCATCCTCATAGCCTGGGAGATAAATACTATTATTATCTCAATTTTCCAGATGAGGAAGCTAAGTTAGACAAAGATTTATGTTATTTGCCCAGAGTCACACAGCTCATATCAGAGGTAAAATTTGAACTTGGATCTTTCTGAATTTAGTTCCAGCTCTCTACCCACTACCTTGCACTGAGGCCAGTCAGTCAGTGCAAAGGCTAGAGTTAGGACATAGTTGTCATGGCAACCAGAGCCAAATATAATGCCTTATAAAGTAGTTTGACCAGAGTACAAAGGCACTATAACTTCCTTTATTCTCTATGTCATGCTTCTATTAATAATGTCTAATCATGGATTAGATTTTTTTTGTCTGCTATTTCCCATTTTGACCCTTATTAAGCTTAAATTCTACTGAAACCCCCAGATTTTTAAAATAAATTGTATTACTATGAAGTATTTATTCTATGATCAAGAAATTTGTTTTTTGAACCTAAGTGTGGGATTTCTAATCTTACCTCCTTCTAATCTTACCTCCCCAATTCACTACTCTCCTATTGTGGGTTGGAACCTCAGAGGGCAATTATTTATTTTTTTTAATTAAACAAATGCTTTATTAACTTCTGGTTTACATCATTCATTTCCTCCAGATTATGAGTTACATTTTCCCCCATTTTTCCCTACCCACTACCACAGAATAGCAGTCCCACTAGATATCTCCTCATCCAATCTGCTCTCTCCCATATCTTCTCCCATACCCCCTTCAACTTTGCCATTAGGGCAAGGTGAATCTCTGAGCCCCAAGGCCTGGACATCTTATGAAACATTTAATTTTAAAACTTCGATTTTCATATCCATTCCCTTCCTCCCTTGTCACCCACTCCCTCTGAGAAGATAAGCAATTCAGTATGTGTTGTACATGTATAGCTATGCAAAACATTACCATAGTAGATATATTGTAAGAGACTTCTTATATTTCCCTCCCACCCATCTCGCCTCCCACCTGGTTCATTCCCTACTTTGATCCTGTCCCTCTTTGATAGTGGGTACTTCCAACCTGCCCTCCCCTCTATCATCCCCCTCTCATCCCCCTTTCCCATACTCAGGAGAGTGAGTGACAGTAAGATATTCCATTTAGTATGTATGCGATTCTCTCCTTGAGCCAACTTCAATGAGAATATGCTTTTGCCTTTTTGCCTTCCTGTTCTTCCCCTCCCCTGCAACTACTTCCCCTTGCCTCTTCTACATGAGATAGTTTACCCTACCTTGTCTCTCTCCATCTCCTTTTGCCACTTTCCTCTCTCACCTCTTGACTTCACCCCTTAAGAGTCATTCCTTCCTTGGGGCGGCTAGGTGGCGCAGTGAGCAGAGCACTGGCCCCGGAGCCAGAAGGAGCCGAGCCCGGATCTGGCCCCAGACACCCAACATACAAAAAAAAAAAAAAAAACAGCCACGTGACCCCGGGCAAGTCACCCAACCCCAATTGCCCTCCAAAAAAAAAAGAAAAAAAGAATCATCCCTTCCCTTCAAATTCAACCTGTGCCCTCTATCCATGTATACCTGTGAACATATGCCATGTACCCTTCTTCAATTATTTTTATAATGAGAAAGGCTTCATCAAACACAGGTATTGTTTTTCCTTGTAGGAATGTAAATAGTCCAACTTTGATAAGTTCCTTTTGATTTCTTTTCCTTGATTACCTTCTCAAGCATCTCTTGCTTCTTGTGTCTGAATGTCAAATTTTGTATTCAACTCTGGTTTTTTCACCAAGAATGCTTGAAAGTCCTCTATTCCACTGAATGACCATATTTTCCCCTGAAACAAGATACTCAGTTTTGCTGGGTAGGTGACCCTTGGCTTCAATCCCAGCTCTTTTGCAGAAGGCAATTATTGACTTAGGTTAAAGATACTCTTTGAATCCCATTCTTGAGTCCCCCACCCCAGTGTGCTTAGCATTAAGTCAGCCACTAGACACAATGAGCTAATGGCAAAAGCATTACTAAGAAGACTACATAAGAACTGTTATGAGCACTGCCCTTCCCAAAAATATACAGGGCAATTATGGTAAGAAGGGAAACATACACAGAGTACACTGGTATTAAGTTACATACATGAAGCCAAGGCAAGTCATATATCCCACACTGCAGGCTGATGTCATGGTATTCTCTTGTGACTACCACCAGGTATACTTCACTACTGGGCAGCTTGCTCAGTTCTCGTCCATGGGCCTATTCTTCTCTACAGCTACCACTCTTGATGACTAGAGCTAGTTTTCTCTTGACTCTTATCTTCTAACTGAGGTCACTCTCCTAGTTGTTTCAACTATTTGAACTTGTTCTTTTCTGAGTATGGTGCCTCCTATCAGACAGTTAGCTACATTTCGTTTTGTTTTTTTTATTTAAACAAAAGCTTTATTAACTTCTGTTTTACATCATTCATTTCCACCAGATTTTGAGTTACAATCATTTCCCCCCCCCTGTTTTTCCCCTACCCAGCCTCCCAGAACAGCAGTCCCACAAGACATCACTTCCTCCAATTTGCTCTCTCCCCCATCCTCTCCCACACACCTCTTTGACCTCTCCATTAGAGGAATGTGAATCTTTGTGTCCCAATGCCTGCACATCTTATCTCCCAATTACAAGCAAAAGAGTATTAATAATAGTATTTATATATATTTGAAACATTTAATCTTAAGACCTTGAAATTCAAGAAAGGAAGGAAGGAAGGAAGGAAGAGAAAGGAAGAAAGAAAGAGAAAGAAAGAAAGAAAGAAAGAGAGAAAGAAAGAAAGAAAGAAAGAAAGAAAGAAAGAAAGAAAGAAAGAAAGAAGAGAATGAAGGAAGGAAGGAAGAAAGAAAGAAAGGAAGACCCTTTCCACTTAAAAAACCTTATTCTTGCTGGTAGAATACTGAAACAGATAGCTATGTTTCTGTAAATGTAGATTAACCCACCTCCAAGGCCAGTGCTAATAGAAGGTATCCATTTATCCTAAGGATATGTATTAGCCTTCTTCAAACACTGAAAAGGAGACTGGGCAAGTTTTGTTTGTTTTCTAAATGAGTCTTTCCAAACTCTTTTCCAAACTGTGTCTTTTGTGTTCCTTTAATAAACTTCTACTTGCTTCCTGTGAGCAAGAAGCATTCTTTTCATCCCAACACCAGCTTGTCAATACCCTTTTAAATTATAGTGCACAGAATTGAATAATACTTCAAATGAGGCCTGACAAGAGCAAAGTCAAGTGGGATAATCACCTCTCTGTTCCTGGAAACTATGGAAACTTTTCTAATGCAGTCCATTTGGTTGCTACATCCCACCGTGATCCGTATTGAAATTAGAACCCACCAAATCCTATCTTTTTCAGACTAACTACTCTCTAACCATGTTTTCCCTCCATCTTTTACTTTATTAAGTTGATTTTTTTATACCCAAGCATAAAATATCCGTATAGAATTTCACCTAAGTAGATACCGTCCACATTTCTCTAGTCCATCATGATCTTTGTAGGTAAAAGGTAAAGGAAAAATTATTTATGTACACCTACAGGTTAGGCTGGAATTGTGTTAAGTGCTTTACAATTATTATCCTCTGATGCATAGAAGAACCCTGGGAGGTAGAGTTGTATTATTTCCTTTGTTTTACAAATGAGAAAACTTAGGTAAATGGAGGCTACTTAACTTGTCCAGAGTCACAGCTAGTAAATATCTGAGGCTAGATTTAAATCTTCCTAACTCTAGGGCCTGTACTCTCTCTGTTGCATCACTTGCTGCCTCTAACCTTTGTGTCATGCTGAAATCTGATAAAACTGGTGGCATTTGTGTCTTTGTCAAATTAATTGATAGAAAATTTTAATCAGCATGGGATCAAGCACAGATCCCTAGAGTTCTTCTCTGGAACACCCTAACCATTCATGCCATTAGGAATGACTCTTTGAGTCTGATCATCCAGCCAGGTTTAGATCCATCTAAATGCATTTTTCTTTACTCTATTTCTTCACTCCACAACAACATATAATGAATGTAAAGCAATTATCTCTAAGATTCCCATGAGAAAATGTTTAATGTCTCTGTTCATTTAAACATATCTGGATGTTTTAATATCCTTGTTCAATTACGTAAATCCATATGTTTTAATTTCCTTGTTCCCTTGCATACATCTATGTCTGGGTCACTGCTTGGTTATCATGTCCAAAACTCCTGCAAATCAGGAAGAGATAGTGAGCCAATCTTAAGACATAATAGAGCCTTCACAGGTAGCTGGCTTGGGAGAAATCCTGGACTAGACTCTTTCCATTTATGGACTGTATCAGAGACTGGCCCTTGACATCTCCCCCTTTCTGTACAAGTAACTTAAGAGTGTGAGCCTCAGTTCCCAAAGCCAGGGAAGACTGGCTGAGCATGTGAATCCCCAGAGATGCAACAAGGCACAATATCATCAGCAAGCATGCAACTGGAACAAAGTGAAGCAATAGAGGGTTAAGATTATTAAATGGATTAATCTGATTTATCCAGTGAAATATCTGGTTGGCTATATCTTCAGGATCAATTCCTAAAATATGACTGTGTAATTTGTTCAGTCTTATAGGACAATTGATTTATATTCCAGGTAAGACTATGACTACACAAAGCACCATTAAACCTATTCCTAATTTGGCTCCAACTGACATTAGAAATTTCATTATTCCAAATATGTGGGGTTACACAAACATAGGTATAGCAACAGTCACACTGTAATTTTACATTCTACTATCATTATATACTATTAACTTCTAATAATACATTATTTGAGATTACAATTTCTTCAAATACATTCCAATATAAATCCTGACCTATAAAAGTTATGTTCATACATTTGAGTTGATAATGGTTACAAAGGCTGTGACATCAGTCTGGTTGCTGCAGGAAGGTAGATACAAAGAAATAATAGAATAATCAATGCCAGTAAAATATGTAAAATCATAGACATCAAATTAAAAGGAAATAACTTCAACAATGTTAACAATATTGTGTTGGCAATTTCCTGGATCAATTCCAGAGTGATGACAATTTTGGATGTTTTCTGATACACTTCGTAATATTTTAATCATATCAAACATCAAGAAATTGGACATATATTTTGTCCCAAAAAACATTAGAATGAGAGCTAATATATGGTAAAAGAGTTACATAAATATATGTAAATACAGTACTAATTATTCTAACACATTGATCTTATACAAAAGATTCTTATCTATTTTCTGTTGTGTCTTAAAGGCTACAGAAACATTGTTTATAATTCATTAACATATTATAGTTTTTGGGATTTTTTTCAAATAAAGGAATTTCAGACACAGTGATTGAAACTATCAATAGTAGTAGGATAATTGTAGTGCACTGAGTCTAGTAACAAGAAGTCTGACAAACCTTTCCTCCCCTTTTAAGAAATCAGAAATTTTGGCGGAGCCAAGATGGTGGAGTAGAAACAGTATTTCCAATGTGCTCTGTCCCATACAAATTTCAAACGATGTGAAAGGGAGCTCTGAACAACGTCTGGAGCCACAGCACCCACAGAACGGCACAGAGAAGCTAACCTCCTGCTGAGGACAGCCCAGCAGCCCTGCAGGGAGCGGCCAGTGCAGCACTCTGAGAGCAGGCAGCACAGCGCACTGGGAACCAACAGCGCAGCCCTCAGAGCGGAGCCCAGGTCCACGGTTTTAGCCCCAGGGCGGCCGGGCCTTCAGCCGGCTGGTGGAACCCCAGAACACCAGCAATTGTGGCGATTCCAGAATTATCAGCACAGATATGCCTAGGACAAAGTGAGAGGTTAGTGCCCTATGGACTTTGGGACCAGTATTTGGGGAACACATGGCTTCCTCCCCTGGGGGCGAAAAGCTGCTGAAGAAACAGCTGCACAGAAGCCGTTTTGCAGCATCAGTAGAGGCTCTAGCTCCTGGTCTGCAAACTGTAGGAAGATCCAGCAATCAGTCTGGGGGTTAATCGCATTTGCTTTAAACTGCCTGGATCTGGATTGTGGTCTGGGGGGGGAAGTTTGGGGTGGGTATCCAACTTGCCAGAGTGGGTGGAGGCTTTACAGAGGCCACCCAACTGGCGGAAGTTGTGAAGACCCCACATTTGGGCGGAAGCTCCCCTGTCTGGTGGCAGAGTCCTACTGTGGCAACAAGCCCCAAAATCAAGTAATTAAGTGGCAATATGCCTAGGCAAACGAAACAAAATAAACAGAAAAGTTCAACATTGGACTCCTATTTTAGGGGCAAAGAGGCTCAAAGCATGGAGGAGGACTGTGAGGTCAGAACTCCTGCACAAAAAGCCCCAAATGAAAATACAAGCTGGCTACAGGCCATAGAGGACCTTAAGAAGCAGATAAGAGAAGTGGGGGAAAATTTGGGAAGAGAAATGAAAAAGATGCAAGAAAAGTGTGAAATGACAGTCAACAGCCTGACTGAGGAAAACAACACCTTAAAAATAGACTAACTCAAATGGCAAAAGAGGCTCAGAAAGGCAATGAGGAGAAGAATGCCTTAAAAAGCCAAATTTGCCAGATGGAAAAAGAAGCTCAAAAGCTCACTGAGGAGATTCATTCCTTCAGAGTTAGACTGGAGCAAATGGAAGCTAGTGACTTTATTTTTTTCTTTTTTTTTTAAAATTTATTAGTTTAGTTTCAGTTAACAAGATTCAATTCTATAGTTCCTTGATTTTCAAATTTCCTTTACTTCCCTCCCCCTTCCCCTCACGACAGCATATAGTACAGTATAGGGTCTGCAAATGCATTCATATTAGACATTATTTCAATTACAAAGGCATATTATACTAGGTGGGATGAAAGATGGTAAGGAAGAAATAAAACCAAACAATGAAAAGAACAAGATCATTTTGTTTGCTTCCATCGGGATTCGGGCTCAGTTCTTAATAGTTATATCTCTAGATGGCGCATTTCTCACTTTCTTGAGTCATTCGGGATTAACTTATATCACTGCATTGCTGAAAAGAGTCCAGTCTGTCATAGTTGGTCGTCACAGATATGGTATGTCTGTGATTGTATGCAAATTTCTTCTGATTCTACTCTTCTCGCTCAGCATCAGTTTGTATAAGTCTCTCCAGGTAATTATGAAATCCGTCACCTCCTCGTTTCTTATAGCACAATAAAATTCCATTACATTCATATACCACAACTTGTTTAGCCATTCCCCAATTGATGGGCACCCCTTTAGTTTCCAATTCTTTGCAACCACAAAAAGGGCTGCTAAAATATTTTTGTACATATGGGTCTTCCTCCCACTTCTATGATCTCTTTGGGATATAACCCTAGAAATGGTATGGCTGGGTCAAAGGGTATGAAATTATTTATAATCCTTTGGGCATAATTCCAGATTGCTCTCCAGAATGGTTGGATAAGTTCACAACTCCACCAGCAATGTATTAGCGTTCCAATTTGCCCACATCCTCTCCAGCATTTGTCACTTTCTTTTTTTGTCATCTTAGCCAATCTGACTGGAGAGATGTGGTATCTCAGAGTTGTTTTGATTTGCATTTCTCTAATTAATAGTGATTTAGAGCATTTCTTCATATGCTTTATATATCTTTAATTTCTTTCTCTGAAAACTTCCTATTCATATCCTTTGACCATTTACTCAAATAAACTTGTATTCATATAGATTTGGCTCAATTCTCTATAAATTTTAGAAATGAGTCCTTTATCAGAGACACAAGTTGTAAAAATTCTTTCCCAATTTCCCACCTCCCTCTTGATCTTGGTTACATTGGCTTTGTTTGTGCAGAAACTTTTCTTTAATATAACCAAAATTATCCATTTTGCATTTTATAATGCTCTCTAATTCTTGTTTGGTCCTAAAATCTTCCCCTCTCCACAGATCCATAGGTAAACTATTCTTTGCTTTCCCAAATTGCTTACAGTATCATCCTTTACACCTAGATCATGCACCCATTTAGACTTGATTTTGGTATATGGTGTTAGAAAATGGTCTATGCCCAGTTTCTGCCATACTGTATTCCAGTTTTCCCAGCAGTTTTTGTCAAATAGTGCATTCTTATCCCCAAAACTGGGGTCTTTGGGTTTATCGAAGCGTAGATTACTATATTCATTAACTGCTGGGTCTCCTGCACCTAATCTATTCCATTGATCCACTACTCCACACCTCTGCCAGTACCAAGCAGTTTTGATGACTGCTGCTGTATAATACAGATTAAGATCTGGCATAGCTAATCCACCTTCCCTAGCATTTCTTTTCATTAATTCCCTTGATATTCTAGACCGTTTGTTTTTCCAAATAAATTTTGTTATTATTTTGTCTAACTCTACAAAGCAGTTTTTTGGTAAATTGATTGGTATGGCACTAAATATATAGTTTAGTTTGGGTAAAATTGTCATTTTTATTATATTAGCTCGACCCAGCCATGAGCAATTGATATTTTTTCAACTATTTAGATCTGCTTTTATTTGTGTGAGAAGTGTTTTGTAGTTGTGATCATATAGATTCTGGGTTTGTTTTGGCAAGTAGATTCCCAAATATTTTATAATGTCTACAGTGACTTTAAATGGGATTTCTCTTTCTATCTCTTGCTGCTGAGTTTCATTAGAGATGTACAGGAATGCTGAGGATTTATGTGGGTTTATTTTATATCCTGCAACTTTGCCAAATTTATTTATTGTCTCAAGTAGTTTTTTACTTGATTCTCTAGGATTCTCTAAGTATATCATCATATCATCTGCAAAGAGTGACACCTTGGTCACTTCTTTGCCTAATTTGATTCCTTTGATTTCTTTTTCTTCTCTAATTGCTACTGCTGAGGATTTATGTGGGTTTATTTTATATCCTGCAACTTTGCCAAATTTATTTATTGTCTCAAGTAGTTTTTTACTTGATTCTCTAGGATTCTCTAAGTATATCATCATATCATCTGCAAAGAGTGACACCTTGGTCACTTCTTTGCCTAATTTGATTCCTTTGATTTCTTTTTCTTCTCTAATTGCTACTGCTAGCGTTTCTAGTACCAGATTGAATAAGAGGGGTGATAGTGGACACCCTTGTTTCACTCCTTATCTTATTGGAAAGGCTTCTAGTTTATCCCCATTGCATATAATACTTACTGATAGTTTTAAATAGATGCTCGCAACTATTTTAAGGAAGGCTCCATTTATTCCTATACTTTCTAGTGTTTTTAATAGAAATGGATGTTGTACTTTGTCAAAAGACTTTTCTGCATCTATTGAGATGATCATGTGGTTTCTGCTAGTTTTATTGTTGATATGTTCAATTATACTGATGGTTTTCCTAATATTGGAAGCTAGTGACTTTATGAGAAATCAAGATACTATTAAACAGATCCAAACAAATGAAAGAATAGAAGGCAATGTGAAATATCTCATGGGAAAAACCAATGACCTGGAAAATAGATCCAGGAGAGATAATTTTAAAATTATTGGACTACCTGAAAGCCATGATCAAAGAAAGAACCTAGAAACCATCCTTAAAGAAATTCTCAAGGAAAATTGCCCTGATGTTTTAGACCCAGAGGACAAAATAGAGGTTGAAAGAATCCATAGATCACCTCCTGAAAAAGATCCCCAAAAGAAAACTCCCAGGAATATTATAGCCAGGTTCCTGAATCCCCAGATGAAGGAGAAAATACTACAAGCAGCCAGGAAGAAACAATTTCAATATTGTGGAAACACAATCAGAATAGCCCAGGACCTGGCAGCTTCTACATTGAGAGATAGAAGGGCATGGAATATGATATTCCAGAGGGCAAAAGAGTTGGGAATGAACCCAAGGGTCACCTGCCCAGCAAAACTGAGTATCTTGTTTCAGGGGAAAATATGGTCATTCAGTGGAATAGAGGACTTTCAAGCATTCTTGGTGAAAAAACCAGAGTTGAATAGAAAATTTGACATTCAGACACAAGAAGCAAGAGATGCTTGAGAAGGCAATCAAGGAAAAGAAATCAAAAGGAACTTATCAAAGTTGGACTATTTACAGTCCTACATGGAAAAACAATAACTGTGTTTGATGAAACCTTTCTCATTATGAAAATAATTGAAGAAGAGTACATGGCATATGTTCACAGGTATACATGGATAGAGGGCACAGGTTGAATTTGATGGGAAGGGATGATTATTATTTTTTTTGGAGGGCAATTGGAGTTGGGTGACTTCCCCAGGTTCAAGTGGCTGGGTTTTTGTTTGTGTGTTGGGTGTCTGGGGCCGGATCTGAGCTCGGGTCCTTCTGGCTCCGGGGCTGGCTCTCTGCTCGCTGCGCCACCTAGCCACCCCAAGGAAGGGATGATTCTTAAGAGGTGAAGTCAAGAGGTGACAGAGGAAAGTGGCAAGAGGAGATGGAGAGAGACAGGGTAAGGAAAACTATATCATGTAGAAGAGGCAAGGGGAAGTAGTTGCGGGGAGGTGGGGCGGGGGGAAGAACAGGAAGGCAAAAAGGCAAAAGCATATTCTCATTGAAGTTGGCTCAAGGAGAGACTCACATACATACTAAATGGAATATCTTACCCTCACTCACTCTCCTGAGTAGGGGAAAGGGGGATGAGAGGGGGGATGATGGAGGGGAGGGCATTCTGGGGAGAGGGGAGGTTAGAAGTACCCACTATCAAAGAGGGACAGGATCAAAGTAGGGAATGGACCAGGTGGGAGGTGAGACAGGTGGGGGGGAAATATAAGCAGTCTTTTACAATATATCTACTATGGTAATGTTTTGCATAGATATACATATACAACACATACTGAATTGCTTATCTTCTCAGAGGGAGTGGGTGACAAAGGAGAAAGGGGATGGATCTGAAAATCGAAGTTTTAAAATTAAATGTTTCATAAGATGTCCAGGCATTGGGGCTCAGAGATTCACCTTGCCCTAATGGCAAAGTCGAGAGGGGTATGGGAGAAGATATGGGAGAAAGCAGATTGGATAAGGGGATACCTAGTGGGACTGCTCTTCTGGGGTGGTGGGTAGGGAAAAAATGGGGGAAAATGTAACTCATAATCTGGAGGAAATGAATGATGTAAACCAGAAATTAATAAAGCATTTGTTTAATAAAAAAAAGAAATCAGAAATTTTTATGTAATGGAGTTAAAATTAGTTGGAAAAAGCAAAGAAGATTGTTCAGCTATTACTACAACAAATCTCTACCAGTTATACATTAAGAGCACAATTAATGCATAATATTCCATACAAAAGAGTCATACATAGATAGGTGTAGCCATAATTACATGTTTTTTAAAGCCAAGCTAACATTCTTTGCCAATTCGGTCACAAAATGAGCAGTTGGTATTTCACTTAGTAAATAAATAGAAGACACAGTTTTTGATATTGAGAGGGAGGCTATGGCAATTAGTCCCATGATTAGAAGGCCTTTTTGTAGATAGAGAATCAGATATTACCAAAAGTTCAGGTTCCCCCAAAGTCTGAAACCAAAAGAGGGTGGTTCTACAAGCAGGTTATATTCCAGTAAAATATAGTATTGACTTATATCATCTGTAAATGATTCACATTAGTAGATGTAAGGAAGGCTTGAGGGGGTCAAATACATGTAGTTATAGGTTATATATGAAACAATTGATGTGATAGGGGTATATGTCTCAGGACTTAAATCAGGACATAACCAGTTCAGTTTGTATTGAAGTCAGAATGATCATAGCAAGAAACACAAATTTTGGGGTAACAGGTTGTAGTTCTTTGGGTTGAAATAATAAATGTTCGATCTGCCCCCATGTGGGTACAGCTTTTTGTGTAGTGGCTGCATTAGGAGACCTCTTCTTTATTCCCATGTTGTCACTGTGATTTCTTCTTCTGCTGCCAGAGCTCTTTTCATCTTCTGGGTGAGCTGGAGTATATGCCCTGACATTTCTTTCAGACACTCACACTTGTCATTCAATGGCTTCTGGAATACATAAACATAGTCTCTCCACATCCCCCATTAGTAAACGGCCAGCCCTTCCCATATTTGTGTTTGGATGACCTTCATTTGGGAAGTACACAACTTTTCACATTGTATTACTGTTGGTGTATATTCATTTTTAGTGATGTATAAAAAAATTGGGATGTATAAAGCACTGGTATATTGGACCAAGTCTCCTTTTATTATATTTGTAAATAGATTTTAATATCTTTATTCCATTTGTCAAGATTATAAGGGTTATGCCTGTAATTAATATCATTTGAAAGTAATCACAGAAAGAGCACAATAATGTGCTAGTGTAGGTGAGGGCACTATTCAATTTTCAATTGCTTTGGAATGCCCATTGAAGCAAAAGACTGTAACATATGGTTAATTACATTTTTTACTGTTTCCCCTGTGTAAGTGGAAGCTAGAGGAATAATATATATAACACATTGAGGGCAGTTTTTAATAATCTGTCTAGCTTGTTCCCTCATAACATGGAATTGTTTACATAGAACATGTGAATTTTAATGAAAATAAGAAAGAGATAATGTAGCTCTATGAATATTTTGGAAAAAAAAGAATTGGAAAAACTTGAACTTTTTGATCAATAGTCACATTATTTTGATAAAGAGGTCCAGGAAGTTAAGAATAAGCTGTAATATGGGTTAAGTAGGTTGTGACCTCTGTCTTATAAGAGTTTGTAATCTTATAAAAAAGTTAAAAGGATCTGTATACCATGTATGTTTAAGTTTAGCAGCATCAACATGTGGGCACACGTACACTGAATATTTGCTATCTGACACAATATTAAGGGGGAAAGAAAGAATTATTTAACAATAATATAGCAGAAAGTTGTGTCTAGTGGGTAGAAGTAGAGTGAATATTAATAACTTTATCATTATTAGCATTAATGTAGTAGCTTGCATTTCCAGGAAGCTGATAGACAAAAGAAGTTCCTGAGTAGAACTTTACAACTGAATAGTAGACCTATATCCTTGTTTCACAAAGCTTGTTTATCCTCTGATTATATTCATTTTGGAAGAAAGAGATACTTCAGAAATTGAATCTTTTACCTATAATAAGTTCAGACACTATTTAACTCTTGCTTAGACTATGGAATACATTGAAATCAAAACAGCAAAAACTATTCTACTTTAGCTATAAATAGTCTTTGAAATGAAAGTTTTAGTAGGCTTCCTAAAAATCATACTAGGGATTGAAAAGAAATTTTAAAAGTATATCCCCTTTATTCAAAAGAGTTTTAAAATTCATAAATGGTCACTAAACTTTTATAAAGAAAATTAATTGAAAAGTTTTAAAATGATAGCTGTTTTTTACCTAAAAGTAAAAACAAAACTTTTAAGATTGAGATTCATTTAAATCAAATTGGTGTAAGATATCTTTAAGTAACATAAATTCTCAAGGTATTTATTAACAAATTATTGCAGAAATTTTAGATATCACAAAGGTTTTTAGTAAAAAAAAATGTATGGTAATTGAATCTTTGGCAAGAATTAAATCACAGTACTTATAAAAGATAGTTTTAGAATCCCTCTAAACAATGGGAATATTATAAAGTGAGTCTAAGTAGTTTGTATGCATTTCTGTAAATATTCTAATTCTTGATAAAAAATATTAGATTTCCCATTAAGCTAACACAAAAGAGTTCATATCTTTTATTGACTAATTATTCTGATCATAGAAATTTTGATATAGAAAGAAAAAATGAGAATATATGAATTAAATATAATATTAAATGCTTTTTATTTTAAGCAGCAATTTTTCACCAATCATAACTCATATCCAATTACATGTTAATTTTATTCCCATGGAGCTGTAATAAACAATAAAGATTTACTAGGTTTCTCCTACGTAAAGTATTTCATTTAATATTTTTCTTTCTCAAATTTTAACATGCTCTGATGTAAAAGCCAATTGTTAGAAATCTTTTTAATATTTTGCAACTTTCTTATCAAGTTAGATTCATTATTTAGGATCTACATAACTAGAACAAGTTCCTTTGTCAGGCTGAATGACCTTGCCTCTAGAGATCGTTTCCTTGGCAATTTTACAAAATAAGAATAACTGAGATGGACTTTAGGGAGGGGTGGGGGTGATGCCCCTGCTTCATCAAATCTCATACATGTAGGAGGAATGGTCTGAATGAGCAGAATTAATCTGAATAAAATTTTCACCCAGTCTCCTCCTTTCCACATACAGTAATCAATGAACAATTTTAGGTTTTAGCATTAAAACAGTAAAGTAATTTAGATAATAATTTCCATAAGTGATAGCCAAATTGTTTTGGCCATAACCTCCTTTTTAACTACAGGTAAAGGTGTAAACATCTGGTTTCCTATATATCATATATAAACATTATAAGACATAAGTGACATAATTATTTTTACACAAACTTTTCCTCTTTTAGTTTCCACAAAATTCAGATTAAAAATTTGCTTACCTAACACTATTTCTGGCTTACAATGATCCCTTAATTTTTACTATGTAGACATAATAACACAATGACATTAGGACATTAATTTTATTTCCAAATCATCACTTACAAAATTTATTGATAGAAAATTGGGCTTATCAAGTGTATAGATTTTTCTCCTCTCCTCATAGCTGCAGTGGTTGATTGTGTATTTAGGGGTTCTGAAGGGAGAGGTTCATCTGTTTGCTTAAAGGTGTGGGCTTCAGTACCTGACAGCTGTTGCTATTGGGGTCCTTGATAAATTTATTATGCTTTCTCCTTTTAGTCAGATTTGTAGGGTAACTAAAATTCCCTATTATTCTTCAGCACTCTCTATTTTAATCTGATCTAGGACAAGACACTTTAACAATTTTTGTAAAATGTTTTCAGCTGTTTTAACTTTTTCTCCAGTAAACTTTATATGTCCACTACTTAAAAACTTCTTTGAAAGTGATAGCTTTGAATCCTCCAGCAACAATGAGTTGGGAGTAGTGCCTCTCCCATTACTCTCCTGTAGTAGAGAACCCCCAAAAAAACTCACATTTGTTATCAGATCTTAGAAATATACTAAATTTGCCTAAATGCCAAATAGTAAAATAAATTCTGACTTATCTTTAGTATCAAATTAGGAGTGACACTTTTTACTTTTCACATAAATTCAATTGACTTACAGTTGTATTATGATACACAAAATTTTTCTCTTATAGGTGAGGCAGGAAATGGTTAAATGCTTGTTTGTATACCTCTTTGATCTGAGGGAAAATTTTTTCTCTCATTTCTTATTACTTTCTTTCTCACTCAAGTTGGCCAGGGTTGAAATGGGGAGGAAAGAGATTATTCAAACCTTTAAAAATCTTAAAATTTCTGTTCACACTTTTCAATTCAAATAGTTTATGCCTGATACTTCTTTCTATACTCTATGACTCAATATTGGCATCATATAATCTATAAACTAAAATGCTTTTCCCTTCTCTTTCTCTCTCCTGCTGCCTGTGGTCAACAGCTGGGGAGGAAAGGGGAGGGAAAGAGATAGGAGCATTCCAAAGAAAGTCCCTCAGTCCAGCTGCATTTTAAACTTTACAGGGTGTCAGATTATTCACTCACACTCTTTCACATAGAAACACATAAACAAAACAGACAGAAAATGACAGGAAGAGTGCACTCAGAAATTGTTAAAGATCATTTGCAGAAATCAGACATTATGCTTGGTCCTAGGTAAAACTTACCTTATCATTTTCTTTTTATCTGTTTCCAACAAAGACAGCTGTATCACAGTGAATAGTTTGAGCCACCCCTGGCACTTTCATTTCTGATGTTGAATATATCATTAATATATTCCATAGAGAAAATGCAGAAATGGGTAAATGCTGGAGTCCCTCCTCCAAAAGCCTTTTAATCCTCTGATTCCCTACTATGTACCTTATTACCATCTACCATCTACCATCCCCTTCTCTACAAATTCCAAGAATTCTTGTAGCTGACTATTGGTTATAAGTATTACTATTATTTTTAAAAGTCTTAGACAACATCTCCATCTCTACTTCCATTTTGTACCTGTCCCATTTTCTCCTGAAAGCTTTTTTCCAAAACTGGGCTCATCTTTGCTTGTTTGTATTTTCTACTCATCCCTATCACATACTCATGAGTGAGTTACCTGAGTGAGTGAGTGAGCCTGGTGAGTTACCCTGTGTACATTTTTAACTTAAGAGAAAATCTGACTTTCACCTTCTACCTTTAGTTATATTCTCTCAAGTTTCAGGAGGCCACTCCTCTATTTGGTACTTTTCTTAAGTCGCTGTTCATGGTGCCACTGATGCCTGCATCAAAATGGGCACAGGCTGAACTGAAGAGTGTGGAATGATTGGACATGAGCCAGGAAGGACCTGTCATAGCAGTTCCCATTTATTGATCAGAGAGTAGGGTTTATATAATGAAGGTAAAGCAAGTATCTCTTAGGGCCCCATGAGAAAATCTTTAATGTCCTTGTTCATTTATACATATCTGGATGTTTTAATGTCCTTGTTCACTTACATAAATTCATATGTTTTAATATCCTTGTTCACTTGCATGCATCTATGTCTGGGTCACTGCTTGGTTATCATGTCCAAAACTCCTGCAAATCAGGAAGAGATAGTGAGCCAATCTTAAGACATAATAGAGCCTTCACAGGGAGCTGGCTTGGGAGAAATACTGGACCAGACTCTTTCCATTTATGGACTGGGTCAGAGACTACCCCTCAACATTTAGTTGAGTTTGTTTGCTGTATGTTTTCTGACAATTAAATTTGGTGGCTACACTGTAGGCTGCACTGGTAATGGTGTTAATAGCAGAGAATGTCTCTGGGGATCATCTGGTCTACCTGCTTCCTGATTTTGGTCATTCTCTGATCAGTTTCTGTGTTTGTCACAGGTGTGGGAAGGGGAGTGGTACTTCAGGGCATGAGGAGTTCTTGGGAATATCCCAGTGATGCCAGGAGATAGGAAGCTTCAATGAAGGCCCAAACTGAAAACAATAACAACAAGAAACATATGATACTATATGCAGACCTCATGAGCTATTAATGAGCTTGCAACATGATGAACTCTGTGTTTAGATTATTGTACTTGCTGTAAAATGTGGTCTTCATAATGATTTGTCCTGCTTAACTGCTTTTCTATTTTTCTTTGTTATAAGAGAAGGATGTATGTATGTGTTTCCGTGTAGAGCACACATGAGAGGATTTAAAAGTAAGAATGATATTACAAAGTCATCCATAAAACATTAAAAAGAAAATTAAAAAAGAAAGAAAAGGGAAGAAGAAGATAGTGGTACTATGATTTAGTGGAAGGAACAGTAGATTTAGAACAAGATTTGTTTTTCAATTCTACTTTTAGTACTTATCACTTACCTGTGTGACCTCTTTGGGCTGCATTTATACAGTGGGGTGGTTTGATTCAACCATCCTTAAAATCATCTCCAGTTCAAATATAATGATAATAATAAAATGGGGGGGGGGGCGGAGAGAAGAAAAAGGAGAAGAAGAAGAAGAAGATGATGATGATGATGATGATGATGATATAGAAGGTAAGAGAAGAAAAAAAGGAGCTGAGGTTGGTACACTGTGTTCCAAAGTCATAACTGTGATAGAATATTATGTGTATAACCTTCTCTACCTTCCCTCCCATTTCCAACCCCTACTTCCATCTATCAATGGTTTATCTAAATGGAATTAAGATATCTATTTTTATCCAAATAAAATTGTAGCAATAAGAAGAGAAAAGGGATAAGTTCTCCATTCAATATAAACCCTTTTAATATAAAAGCAAAAAAGATATAATGATAATGTATTTATGCCTCTCCATTGAGAGGTAAACAAAATGGAAGGCAGAGTTAGTTTCATTATGCATCCAGAGGCAAAAAGAAAAGTAATTTTTATGGCACATTTGGACATCTCATGATGCATTTTCTATGATAAATATTAGTAAAAAGATAATAATTTTAATTTACATACAAATATATTTTACAGAGTGTGAAAAATACAAATAAAATCTATGAAGAACTGAATAATACATCTTCCAAATTAACTCAAAATATCTTCTGATACTGGTGACTTCAGTGTAAAGGTAGGAATAAGTAAAGAGGTAGAAAAAGTAAGACAATCTGGTTCAAGAGTAAGAAATGAAAAAAAAAAAACAACTTTACAACTCCTAGAAGTTTCATGCCTAAATATTATGACTATTTTCTTCCGAAAAAGAAACAGAAAGTGCTGGGCATGTTGTGCACCAAATAGCATAACAAAAAAGGCAAATGATTATATGTTAGTAGAAATAAATTTCTTGTCTGTGGTGTGAGAGTCATTCCTGTATCAGTTTTCTGTGTACAGTTGGACCACCAAATTGTCAGAGCAAAGATAAAAATAAATTCAAAACTAGAAGAAAGAATAAGAACATGAAAAGCAAGCAGATGGAATGACATTAAAATACTTCCAAACAGACCTATTTAAGTAAGTTATTGATGAAATATAGGAAGCGAAAGATAAGAGAAAAATGACACCAACTAATTTAATAATAACTTAACACTTGTATATTCAGTCAGCCAACAAACATTTATTAGGAGCCAAGATAAAGGATTAGAGGTAACAACTCAGGCAGATACTCCCAATATTGACCTCTAAACAACTTTAAAATAGCATCTCCAATTGTGTTTTAGAATGGCAGAGCCAACAAAAGATCAAGTTGAAATATTTTTCTAGCCCAAGACAAAGAGGGATGCACATAAAATCGGTGGCAACAGGGGAGGGGTCAATCCAGAGCAAATACAGAAGTAGCACTAGCAGCAGAACTTGGAAGTGGCTACAACAGTGGTGGCAGTACCTTCAGAAGTTCTCAGACAAGAGATGGTAAAGGGGTTCTACAACTGGTCAGAAAGAGATTTGAGGGTACCCTTTGCTGGCATTGGATGTAGTTGCCACTGTCTGGCAACTCTATTACCCATATACAGTTGTGCTTAACAGTTCTAGGTTGGAAAGGAGCACTAGCACATGCAGCTAGAGGAGAGAAGGAGACCTGGCCACAGTTCCATGACCAAGAGGAGTGTTTGCACCTTTAGCTGCAATAGAACAGGGACCCTTCCTGGGTAAACATCAGAGCACAGACCAGGAAAACAGTGACCACATCTCTCTCTGGGTCACACCTCCTTGAAAGTACTGAAAACTTGTAGACTGTTAGAATTAACTCTGAAGGGGGTGAAGCCAAGATGGTGGACTTAAAGCAGGAACTTGTATGAGCTCATGCTCCAAGCACCACCAATATCTATAAAAATTACTCTAAGCAAATTTTAGAGCTACAGAATGCACAAATGACAGAGTGAAATATATCTCCAGCTGAAGTCAGGCTGGCAAGCTGAAAGGAAGGGTCTAGCACACTGGTCTGGGAGCAGAGCACAGTCCCGTATGGACCATGCTGGCACAGACTGGAGGTACAGACCAGGGCAGACCTCAGAGAACTGATCACTGGCAGTTGTGGCAGTCTCCAGACTTCTCAATCCATAAATGCCAAAAGTAAAGTAAAAGATCAGTGGGGAAACTTTGTTGGACCTGGGAGAGAGAAGAGCATGGTTGAATTCCTGTGCCCAGGGCTGTGGAGACAGTGGTGGCTGTGGCAGCAAGGAGGCCACTTCCTGAGCTCCAGGCTCACAATTGGTGGGGGGAACCAAATGGCTGACCAAAGTAAACTATAGGAATCTCTTTGCTACAGCTGAAGCAGGATTCTCTTGCTTTGCCCTGCTTGGATTTGGGTCAAAGTCTTGGGTAGCAGTCCTGGGGAGAGGAGGAGTGCTGGTATGGCAGAGTTTGTGGAAACTATAGAGAGGGAATCTTCCTCACACTTCTGAGGCAGGTGCCTAGAAGTACCTCTGACAACAGCTGCACAAAACCCCAGAAATTTGGGACGGAAATTCTCCACTATGGACGTAGAGTTCTACCATGGCAAAGAGCTCAAAAGTCAAGTAATTGACTGGCAAAATGGTCAAATAGAGAAAGATAAATCAGACTATAGAATTGTTCTTTGGCGAAAAAGAAGATCAAAACAGAACCAAAAAAAAGACAACAGAGTCAAAACTCCTGCATCAAAAGCCTCCAAAAATATGAATTGGTAGCAAGCCATGGAGGAGCTCAAGAAGTAGAGGAAAAATTGGGAAGAGAAATGAGAGTGATGTAAGAGAATCATGAAAAATGAGTCAACAGCTTGCTAAAGGAGACCCCAAAATACTGAAGAAAATAACAGCTTAAAAATAGATTAACTCAAATGGCAAAAGACAGCTTAAAAATAGATTAACTCAAATGGCAAAAGCTAAAAAAAAGTATGCCTTTAAAAAAGCAGTGTTGGCCAAATGGAAAAGGAAGTCCAAAAGCTAACTGAAGAAAATAATTCCTTCAGAATTAGAATGGAGCAAACGGAAGCTAATGACTTTATGAGAAATCAAGATATTGTAAAGCAGATCCAAAATAATGAAAAAATAGAAGACAATGTAAAATATCTCATTGGAAAAACAACTGACTTGGAAAACAGATACAGGAGAGATAATTTAAAATTATTGGACTACCTGAAAGCCATGATCAAAAAAAGAGCCTATACATCATTGTTCAAGAAATTATCAAGGAAAACTGCCCTGATATTCTAGAACAAGAGGGTAAAATAGAAATTGAAAGAATCCACCAATCACCTCTTGAAAAAGACCCCCAAAAGAATACTCCTAGGAATATTACAGCCAAGTGTCAGTATTCCCAGGGCAAGAAGAAGCTATTAAAAGCAGTGAAGGAGAAAAAATTCAAGTATGGTGAAAACAGAATCAGGAAAACACAAGATATAGTAGTTTCTATATTAAGGGATCAAAGGACTTGGAACACAATATTCCAGAGGTGAAAGGGGTTAGGATTAAAACCAAGAATCACCTACTCAGCAAATCTGAGCACAAGCTTTCAAGGGAAAATATGGCTATTCAATGAAATAGAGGACTTTCAAGGATTCTTTTTTTTGGAGGGGCGATTCAGGTTAAGTGACTTGCCCAAGGTCACCTGTCCAGTAAGTGTCAAGTGTTTGGGGCTGGATTTGAACTCAGGTCCTTCTGACTCCAGAGCAGGCGCTCTAATCACTCTGCCACCTAGCCACCCCAGAAAATAATTTCTTAAAAATTAGAATTGGGGAAATAAATGCTAATACTTCCATGAGACATCAAGAAACAATGAAACAAAGGGAAAAGAATGGAAAAATATTTTAAAAAAATCTCATCAGAGGGGGGTGGAGTCAAGATGGCAGAGTAGAAACAGCATTTCCACTCAGCTGTGGCTCCCACAACTTCCAAATTTATGTAAAAGAGGACCCTGAACAAACTCTGGAGCTATAGAATCCAAAAATGACACAGAGAAGCTAAGTTCCCACTGAGGACAGCCTAGCAGCCTAGCAGGGAGTGGCCAACAAAGCTCTCTGGGAGCCAAGCCCAGGCTTGCATGAATCAAAGCTTTTAACTCCAGGGTGGCCTGACCAGCAGCCGGCTGGAGGGACTCCAATTCAACTGCAGCTGTGGCATTTCCAGAATTACCAACACATAGATGCCAAGGACAAAAGAGGTCAGTGCAGATTGGACTTTGGGACCAGTATTTGGGAATGTGTGGCTTTTGCCCCCAGAGCAAGAAGACACTGAGACACTTCAGTGCAGCAGCAGTCACACTGCAGCAGCTTCAGCTCCTGGCCTGTGGACTGTGGGGGGACCCGGTGATCAGTCTGAGGGGGTAATCACTCTTGCTTTAACCTTCTTGCATCTGGATTGCAGTCTGGGGTGGAGGTTTGGGGTGTGTAACCAGCTTGCCAGAGCATGTGGAGGCTTCAGAGAGGGCACCCAAATAGTACCTCCAGCAGCTGAGAAAGCCCTAGCATTTGGGATGGAAGCTCCCCTGGGTGGTGGTAGAGTCCTACTGTGGCAGCAAGCCCAAAAGTCAAGTAATTTGAGTGGCAACATACCTAGGCAAAAGAAACAAAATAAACAGTAGACTCCTATTTTGGGAGCAAGGAGGATCAAAGCATGGAACAGGAGGAGGACTGGCAGGTCGGAACTCCTGCACCAAAAGCCCCAAATGAAAATACAAGCAGGTTACAGGCCATAGAGGACCATAAGAAGCAGATAAGAGAAGTGGGAGAAAAACTGGGAAGAAAAATGAGAAAGATGCAAGAAAAGTATGAAATGAGAGTCAACAGCCTGACTGAGGAAAATAATACCTTAAAAAATAGACTAACTCAAGTGGCAAAAGAGGCTCAAAAAGGCAATGAGGAGCAGAAAGCCTTAAAAAGCCAAATTTGCCAAATGAAAAAAGAATCTCATAAGCTCACTGAGGAGAGTCATTCCTTCAGAATTAGATTGGAGCAAATGGAAGCTAGTGACTTTATGAGAACTCAAGATGCTGTTAAGCAGATCCAAACAAATGAAAGAATAGAAGGCAATGTGAAAGATCTCATGGGAAAAACCACTGGCCTGGAAAATAGATCCAGGAGAGACAATTTAAAAATTATTGGACTATCTGAAAGCCATGATCAAACAAAGAATCTAGAAATCATCCTTCAAGAAATTCTCAAGGAAAATTGCCCTGATGTTTTAGAACCAGAGGGAAAATAGAGGTTGAAAGAATCTATTGACCACTTCATGAAAAAGATTCCAAAAAGAAAAGTCCTAGGAATATTATAGCCAGATTCCAGAATTCCCAGATCAAGTATAAAATATTACAAGCAGCCAAGAACAAACAATTAGAATAATGTGGAAATGCAATCAGGATAACACAGGATCTGGCAGCTTCTACACTGAGGGACTGAAGGGCTTGGAATATGATATTCTGGAGGTCAAAGGAGCTGGGATTAAAACCAACAGTCACCTACCCAGCAAAACTGAGTATCATGTTTTAGTGGAAAATATGTTCATTCATTGGAATAGAGGGCTTTCAAGCATTCTTGATGAAAAAACCAGAGTTAAATAAAAAAAAATTGACATTCAGATACAAGAAGCAAGAGATGCTTGAGAAAGTAAACAGGGAAAAGAAATCATAATGAAGTTATCAAAGTTGAACTATTTACATTCCTACATGGAAAAACAATAACTGTAACTGATTAAACTTTTCTCAGTATGAAAATAGTTGAAGAAGGGTATATGGGCATATGAATACATATGTAAATGTGTGTATATATGTTTACAGGTATACATAGATAGAGGGCACAAGTCGAATTTAATAGGAAGGAATGATACTTAAAAGGTGAAATTAAGAGGTGAGAGAGGAATATAATGAGGGAAGATGGGGAGGGACAGAATGGGGTAAACTATTTCATATAGAAGAGGCAAGGGAAAATGATTACAAGGGAGGGGAAGAATAGGAATGCAAAAAGGAAAAACCTTATTCTCATTGAATTGGGGTCAGGGAGAGAATGGCATAAATACTAAATAGGATATCTCACCTTACAGGAAAGTAGGGGGGTAGGGGATGAGAAGGGGAATGATGGAAGGGAGGGTGGGAGGGAAAGGCGGGAGGGAATTTGGAAGCACCCATTTTTGAAAAAGTACAGGATCAAAGTAGGGAATAGACCAAGTGGGAGGTGGGATAGGAGGGAGGGAAATATAGTCAGTCTTTTACAATATATCTACTATGGGAAAGTTTTACATAGCTAAACATGTACAAAATATACTGAATTGCTTATCTTCCCAGTAAGGGTGGGTGACAAGGGAGGAAGGGAATGAATCTGGAATTCAAAGTTTTAAAATCAAATGTTTTATATATATATATATGTATATATATATATATATATATATATATACACACACACACACACATATATATGTATATATATATACATATATATGTATATATACATATATGTATATATATAAATATTATTGTTAATACTATTTTACATATAATTGGGAAATAAGACATATAGGCATTGGGGCACAGAGTTTCACCTTGCCCTACTGAAAAAATTGAAGGGGGTATGGGAGAAGATATGGGAGAGAGCAGATGGAATGAGATGATATCCTGTGGGACTGCTATTCTGGGGTGGAGAGTAGGAAAAAATGGGGGAAAATTGTAACTCAAAATCTGGTGGAAATGAAAGATGTAAACCAGAAGTTAATAAAGCATTTGGGAAAAAAATCTCATCAGAAAAATTTGTCCTGGAAGATAGTTCAAGGACAGATAATTTAAGAACTATTGGACTACTTGAAAGTCATGATATAAAAAGAACCTGGGGGGTGTGGAGCCAAGATAGCAGAGTAGAAGCCAGAAAGTACATGAACTCCAGCCACAACCACCTCTAATACCTCTAAAATATGACTCGAAATAAATTTTAGAACTACAGAATCCATAAAATAAGGGAAAGAAACAAATCTCCTGCTGAAGCCAATGTGGCAGGCTGACAGAAAGGGTCTACCACACCAGACTTGGAGTTGAGCACAGTCCTGTGTGAGCTGTGTGGTGACCAAGGTGGCCCAGACCAATGGCATCTAGGCCAGAGCAGACTTCAAGAGAGAGAATCACCAGCAGCCTTGGCAGCTTTCAGACTTCTCAACCCATAAATGCCAAAGAGAAAGTAAAAAGTTAGTGGGGAACTCTGTTAGAACTTGGTGACAGAAAGTTGTGGTACAGCTCCTGCCCCTTGGTTGAGAGGTGGTGGTGGTGTGGCAGCTGCAGCTGCTGCTACATGACTGCCTCCAGAGCTCCTGGCCTGTAGATCATAGCGGGACCAAGCGACCATTCAGAGAGTAATTGCTCTTGCTTTGACCTTCTTGGACCTGGATTGTGTTCTTGGGTAGTGGTCCTGGGGTGTGTGGCCAGTATGCCAGATCTTGTGGCGGCTGCAGAGAGGGAGCCCTCCTCAGACCTCTGACAACATTTGTGAAAATCCGAGCAATTTGGGACAGAGCTCTCCACTCTGGAAGCAAAGTTCTACTGTGGGAAAGAGCTCAAAAGTCAAGTAATTGGCTGGCAACATGAACAATCAGAAGAAGTACAATCAGACCATAGAATCCTTTTTCGGGGACAAAAAGGATCAAAACATGGAACCAGAAGAAATCAATGAATGAAAAACTCTTGCATCAAAAGCTTCTGAGGAAAAATTGAATTGGTTACAGGCCATTGAGGAGCTGAAGAAGGATTTTGAAAATCAAGTAAGAGAAGTGGAGGAAAAATTGGGAAGAGAAATGAGAATGATGCAAGAAAATTATGAAAGATGAGTCAAGAGCCTGCCAAATGAGACCCCAAAAGATACTGAAGTATCACCTTAAAAACAGACTAACACAAATGTCAAAAGAGGTCCAAAAAGCCAATGAAGAGAAGAATGCCTTAAAAAGCTGAATTTGTCAGATGGAAAAAGAATTTCTTTTTTTTTTGTTCCAGAAAAACCTGGAAAGATTTATATGAACTGATACAAAGTGAAGTGGACAAAATCAGGAGAACATCACACACAGTAAGAGCAATATTGTACAATGAACAACTGTGAATGACATAAGCTCTTCTTAGCAACACAATGATCCAATACAATCCCAAAGGACTCATGATAAAACATGCTAGCTACCTTCAGAGAAAGAACTGATATGATCTGAATACAGACATAAGCATACGATTTTTCCATTCCTTCCTCCTTTTTTTTGGTCTTCTCATACAGAATGACTAGTACAAAAATGTTTTATGTGATTGCACATATATAACCTATATTCAGATTGCTTACCATTGCAAGGATCGGGGGAGGTAAGGGAGGAAGGGATAGAATTTGGAACTTAGAACTTTAATTTTTTTTAAACAAATGCTTTATTAACTTCTGTTTTACATCATTCATTTCCGCCAGATTTTGAGTTACAATCATTTTCCCCCCGTTATTCCCCTTCCCAACCTCCCAGAATAGCAGTCCCACAAGATATCGCTTCCTCCAATCTGCTCTCTCCCATACCTTCTCCCATACCCCCTTCGACTTTTCCATTAGAGGAAGGTGAATCTTTGTGTCCCAATGCCTGCACATCTTATCTCCCAATTATAAGCAAAAGAGTATTAATAATAGTATTTATATATATTTGAAACATTTAATGTTAAGACCTCGAATTTCAGATCCATTTCCTTCCTCCCTTGTCACCCATTCCCTCTGGGAAGATAAGTAATTCAGTATATGTTGTACATGTCTAGCTATGCAAAACATTATCATAGTAGATATACTGTACAAGGCTGCTTATAATTCCCTCCCACTCATCCCACCCCCCACCTGGTCCATTCCCTACATGATCCTGTCCTTCTTCTATAGTGGGTACTTCCAACCTCCCCTCCCCCCAAGGATGCCCTTCCATCCATCATCCCTCCTCTCATCCCCCTTCCCCCTATTCTGCTGCAGGTTTAGATATCCCATTTAGTATGTATGTCATTCTCTCCCTGAAGGAAATTCAATGAGAATGTGGTTTTGCCTTTTTTTCCTTCCTATTCTCCCCCTTCCTTTCAACCACTTCCCCTTGCTTCTTCTACATGAGATAGTTTACCCTACCCTGTCTCTCCCCATCTGCTTTTGCCACTTTCCTCTCTCACCTCATAATTTCATCCCTTGAGTATTCTCCCTTCCCAACAAATTCAACCTATGCCCTCTATCCACATATAATTGTAACCATATACACACACATTCACATATGTATTCATATGACCACACCGCCTTCTTCCATTATTTTCATAGTGAGAAAGATATCATCAGTCACAGTTATTGCTTTTCCATATAGGAATGTAAATAGTTCAACTTTGATAAGTTCCTTTTGATTTCTTTTGCCTGATTACCTTCTCAGGCGTCTCTTCCTTCTTGTATCTGGATGTCAAATTTTCTATTCAATTCTGGTTTTTTCCTCAAGAATGCTTGAAAGTCCTCTATTCCACTGAATGACCATATTTTCCCCTGAAACAAAATACTCAGTTTTGCTGGGTAGGTGACCCTTGGGTTCATTCCCAGATCTTTTGCCCTCTGGAATATCATATTCCCTGCCCTTTAATCCCTCAGTGTAGAAGCTGCCAGGTCCTGTGCTATTCTGATTGTGTTTCCACAATATTGAAATTGTTTCTTCCTGGCTGCTTGTAAAATTTTCTCCTTGATCTGGGGATTCTGGAACCTGGCTATAATATTCCTGGGAGTTTTCTTTTGGGGATCTTTTTCAGGGGGTGATTGGTGGATTCTTTCAACCTCTATTTTGCCCTCTGGGTCTAAAACATCAGGGCAATTTTCCTTGAGAATTTCTTGAAGGGTGATTTCTAGGTTATTTCTTTGATCATGGCTTTCAGGTAGTCCAATAATTTTTAAATTGTCTCTCCTGGATCTATTTTCCAGGTCAGTGGTTTTTCCCATGAGATATTTCACATTGCCTTCTACTCTTTCATTTGTTTGGATCTGCTTAACAGCATCTTGATTTCTCATAAAGTCATTAGCTTCCCTTTGCTCCAGTCTAACTCTGAAGTAATGAATCTTCTCAGTGAACTTTCGAGATTCTTTTTCCATCTGGCAAATTCGACTTTTTAAGGCATTCTTCTCCTCATTGCTCTTTTGGGCCTCCTTTGCCATTTGAGCTAGTCTATTTTTTAAGGTGTTGTTTTCCTCAGTCAGGCTGTTGACCCTCATTTCATACTTTCCTGCATCCTTCTCATTTCTCTTTCCAATTTTTCCTCCACTTCTCTTATTTGATTTTTAAAGTCCTTCTTAAGGTCCTCTATGGCCTGCAACCCGCTCATGTTTTCCCCTGGGGCTTTTGGAGCAGGACTTCTGACCTCACAGTCCTTTTTCCCGCTCTATGCCCCCAAAATAGGAGTCTAGGGTTGCATTTTTCTGTTTCCTTTGCCTTGGCATGTTGCCACTTAATTACTTGACTTTTGGGCTTGTTGCCACACTATGACTTTAAGGCCAGATAGAGGAATTTTCATCCCGAACATGTGGGGGCCAATTTCTGTTTCTGGCAAGCTCTAAACCCACCCACGACTTCTACCCTAGATCACAATCTAGATCCAGGGAGGTTATAGCAAGAGCGATTACCCCCCCCCCCCAAGACTGATTGCTGGATCTCCCTTGAGTTCGCAGGCCAGGAGCTGGAGCTGCCTCCGAAAACTACAAAATGACGTGTCTCCTCAGCGGCTTCTAGCCCCCAGGGGAAGAAGCCAACGCATTCCCCAAATACTGGTCCCAAAGTCCATAGGACACTAACCTCTTATTTTGTCCTAGGCATGTCTATGTTGATAATTCTGGACTTGCCACAGCTGCTGGTGTTCTGTGGTCTCTCCAGCCAGCTGCTGGCCCTGCCACCCTGGGGCTAAAACCTTGGCTCACAGGGACCTGGGCTCTGCTCAGCTTGGCTTCCCATGCTCTGTGCACTGCGTGCTGCTGGCTCCCAGACTGCTATGCTGGTCCTTCCTGCAGGGCTGCTGGGCTGTCCTCAGCAGGAGGTTAGCTTCTCTGTGTCGTTCTGTGGGTGCTGGGGCTCCAGAAGTTGTTCAGAGTCCCTTTTTACATAGTTTGGGGGGAATCTGGGGGCAGAGTGGCTTGCATGAGCTGTTTCTACTCCACCATCTTGGCTCCGCCCTGGAAAAAGAATTTCAAAAACTCACTGAAGAGAAAAATTCCTTCAAAATTAGATTGGAGAAAACAGAAGCTAAAGACTTTCTGAGAAATTACGATTTATGAGAAATTAAGATAGTATAAAACAGATCCCCAAAAATGAAAAAAATAGGAGGCGATGTGGAAAAACCACTGAACTAGAAAAAAATCCAGAAGAGATAATTGAAAAATTATTGGACTAACTGAAATCCATCATAAAAAAAGAACTTAGGAATCATCCTTGAAGAAATTCTCCAGGAAAATTGCCCTGATATTCTAGAACCAGAGGGCAAAATAGAAATTGAAAGAATTCACTGATCACCTCTTGAAAAAGATTCCCCCCGGCAAAAAAAAAATCATAGGTATATCATAGCCAAATTCAGGAGTATTCAGGTTTTTTAATTTTTAAAATATTTTTATTTATTTATTTTCTCTCTTTTTTATTTTACATCATTCATTTCCACAAGATTTTGAGTTACAAATTTTCTCCCCATTTTTCCCCTACCCATCACTCTAAAATAGCGATCCCACTGAATATCCCCTCCCTCAATCTGCTTTTTTCCATATCTTGCCCTATCTCCCCTCTGACTTTCCAATAGGGTATGGTGGATCTCTGTGCCCCAGTCCCTGTATATCTTATTCCCCAGTTGCATTTAAATTAATAGTAACAATAGTATATCTATCTATATATATATGTATGTATATATATATGCATTTAATATATATGCATTTAAAAATATTTGATTTAAAATTTTGTATTTCAGATTCTTTACCTTCTTCCCTCATCACCCACCCTTACAAGGAAGGTAAGCAATTAAATATAGGTTGTACATGTGCAGCTAAGCAAAACAATTCCATAGTGGATATAGTGTGACTTACTATATTTCCCTCCATCCTATCCCACCCCCCACTTGTTCTATTCTCTACTTTGATCCTGTCCCTTTTCAAAAGTGGATGCTTCCATCTTCCCTCCCCAAGCCTGTCCTCCCTTCCATCATCTCCTCTCTCATCCTCTTCCCCCCTACTCTCCTGTAGGATGAGATAGCCTATTTAGTGTGTATGTCATTCCCTCCCTAAGCCAAATTCAATAAAAATAAGGTTGACTCATTCCCTTTTGCCTTCCTGTTCTTCCCCTCCATTGTAATAGTTTTCCCTTGCCTCTTCTACATGACATAATTTACCCTATTCTGTCTCTCCCCATCTCCTCTCATTATATTCCTCTCACCTCTTAATTTCACCTTTTAAGTATCATCCCTTCCTATTCAATTGGTCCTGTGCCCTCTGTCTACATATACCTGTATACATATATACACACACTTACATATGTATTCATATGCACATATACCTTCCTATGTAGACATATATATGTACCTACATGCATACACACATACACATATACATATACATATACATTTATATTCCCTTCAACTATTACCATACTGAGAAAAGTTTCATAAGATGTGATTATCATTTTTCCATGTAGGAATGTAAGTAGTTCAACTTTGATAAGTTCCTTATGATTTCTTTTCCCTATTTACCTTCTCATGCTTCTTTTGCTTCTTATATCTGAATGTCAAATTTTCTCTTCAGCTCTGGTTTTTTCATCAAGAATTCTTGAAAGTCCTCTATTCCACTGAATGACAAAATTTCCCCCTGAAACATGATACTCAGTTTTGCTGGGTAGGTGATTCTTGGTTTTAATCCCAGCTCCTTTGACCTCCAGAATATCATATTCCAAGCCCTTTGGTCCCTCAGTGTAGAAGCTTCCAGGTCCTGTGTTATCCTGACTGTGATTCCACATTATTGAAATTCTTTCTTCCTGGTTGCTTGTAATATTTTCTCCTTGATCTAGGAATTCCAGAACCTGGCTATAATATTCCTAGGACTTTTCTTTTGGGGATTTTTTCATGAAGTGGTCAATGGATTCTTTCAACCTCTATTTTCCCTCTGGTTCTAAAATGTCAGGGCAATTTTCCTTGAGAATTTCTTGAAGGATGATTTCTAGGTTCTTTTTTTGATCATGACTTTCAAGTAGTCCAATAATTTTTAAATTATCTCTCCTTGATCTATTTTCCAGGTTAGTGGTTTTTCCAGTGAGATATTTCACATTGCCTTCTATTTTTTTATTTGTTTGGATTTCTTTAATAGTATCTTGATTTCTCATAAAGTCACTAGCTTCCATTTGCTCCAATCTAATTCTGAAGGAATGATTCTCCTCAGTGAGTTTTTGAGATTCTTTTTCCATCTGGCAAATTCGGCTTTTAAGACATTCTTCTCCTCATTGGCTTTTTGGATCTCTTGCCATCTGAGTTAGTCTATTTTTTAAGGTGTTGTTTTCTTCAGTCATGTTGTTTTTTCTCATTTCATAATTTTCTTGCATTGTTCTCATTTCTCTTCCCAATTTTTCCTTCACTTCTCTCATTTGGTGTTCAAAATCCTTCATAAGGGCCTGTAACCAGCTCATATTTTTCTTGGAAGCTTTTAAAGGTGCAGAAGTTCTGACTTCACTGTCTTCCTCCTATTCCATGCTTTGATCCTTTTTGTCCCCCCAAAAGTAGTTTAATGTCAGGTTTCTCTGTTTGCTTTCTTTTCTTGCTCATGTTGCTACTCAGTTTACTTGACTTTTGAGCCTTTTGCCACAGTAGAACTCTGCTACCAGAAAGGGGAGCTTTATCCCAATTGCTGGGGTTTACATAGCTGCTGGAGCTATTAGTTGGGTCCTCTCTCTGAAGCTTCAACAGGCTCTCGTCAACTGGTTACACATCCCAGGACCTCCACCCCAGACAGCAATCCAGATCCAAACAGGTTAGAGCAAGAGCAATTACTTCTCAGACTGGTTGCTTGGTCCCCCTACAATGTGCAGGCCAGGAGCTCTGAAGCAGCACTGACGCAGAGCCTTGGCTGCCTCTTGCCCTGGGGACAACAGCCATATCCCACTCCAAAATTCCCTATTCCCGCAATGTCTATGTTGACCTCTCACTTTGTCTTTGGCATCTATTAGTTGATAATTCTGGAAACTGATACAGTTGCTTGTGATCTGAAGTCCCTCCAGCCCACAGCTGGTCAATTCACCCTGAGGCTAAAACCTTGGCTTGTGGGGTCTGTGCTCAGCTACTAAACCACTGTGCTGGCTGCTTCCTGCCTGCCTGTCTGGCTGTCCTCAGTGGGAGGTTAGCTTGTCTCTGTCATTTTGTGGGTTCTGTAGCTCCAAAGTTTGTCTAGAGTCATTTTTACATGAATTGGAGGAGGTGGAAGCCAGAGCAGCGTGGAAGTCCTGTTTTTACTCCACCATCTTAACTCTGCCCAATTTTCTCAGGTTAAGAAGAAAATATTGCAAGCAGCCAGGAAGGAACAATTTTACTGTTGTAAAATTTACTATTTATGGATGAAAATGGAAGAAGAAAAAAAGGAAAAGTCACAAAGAACTTAAATATTTTAATAACAAACTTTTTCATCATTAAGGAAACTGAAATCACCAATTTGAAATCTAACACCAATACTCCTGGATGTGCTTAGAGAAACACTGTAGAAAGCACAGATGAGAAAACCATCTAGACTAGATTAAGTTGACACAGAGGAGGCACTGGAAATGACACAACTTTGAGAGTATTAAGAGATGAATTCTCAAGGTATATGAAGGAAGAGAAGATTCCAAATACATAAAAGTTCTCAGATTTATTATGAAGAAAAGAAAAAGAAGAAAACAGAGGAAAAGATGACTGAAATTACCAATAGCTATCAACCAATACCTCTACTCTCCCATCACTCCATAAAATTTTATGAGCATAATTTACACATGTATCAAGGACATTCTTAAGGAATTAGAAGGGAATAGTCAGATCTGTTTTAAAAATATTCCACAGTTAATCACATTTTTACTGTCATAAAACTAACTGAAAAAATATTGAGCATATAAAATCCCACTGTTTATTTTTTTAATTAGGAAATAAATTATTTTTGTAGAAAAGAACACCACCTTAAAGGGTTTTTTGAGCAAGATGTATGTCAAAACACATTCTACTTAACTAACACACATATACACACATGTCCATATATAAGAACCCATGTCAGGTGACCTCAATTTTCTCCATAGAGGAAGAGGAAGGGGTCTCACTGAGAGGGAGATATGAGAGATGAGGGAAGAAAAATTATACAAGATTCCTTGAAAAATATTCTAGAGGTAACCTTGCTTCATGACATTAATGTGAAATGAGACATAAAAGTAAGAGATTTAATGTTTGTCAAAAGTGTTTGTCACTGTTATGAAGATCTAGGGCAGAGTCCAAGCAGAATGATGTTCTCTGCATGTATAAATGTTTTAGATGTTATTTGCCAATGATCTCATCATACCCCAGAACATTACAGGATCCCTTAAATAAGATCTATAATCATTTAATGAGTTTCACCTAACTATCCACACAGGAAAAAACAAGTTGACAAAGAATGCCTAACATCCAGACTATCATTTGCAAGTGGAAGGGCAGCCTATATTGTTTATCCACTGGTATTTCTATTTTGGAAAGACCGCAAATAAACAATAAGTAAGGAGAAAAAAACAATAAGTAGGGCCCAGAATTTGAATAGAAAGAAAATCATGGGCCAGATTTCCTTTGGGAAGATGGAAAATTGTTTTAATGACCCCAAGTTTCCCCCTAAAAATAGTTTATCTTTTTAAGGCAAATATTCATTTAGCAATCTTGTATGGTTGTGAGTCACTTTACTATCTCCAAAGAATTGAAATTTTAAAACATTCAAAAGGTAATAAAGGAGCATTGTGTTGACTACCACACATTATAAGAAGGAAATACACTTGCTATTAGGGATTGTTTCATTCTTTGTACTTTTATCGCCAGTACCTAGCACAATGTCAGGCATGTGGCATTAAACACTTCTTCACTTACTGATTAATTGAAAAAAAAGGAAGACTTGTTTGATGAACTAATTCAGAGTAAAATGAGTAAATCTGGAATAGTTTCATTCTTTATATTTGTGTTCTTAGCACCTAATGGCCTCTAAATAAATGCTTGTTGATTCAATTATACAAGCATTCCAATACTATAAAGAAAAACAACTTTGAAAGACTTAGGAACTCCATGCAAAGCAATGATCAACCATGATTACAGAGTACAGATAATGAAGCATTCTACCCACATCCTAACAAAGAGGTGATGGACTCAAATTGTAGAATACATTTTTAGACATAGACAATATGTGAATCTATTTTGTTTGATTGTGATTGTTACAAGAGATGGCTTTTTAAGAGTCAGGAAATTTGGGGATTATAGAAAGGAAGCAAATATAGTGATGCAAAAAAGAATGGTATCAAAAAGTAATTTTAAAATGCACAGAAAAGAACAAAAGGAGGTTCAGTAGGAGTCATAGGTGAAGGGGACATCTTGGTAATTAATGTGCTGAAATTATCATATGCCTTAAAAACCAAGCTATACATAATGGAAATTTGTGGTTCTATATACAAACCTATTTTTTTTTCTGCTTTTCTTTTTGCATATGAAAATACTCATACTTATTGTCTATCAAGTTCAGGAAAACAAACAAACAAAAAAAACATTTAAAGTGCATTTCTTAGAAACATGAATTGGCCACATAAAAAAGCAAAAGTTAACCCATGGACAGCCCATGTGTCTTATTTGTATTTTCATGATGATAAGGGTAGATGAGAAAGAACTCCAATATATTAGATGAAATTATTATGGTGAACTTATGGGACATGGATAAGACTTACATGGATAGAATTCACAGTCCATAATGAGTTGTGATCTAGATTGGAAGGAATGATGTCACAGATCCAGCTGGATTGTTTGGATTATTTGGATAATCCAGTGTTGGATTATTTGGATAAAGTTATAGTTGGAATTTATGTCAAATTTGCATATTACACAAAACTGAGATAGAGAGCTAACACACTTGATGACTAAGTCAGGATACAAAAAGATTTACATGTTAGAACATTGGGTTAAATGAAATAAGATGAAATTTTATGGGGATAAATATGAAGTCTTATTTATGAATTCAAAAATCAATTTCACAAGTACACAGTAGAAAAAGCATGGTTAGATAGCAGTTCATCCAAAACAAGATCTAGGGATTTCAACAGACAACAGGCTTGACATGAGTGAATACTGGCATACATGAAGCAAGAAAATCAATGCAGTTTTGGACAACAGTGTAATAGATGTGGCTTCCAAGGACAAAAACGCAATCACATTGTATACTGTCCTGGTCAAAACACATCTGAAGTTAAGTGTTTTGGGCATCTCATTTTAGGAAGGACATTGATAAATTTGAGACATTCTCAAAGAAGAGGGCAATCAGTTTTGGTAAGGGTCTTGAGTACATGCTATATGAAGACTGATTGAAAGAATGGAGCATGTTTAGTCTGGAGAAGAGAAGATTTAGGGGGAATGTGGTATCTGGAGAGCTGGGCTCTAATTTCAGTTACATGACAAGCTACCTATAAGAACTCCATTCTCAAGGTCAGCTTGACTATCTACAAAAAATATTTAACTTTTGTACATCTTTAACAACAATTTTTTTTGAAAAACACAAGATCTATATGCATATCTACTTGAAATATCTACTTAAAGACTGTGTTGTTGCCTTGCAACTACTTAGAGTTAAAAATAAGTGTTGAAAACTTTGTTCAAAGATGCAATCTCCCAAATCTTATTATTTTTGTGGTTCTTCAATGAATTAACTACAAACCTTTGAACTTATAGAATTGAAAATTGGATTTAGTAATCTACTACTGGGATGGTCAATCTTTATCATCAAGGGAAGATTGATTAAATGATTAGAATAAGAGATGAAGAGTCTTTTTTTCACCCTATGCAGGTCTATTAATTCAGAATAAATCAGCTGATGACCATAAGAAAAAACTTAGCAGTGATAATTATGTCACAAGATTAGCAAGCTCTTTGTCCTTGCCAGCAGGTTTAGACATTTCCTTAGGGGAAATTGTAGTTAGAGCCCTAAGAATCTAAGCATAGAATCAGGACCAGTAATTTACTTTGGAGCAGAGCCATTATTAGTACTGAGGGAAGCTTTCCTTAACATCCTTCTATGTTATTTATCCTTTTGGGTCATATTTGTGTCATGATTGTATTGTCTGCTCAGTGTTCTCTGTTTATTTGTGTGAAAACAAACTGAGCCTATCCCCACTTCATTCCCTCTTTAGGCTACATATTAGAAAATAACATTAAGAACTAAGACAATAGTTTAGTTAGGTCTAAATGATCAGACTAAAAAAGGGAAGAAGTCTTCAATTAATTCAAAGAATAGAGCCTCTCTTGAGTTCACCTTTGACTAGATAGAAGGAAATATCCTGGAAGTCATGGCAAAAGTTGGATTAGATAGTTTTAGGAAAATGATTTGCTTGGGTGCCTGACATTTTAAATTTGTCTTGTTCTGAGGCTGTTACCTTAATGATAAACCATTGTTTAATGTTGATTAGAATTTTGAATCTGATGGGAATATTAAAAAATTTAAATGAAAATTCACTTTCGTTAGATTTTTTTAAAGGCATGAGGAAACTCTGTCCATCTTTGGACCTCTATCTTTCTAAATAAAGATGCTTAGAATTAGAATTGTGTAGTTAATCCCCCATACTCTCATCACTGTCTTCTCATTGTAGGGGGACTTCTGTAGCTCAATGAAATTCTGAGCTATGCCATGCAAGGTTACCCAAGATAAGATCATAGGGGAGAGTCCCCTAGAGAATGAAATGGCAAACCACTGCAGTATTTTTGCTAAGAAAACCTCATGGACAGTACTAAAATGATAAAAGAGTTGACATTGGAAGATGAGCCCATTAGGTCAGAAGATGTCCTATATGCTTTAGGGAAAAGTGCAAGACAAAATGAGTAGCACCAAAACTAATAAAACATCTCAATCAAAGCCAAAGGGAAGCTCAACTGCAGATGTATCTGGTGAAAAAAGGAAAGTAAAGATCAACATTGCATCGGAATCTGGAATGCAAGGTCTATGAACTGGAAGTGATCAAAGAGGGGATGGAAAGATTAAACACTGATATCTTGGGTATCATTGAATTTAAAAGGATGGAAATGGGTGAATTTAATTCAGATGATCAGTAGACAGTAGACAGATCAATTGAAAGAATCCCTTAAAAGAAATAGAATAGCCCTCATAGTCAATAGATGGGTGAAAAAAGTAGTACTAGGGTATAATATCAAAAATTACCAACTGATTTTTCCAATCTAAGGCAAAACATTCACCATGATAGTATTACAAATCAATGCTCCAAACATTGATGCCAAAGAGGTGAAAGTTGAAATGTTAGATGGAGACCTAAACTATCTTATAGAAATAACCCCCAAAATAGTCTGCCTTCATCATCAGGAAGTAGAATGCTAAAGTAGAAAATGAAAACATAATTGCAATAAAAGTCAAATTTGGTTTTGGAGTACAGAATGAAGCATGGGAGAGACTAATAGACTTTTGTTGAGCTAACTCACTAGTCATAACAAAAACTCTTTTTTCAACAGCCCAAATGGCAACTCTGCACATAGACATCATCCAATAGTTAATATAGAAATCAAACTGATTATATACATTGCAGCGAAAGATGGAGAAGCTCTATAAGGTCAGTTAAAACAAAAGCTGGAGTGGATTGTGGATCAGATCATGAGCTTCTTATAGCAAAATTCAGACCTGAATTGAAGAAAGTGGGGAAAACCATCAGACCATATAGGTATGACCTAAATAACATCCCTTATGAATCTGAAGTGAAAATGATAAATAGATTTAAAGGATTATATCTGGTAGAAAAAGTGCCTGAAGAACTATGGAGAGATGTACAATATTGTACAGGAGGCAGCAAAAAAAATTCCAAAGAAAAAGAAGAACAAGAAAACATAATGACTATTTGATGAGGCTTCACAAATATCTGAGGGAATAAGGAAAGAGAAGGGGAAGGACAAATGGAAAGATACACTTAACTGAAGTCAGAATTCCAGAGAAAAGCAAGCAGAGACCAGAAAGTTTTCTTTCATGATCAATGCAAATAAATAGAAGAAAACCATAGAATAGAAAAGATAAGAGATTTCTTCAGGAAAATGAGAGATATCAAGTAAAAGTTTCATGCAAAAAAAGGGTGTGATAAAAGACAAAATTGTGAAGATTTAACAGAAGCTGAAGAAATGAAGGAGAGGTTGGAAGAATACACAAAAGAGCTATGCAAAAGATATCTTAACATCACCAATAACCAGGATGATGTGGTTACTGTTATAGAGCCAGATATCCTAAGTCAAATGAGCTTTAGGAAGCATTGCTAACAAAACTAGAGGAGGTGACAGAATTCTAACTGAGCTATTTAAAACCCTAAAAGATGAAGCTATTAAAGTGCTGAACTCAATATGCCAGCAAATTTGGAAAGCAAAATTGGATTGGAAAAGGTCAGTTTAAATACCAGTCCCAAAGAAGAGCAATACTAAAGAATGTTCAAATTACCAAACAATTGCACTCATTTCATATGCCATCAAGTTATACTTAAGATTCTGCAAGCTAGACTTCAGCAATATGTGAACTGAGAATCACCAGAACAGGCAGTTTTTTCAAGACACAGAGGAACTAGAGACCAAATTGCCAACATTCTATGGATTATGGAGAGATCAAGTGTAATGGTAATGGTAACTTGAAGATCTTCCCTGCCCCTTAATAGGTCAAATGTAATCACATGGAGCCTGTGGTGGGAGGAGCTTGCTGAATGGGTGAAGCAGGCAGGGTGGACCAGAGCTGAGAGGAAGCTGGGAGTCAGAGCAGTTAGTTTGGAAGGAAAGAGAGGATGTAGGCAAGCAGACAGCTAGACTTGTGAGTGTTTGTGGGAAGGCTTTGGGATGGTGTTGCTATCTACAGTGATAATATGTGTTAACTTCTTTGTTGCTATGATGGATTTGATTTTCTGGTGTTGGGATTTGGCTTTCTGGTGTCTAAACAATTATTTTACTTCTGTCTTCTATAGGGAGAGTCTGCTACATTTTGCTCTTCAAAACTATACTGCAATATTCATAATTGCTGTTGGTGCTGTGAATATTGCCTTGGCAATATAGCAAGGGAGTTCCAGAAAAAAAAACCAACTACTTTTGTTTCATTGACTACACTAAAGTCTTTGACTTTGTAGGTCACAACAAACTCAGAGAAATGGGAATACTAGATCATCTTACTTGTCTTCAGAGGAAACTGTGTGTGGTCCAAGAAGCAACAATTAGAACCTAACATGAAATAATGGGTTACTTAAAGTTTGGAAAAAGAAGTATGACAAGGCTTTATACTGTCAACTTATTTATTTACCTCATATGCAGAGTACATCATGTGAACTACCAGGCCAGATGAATCAAAAGCTGGAATTAAAGTTTCCAAGAGAAACATAAAAAATGACAGATATGCTGATGATGCCATTCTGATGGTGGAAAGTGAAAAAGAATCAAGAAACTTCTTATTGAGAGTAAAAGGGGAAAGTGGAAAGGCTGGATTGCAACTTAACATAAAAAAATGTAAAATCTTGGCAACTGGTCCCATCACTTCCTGGAAAATAGAGGGAGAAGAAAGGGAAGCAGTGTCAGACTTTATATTCTTGAGATCAAAGATAGTGATTAGGCTAGACAACAACTGCAGCCATGAAATTAAAAGATTCTTGTTTTTTGAGAATAAAAAGCTAAGACAAACTGGATAGCATACCAAAAGGCTGATACATTACCTTGATAACAAATGTCCATGGTTTTTCCAGTAGCAATGTATGACTGTGAAAATGGGACTATAAGAAATACTGAGCACCATAGAACCACTGCATCTGAACTGTGGTCCTGGAGAAGACTTTTGAGAATCCCTTGGATAGCAAGGAGGTCAAATCAGTCAATACTTAAAGAAATTCATTCAGGCTTTTCATTGGAAGGTCAAATACTGAAGCTGAAACTTAAATACTTTGGCCAAATAATGAAAAGATGAGACTCATTTGAAAGAACCCTGATGTTAGGAAAGATTGAAGGCAAAAGGAAAAGGGAATGGCAGAGGATGAGATGAATAGATAGTGACATGGAAAAAGCAAATATGAACTTGGACAGAATTTGAGAAATAGTAGAAGATAGAAGGGCCTGCTGTGCTATAGTCCATGGGGTGACAAAGAGTGGGACATGACTAAAAGCCTGAACAACAAGAACAATGACAGTTTACTTACTGAGAGGTTTCTTGTGAGTTAATAGCTGTTGGGCAGAGTACAATGTTTTGTTTTCTTTTGTTTTCCTTTGACATGTGTTAAATAATTTAACCACTGTTATATTACACATTTGTGACTCAGACTGACTCTTATTTTTTCTTCTACATTTTTACTGGCTGGGCTCTTGTGGACAAGGGAAGATAATTCCATTCAATTTACCAAGTTCTTAATACAGTAGTAGCTACCAAGTTCAAGGAGATGTCCTCAGTCAAAAACACTAGAGTTTAAGTGTCAACTCTATCACATTCTAATTGTGTGGTGCTACGCAAATGCCTTAACTACCTTGCCCCAGGAAATAATTTACATTGGCAGATGCGGAAGATCCTTACACAAGTCAACTCAATATTTTTTTGAAAAGTGTTTAAAGCACCCTGATAACTACATATAAAAATTCATAAAATGTTCATCAATGCACAAAAGTTCATAAAAATGAAGCCATTCTTGGTCTTAGAGAGAGACCAGGAAAACCTTTCCACAGGAGGTAAGACATAACCCAATCTTTGAAGTAAGATGAATAATCTAAGAGATGAGGTAAAGAAGGAATGAATTCTAGGCAAGGAGCTCAACCAAAGGCAAGTAGGCAGTAATGAATTTTTGGAATATCAAATAATCTAGTTTGGCTGAAATATGTACCACGTGAAGGAGAATGAAGTGAAATAAATCTGGAAAAGCCAATTATAGCCAGGACTTTAAACGCCAAACCAATATGGAGCTGTTAAAAATCTGCTTGCGGGGAGGCTAGGTGGCACAGTGAGTAGAGTGTCGGCCCTGGAGTCAGAAGGACCTGAGTTCGGATCCGGCCTCAGACACTTAACGCACATACAAACAAAAACCTAGCCTTGTGACCTTGGGCAAGTTACTTAACTCCAATTGCCCTCCAAAAGGCAAAAAAAAAAAAATCTGCTGGGGGGGGCGGAGCCAAGATGGTGGAGTAGAAACAGCGAGTCCAAGGCACTCTCCCCCCAGATTACCTCCAAACTATGTAAAAGGGGACTCTGAACAACTTCTGGAGCCCCAGCACCCACAGAACGACACAGAGAAGATAATCTCCCGCTGAGGACAGCCCAGCAGCCCTGCAGGAAGGACCAGCACAGCACTCTGGGAGCCAACAGCATAGCCACAGTGCTCGGAGAGCTGAGCTCAGGTCCGCATGAGCCTTGGTTTTAGCCCCAGGGCAGCCGGGCCAGCAGCCGGCTGGAGGGACCCCAGAACACCAGCAGCTGTGGAGATTCCAGAATTATCAACTCAGATATGCCTAGGACAAAGTGAGAGGTTAATGCCCTATGGACTTTAGGACTAGTATTTGGGGAACTGTCAGCTAGAAGCCGCTGAGGAGACACACCATTTTGGAGTTTTCAGCTCCAGCTCCTGGCCTGTGAACTGTAGGGAGATCCAGCGATCAGTCTTGGGGGTTAATCCCTGTTGCTTTAACCTCCCTGGATCTAGATTGTGATCTGGGGGGGGGAGGTCTGGGGTGGGCATCCAGCTTGCCAGAAAGCTGTGAAGACCCCAACGTTTGGGACAGAAGCTCCCCTGTCTGGTGGTGGAGTCCTGCAGTGGCAACAAGCCCAAAGGTCAAGTAATTAAGTGGCAACATGTCAAGGCAAAGGAAACAAAATAAACAGAAAAATGCAACCTTAGACTTCTATTTTGGGGACAAAGAGGATCAAAGCATGGAACAGGAGGAGGACGCTGAGGTCAGAAATCCTGCTACAAAAGCCCCAAAGGAAAATATGAGTGGGTTACAGGCTATAGAGGACCTTAAGAAGGACTTTAAAAACCAAATAAGAGAAGTGGAGAAAAAATTGGAAAGAGAAACGAGAAGGATGCAGGAAAAGTATGAAATGAGGGTCAACAGCCTGACTGAGGAAAACAACACCTTAAAAAATAGACTAACTCAAATGGCAAAGGAGGCCCAAAAGGGCAACGAGGAGAAGAATGCCTTAAAAAGCCAAATTTGCCATATGGAAAAAGAATCTCAAAAGCTTACTGAGGAGATTCATTCCTTCAGAGTTAGACTGGAGCAAAGGGAAGCTAATGACTTTATGAGAAATCAAGATGCTGTTAAGCAGATCCAAACAAATGAAAGAATAGAAGGCAATGTGAAATATCTCATGGAAAAAACCACTGACCTGGAAAATAGATCCAGGAGAGACAATTTAAAAATTATTGGACTACCTGAAAGCCATGATCAAAGAAAGAACCTAGAAATCATCCTTCAAGAAATTCTTAAGGAAAATTGTCCTGATGTTTTAGCCCCAAGGGCAAAATAGTGGTTGAAAGAATCCACCAATCACCTCCTGAAAAAGATACTAAAAAGAAAACTCCCAGGAATATTATAGCCAGGTTGCAGAATCCCCAGATCAAGGAGAAAATACTACAAGCAGCCAGGAAGAAACAATTTCAATATTGTGGAAACACAATCAGAATAGCACAGGACCTGGCAGCTTCTACACTGAGGGGATTGAAGGGAATGGAATATGATATTCCAGAGAGCAAAAGAGCTGGGAATGAACCCAAGGGTCACCTACCCAGCAAAACTGAGTATTTTGTTTCAGATGAAAGTATGGTCATTCAGTGGAATAGAGGACTTTCAAGCATTGTTGATGAAAAAACCAGAGTTGAATAGAAAATTTGACATCCAGACGCAAGAAGCAAGAGATCCCTGAGCAGGTAATCAGGGAAAAGAAATCAAAAGGAACTTATCAAAGTTGACCTATTTACATTCCTACATGGAAAAACAATAATTGTGACTGATGAAACCTTTCTCAGTATGAAAATAATGGAAGAAGGGTGTATGGTCATATGAATACATATGTGAATGTGCGTATATATGTTTACAGTTATACACGGAGAGAGGGCATAAGTTGAATTTGTTGGGAAGGAATGATACTTAAGAGGTGAAATTATGAGGTGAGAGAGGAAAGTGGCAAGAAGAGATGGGGAGAAACAGGGTAGGGAAAACTATCTCGTGTAGAAGAAGCAGGGGGAAGAGTTTGCAAGGGAGGGGAAGAATAGGAAGGCAAAAAGGCAAAACCACATTCTCATTGAATTTGGTTCAGGGAGTGAATGACATACATACTAAATGGGATATCTAAACCTGCAGCAGAATAGGGGGAAGGGGGATGAGAGGAGTGATGATGGATGGGAGGGCATCCTTGGGGGGAGGGGAGGTTGGAAATACCCACTATAGAAGAGGGACAGGATCAAGCAGGGAATGGACCAGGTGGGGGGTGGCATGGGTGGGAGGGAATGATAAGCAGCCTTGTACAATATATCTACTATGGTAATATTTTGCATAGCTATACATGTACAACATATACTGAATTATTTATCTTCCCAGAGGGAATGGGTGGCAAGGGAGGAAGGGAATGGATCTGAAATTTGAGGTCTTAAAATTAAATGTTTCAAATATATATAAATACTATTATCAATACTTTTTTGCATGTAATTGGGAGATAAGATGTGCAGGCATTGGGTTACAGAGATTCACCTTCCTCTAATGGAAAAGTCAAGGGTGGTATGGGAGAAGATCTGGGAGAGAGCAGATTGGAGGAAGGGATATCTTGTGGCACTGCTATTCTGGGATGGTGGGTAGGGGAAAAATGGGGAAAACAAAATTGTAACTCAAAATCTGGCGGTAATGAATGATGTAAACCAGAAATTCATAAAGCATTTGTTTAATTAAAAAAATCTGCTCAGGGACTGGGGAGTGAGTTTCCATGTCCAAAGATGAGCCATCTTTGAATTTGGTGGACTATTTTTGGATATTTCACTTAAGGAGAGAGGAAGGGTCACACACCAAAGGAGTGAACAAGCCTGAGAACTGTGATACTGGCAACTGTAAAGAATGAAATAATAAGTGGATTTATTCTAGTTTTCCCAATGATAAAAGACTGGATTAGGATTCATAAAATCTGAGAACTAGTTCTTGTTCTACCAGTAACTAGTAATGTGACCTTTTCAGCAGTCATTAAATTTCTCTTGACTCAATTTCTCTTCCTTTAAAAGGGGTTGGATTGCTTGTTCCCTTAAAAGTCTAAACACTATAGTACAGAATGCTTTGCAGATATTTCCTGATAATCTTTAAACTATATTTTCTATTTTAAAGTGGCATTATGGTATAGTAAAAGTTCAATGGCTTTGAAGTCAGAGGACCTTGGTTCAAATCCCATTACTTGTGTGATTCTTGAGAAATTGTGTAATCTCCCTGGATATTAGTTTCCTCATCTGTAAACTGAGGTGGCTGAAGCAGATGAGCTTCAAGTTCCTTTCTAGACCAAAGTCTATGATTTTTGATCTAATCTCCTCTGGTCTTCTGTAGGAGGATGCCATTCTGTTACCCAGATACCATTCTACCCAACTGAGCAAATTGTCTGAACAAATGTTTGCCCTGAATGACACATTTCAGGGGTAAGCCAAAAAAGAAAAATTTCAAGAACTCTACTTTAATGGGAAATTCCTGGAATTCCCACCCGAAATTCCTCTCATTGTCAAAAGAACAGAAATGGCATGCAAGTTTTGACATTGATACCAAGTTACTGTATTTCAGATTCTATAGGGGTTCTAGAAATCCTATTGCTTCAATAAGCCAGTCTATTGCTCTGTATTTTTACTAAACCGAAATTAATTTTGGATTTGGGAATGTCCAAGTTGTGGGTCAGATTCCTGACCTCTTGGGGCTGACTTTAGCATGTAAATTGAGCTTGGGACCTATAAAAAAGGTGTCCTCCAGTCAGAGGGTTAGGGTTTCAAGGCTTGGAATAAGTTTCAGAAACAGAAGTCCATGGTTGAAAAGAAAGAATGCTTGGTAGCCACAGAAATACTGTTTCTATCCCCCTGAGTGGAATTCATTTCATAAACATCCATGCATTTATCTACTGCTCTATTTTATTATCTCAAGTGCAATATCATACTTGCTGTGTGATGAAGGACAAGTCACTTAAGCTCTCTCAGGCTCATTTCATCCTCTGTAAAATGGGACTAATGATAACACTTATCTCATAGGTTTGTTGTGAAGATCAAATTAGTTAATTCATAAGTAGTGCTTTGCACACCTTAAAGCCCTACAAATATGCTACTAGTAGTAATAGTAGTGGTGGTGGTAATGGTGGTGGTCGTAGTAGTAATACTAGTAGTAGAGTACTGTATCCAATTAACCCCTCCCTCTGCAATTCAGTTTTATCTTGGTCTAGGCAGAAGATGATACTGAAAAAATATAGTTCCTACCTTTGAGAAATTTCCTGAAGCCATAAAGAACACCCACATAGCTAACAGGGAGATTAGAATCAGTAGTATTTTTTAGGCAGTCATATTTGAAGACCTAAGTGAGAATCCTATAAGAAATGAACATGAAAGATGGAAACACATCCAGGAGCCCGAGGAAAAAGACATTTCTTCATACTCATCTGTCCTCATTTTAATATCTCTCAATTTCCAGAACCCTGTTCTTCAACATCTATAGCAATTCCTTCCCAAATGTTATCTGTCTGGCCCTGGAAATGTGTCATTAGCTCTTAGAGAAATTCACAGTGAAGAGCTATGTAAGGTTCCACATTCAACTATTTAGAACTGCTTAGAAAATCCATTTTCTGAACTCACTGTTGAATTCTCCCAGTTACTAATTTACAAAAGATAGGTTGATTGTCAGACTATTAAAGATTTGATAAACTGGGAAAAAATTTTCAGCAGAATTTTACATGTTGAACAAGGTTATTGCTTATTTCCTTTACTAAACCAGTTTGACAGTCTATTTTTTTCAAAACTCTTCCTAGTTCCCTGTCCAGCCTTTTCTTCCCCTCCCTCCTTAATTTTCAACATTATTACTTTAGGATTCCACTCTAGGATTTTTACTATGGTGGTGTTATATTTTCTCATTAAAGCAGAGTTCTTGATATTTTTCTTTTTTGGCTTACCCACAAGCCAGTGTGCCTTTCCCTTCTGGCTACATCCTGTCCTGCCTCTCTAGCCCCAGGTTACAAACAGGGAGTCACTATACCTGTGGACAAAAGAGCCCCTTACCTCTCTCATCCTCCTTTATGTGTTGGCCCCTTGTTCTATAGGAATTACAATAGTCAGTGACAAGGGGTTTGATGGGGACTATTCACCAATTTTGTCTGATATATTATTTCTTCTTCTGCAATCCCACAAGATAAAGGCAAAATTAATAGATCTTACCTGAAATTTCTGAGCTGGAACCATAGCTTTCTTTTTCTTAAGAGGCTTCTGATACTGTCAGAAGGGTATTGGAAAGGATTCAGCAGGTCAAGGTTTGTTAGGACATGATCCCTCCAGATAGCCACCTTGTGTAGAACTCATGTCATAGACATAAAAAAGTATTTGTTTAATGCTCTATTTTATTATCTCAAGATAAATATTAATACACAGGATGGAAGGAGAGGAAGGAACAGTGAAGCAGGAAAAAGAGAAAGAAACCCACAGATTCATATATTGACAAAATTATCAGTCACAGAATATAATAATTATATTACAATAATTATAAGGTTAGGTCTGACTGTCTTCAGACCACCATGAGAACTTAAGGGAGGCTATAGCTTATAGAATTTATATATGAAAAGTATTGTTATAAGATTAGGCCTGATGGTTTTGAGGCCATCATGGGAGTCACCCCTTACAGAGACTGTAAGTTTATAGAACATACTCATCACAAATACTAAAAATAAAACAATGACAATTTCAAAGGTCACTAATGCTATGTCTCTCAAAAGTCATTTTTTTCTACCAGCTTGTTTTTCTCCCTAATATGTAAACCTCCCAAATGATATTTTGTCCACCACTGTCTTAGTTTTTCTCCCTGATGATAAGCCCCCAAAATAATGCTTTGCCCTAACTCCTGATATGCAACTAAGCCTAGATTCAGGGTGGCCACCCAAAATCAGAGGCTAAGAACCCCACTCTTATAAGATCACTTTGTAGCATACCCTCTCCTCTAAGAAGAGCGTATGTTCCTGTTGAATGGACCAGTATCCTCCCTAACACAGTGGTGCTCTTATGTGAACTATATGTTAGTGTGTATGCCTGAATGGTATGTTGAGTCACCTTTTCCTCTCTCTCCTTTTCCTTCTTCATTGCTTGCAAAAAAGCTTTGCATTGAACTGACTCCCACTGTTCTACATGCTATTCTCAACACCTGAACTCATTAAGGGGTTGTTTTCCCAGACATCTCTGGTTGGACCTAGGACTTTTCCTTAGATATAAACTGTTTACCTGAACAAGGACTTAACCCATCCACAGACAGAAGCATCAATACAGGGAGAGTATGGCAGTTTAAGCCCAGTTGTAGAAAGCAAAGGTCAATAGGGAAACCCTGCATCCTCCCAGAAGGAACTCTCTTATGCCAAAGAAATGTCACAAAATAATAATATACTTAATATAAGATAAATTATACATTATAAAATATATAGTTAATATATCCATCTTCATTCTCTTTGTATTCTGAGCCTCTTGTACTTTATAAAGAATTAAAACTCAAAAACACTTATTGACTCAAAAGACCCAAAAGATTAACCCTGGAGGTTGTCCAGTAGCCTCATCAATTAGTACTTTGACTAGCCTAAACTACTGATCTGATATATTCTTTGGTCTTCATCCTGATGCCCAACCTCCCAACTGCCTACCCCACAGCAATGCAAAACAATGTATTCATTGGTCTTTTTCTGCCACGTGATTACAGTAAGTTCACACTTACCTGGCAGAAAGATTTGCACACCATTCATTTGCAGGTCCACAAATATCAATTCCTTAATATCTAAACAAAGCTTCTAAATAAAGGTTTTAAGTTGGTGAAAGGAAGATACTCCTCCTATGATCAGACCACACAGAAATGAATTACAAATGCTTCCTCATTCCTGGTTTTCACCCCTCACCATTACAGTTTTATAGCATTTCACTATGATTTTGTAATATTAGAATAATCATATGGGGTACCTTCTCCAGACTACTCCTCCAACTTGCACTCTGGTTTGGATTCCCATGGGGAAGACTATCCTCAGATTAAGGGTATTCATTTGGCTTGTTGTTATTCAGTTGTTCAGTTGTGTCTGACTCTTTGTGACCCCATGTAACCATACATGGGACATTTTTGGCAAAGATACCAGAGTGGTTTACCATTTCCTTCTTTAATGTGTCACCATTCTATAGATGAGGAACTGAGGCAAATAGGGTATAAGTGATTTGGCAAGTGTCTCACAGATAATTATCTGAGGCTGGATTTTAATTCAGATCATCCTGATTCCAGGCATGTTGCTTTATATACTGCACCATTTAGCTGCCCCGTATTCATTCATTCATTCACTTGTGTCCAACTCTTTATGATCCCATGGATTTGTCTATGGGCTTTTCTTATCCAAGAAACTGGAGTGGTTTGCCATATCTTTTTTCCAATATTTTAATATAAAACTATAAATCACTTTCAGGAATGTCATTGATAAAACTCAGAGCTTTAGAGTCAGAGAAAAAAATTACTGCAAGCAGCCAGAAAGAAAGAGTTCAATTACCTTGCCTCCACTATCTAAATCACAAAATATCTGGTAGCTACCTCTCTAAAAGAATGGAGAGCTTGGAATATGATATTTAAAAAGACTAAAGTTGTAGATTAACAACAAAGAATAACTGACCCAGCAAAACTTGATATATTTTGACATGGGGAAAAATGTGCCTTTAATAAAATAGAGGACTTCCAATTATTTCTGATGAAAAAAGCTAAGCTAAGTGGAAACTTTGATATACAAAGACAGGGGAAAAGAAACAAAAAAGGATAAATAATAAATAAGACTTGTCATTCAGAAAAGATTATATAAATATAAAAATATTATATAAAAATTATATAAATTTTACATTAAAACTGAGATGATACAAGTACCCCCTCAAAATTCTTATGTCATCAGGGATCATAGCCACACTTAAGACAGAGGGCATAGTATGGCTTTGTTATGCTTTGATGCCCTTAAAAGGGGAAGGAGATGAGAGGGAAAAATATAATTTTCTAAGAAAGACAGAGGGAGGAAAGTTGGGAGAAATTGCTATCTCACATAATAAAGTTTATAAATAGAAGACTATACAAATGAAGGGAGAGGGATGGGAGAAGCAGGAATAACTTGAATCTTACTTTTATATTAACTGGTTAAAGGAGGGTAGAACATACACTCATGCACAAAAACATGTATGTGCATGCACATGCACACACACAGACATACACAAAGAAATTTGGTAGAAATACATTCAACTTAACAGGAAAACAAGAAAGAACTAAAAGAGGAAAGAATAAGAGAAAGGTAGATTCAGAGAAGGGGCAGCTAGGTAGTACAGTGGATAGACTGCCAGATGTGGAGTCAGGAAGACTCATCTTCCTGAGTTAAAATCTGGCCTTAGACACTTAGTAGCTGTGTGACCTTGGGCAAGTCATTTAATTCTGTTTGCCTCAGTTTCCTCATCTATAAAATTAACTGGAAAAGGAAATGGTCAGCCACTCCAGTATATTTGCCAGGAAAACCCCAAATGGGGTCATGGAGAGTCAGACAATACTGAAAACAAATAACAACAGATTCAGAGAGTGATCACTCTTAAGCACAACAAATTATTAAGGTGAAAGAAGAGGAGAAGAAGGGGTGGCTAGGTGGCGCAGTGAGTAGAGTGCTGGCCCCGGAGTCAGAAGGACCTGAGTTCGGATCCGGCCTCAGACACTTAACCAACACACACACAAAAAAAACCTAGCTGTGTAACCTTGGGCAAGTTACTTAACCCCAGTTGCCCTAAAAAAGGGGGCAGCTAGGCGGCGCAGTGAGTAAGAGCGCCGGCCTCGGAGTTGGGATGACCTGAGATCAAATCTGGCCTCAGAAAATGAGCACCCACACATAAATAATGACTAGCCATGTAACCTTGAGCAAGTTACTTAATGCCAATTGCTTAAAAAAAAAAAAAAAAAAAGAAGAGGAGAAGGAGGAAGAGAAGTGGAAGAAGGAGGAGAATAAAATGGAGGAAAAGGAAAAGGAGGAGATAGAGGAGGAAGAAGAGAAGGAAAAGAAGAAGAAGAAGAAGAAGAAGAGACATTAAGCATGTGAAAAGAATTTTAGAAAAGTTAGATATGCTTTATCTCTGAAAGTTACTGAGTAGGAATAGAAAGAATTATACATATTGTTCAATGTAGCATTCTAAAAATTTGACCATATTTTTAAGCATTCATCATTAAAAGACCAGAGATGAATAGAAAATTCAATATTCAAACATGAGACTCAAGAGAAATAACAGAAAGGTAAACAAGAAAGAGAAATCATAAGGAACTTAATGAGGTTAAAATGTTTACATTCCCTTATAGGAAGATGATAATGTCGCTCCCAAGAACTTTATCCTTACTAGAGCAAGTAGGACTCCACATAGAGAGAAGGTCTGGGAATGAGTCAGTTATGCTGGGATGACATAAAAAAAATGGATGACTGAGAAAGAGGAATGCCCTGGGAGAAGGGGGAAGGGAAAGCAAAAATGGGGGGAATTATCTTACATAAAAAAGGCACACAAAGAAGAGCTTTTACAGTAGAGGGGAAAGATGAGGGAGAGTATTTGTAATGTTAAGGGAATCTGAAGATCTTCTCTGTCCCTTAATAGGCCCAGGTGACCTGCTTTGAGTTTTGGCCTAGACCACAATTTGAGGCATGTCGAGCCTGTGGTGCCAAATGGGTGGAGCAGGATGGGTGGAGCTGGGAGAGAGCTGAGGCAGAGCAGATAGTGTGAGTGAGAGGAGGAATTTTGTCTAGGGGAGCTTATTTGTGGCAGGGGGCACCTAAAAGAGGGAAGGCTTGGGGATGACAGTACTCCCTGGATTGGTGATGTGTATAAACTTCTTTGTTACCATGGTGGAATTGGCTTTCTGGTATCTGAATAAACTGGTTTCATCTTTGGGGAAAAGAGTTTGTTGTATTTTGTGATACAGCTCTGGAAATACATCTGCATTTTCATTGCAGCTGCTATTGGTATTGCATATAGCATTGGCGATATAGTATTGGGAAATACTTGAACCTCATTTTATTCAGAATTCATTCAAAAATGGAAGGCATTTCATTTAATTGCCTCCTAGAGACAGAGGATGCATGTGATTTTCTTTAGAAATGACTCAAGGTAGGGGAAAGAGAGCCTTCTGCAGGCATATAGAGGAATCTGCACCTCAGCATTTCCTTAATTTCAGCTTGTCTCCCTATAGACTTCAGGAAATTTCTCTTTGGGTGAGATCAGGCACTCTCTTGGTTAGACGGAGCTCACAGCTCCCTCCCCTCAGTGGATGAATTCATTCACTATGTATTTTCTTGTATAGTCTAATCCAGGCCTGCACAACATATAGCCCACTTGCAGCCCACCAAACGATTTTGGGTGACCTGTGGAAAATGTAGATGTAAAGGTACATAAAGATGCAGCAAGTGTTTTGTTCCTACCCCTGCTTAACCCACCTTCGGCTAGTAACTATTGTGTTTATCATGTAACTTGGAAGGTGGGTCACTTCTGCACACTCACACCCATGACCAGTGACAACCAACCATCATCAATCTGTCTCTAGAAACCTATCTGCAGCCTGAAGAAGTTTAGCTTATTCTAACTTTGCCCCCCTATGTATTGCCAAGCTGTGAAGGTCTGTTCTAATTTGTATAGCTTCCAGTTTTTTTTAATTTATTACCTGTTTGAATAAGTGATTTTACACACTATTCACTATTTATGTTGACTTTCTCTGTAACTAGCCTTTGGTAGGAAGAAGTTGAGATTGCAGGGGACAGTGATTAGAAAACTGACTTGAAATTTTTTTCTTAGACCAGCAATATGTAGGTAGGAAATTCTCCTTTGTATCCCTCTTTCAGAGGAGAACAGAGTGGTTAGTCTCATGGTCCCTTTTGTTGATCCTCCCCATGCAGAAATTAAAGTCTCCTTTGGAGAAGGGGTGGCAAGATTCGTGAGACATCTATCCATTTATCCCTGCAAGCCACATTTAGACAACCCATGTGAACATAAGCACCATATATAACTAATAGTAACAAGCTGTCTATAACTTTACATCTCTGATAAATCTATTTATCATTTCACATCTGTTTATACATAAGATCTTTCTATTATCTTTATATTCCACATTTAGAATATTTGGTATTTTTAATAGTGTGATAGTATTCTATCATACACACGTGTGTATATGCATGTGTATTTATTCCTAACCATGATATATTTAGACTATTTTTTTTTTCTATTACAAATAATGCAACTATACACATTTTTATATAGGTGAGTTTTTAAAATATCCTTAACACAGTACTGAGTTAAATGATGGCAATTGTGTTAATTTTGTGATTACTGAGTCTCAGGGCATGATCAGTTTTCTATCTCTTGTGTCTTACCAAATTGCTCTCAGAAAAGATGACATCAATTAATAACATTACCAATAACATTTGTGTGTATTTCCCCAGAGACCCACCAACATAATTTCTTGACTGAATTCTTTACAGTTTTATAAGGGTGAAGTGGCAAGTCAGAGTTATTATAATTTGTATTTCCGTGATTGTGAATAAAGTGCAGAGGCAGCTGGTCATGCAGTAAATAAAAGTGTTGGTTCTCAAGTCAAGAAGACCTAAATTAAAATCCAACCTCAGACACTTTCTAGTTCTGTGATCCTGTGCCAAGTCACTTAAACTCTCTCTGCCTCAGTTTCTTTAACTGTAACATGAGGAAAACAATGACACTACTCAGGATTATTTTGAAGATAAACCTGAAACAATATGTACAAAGGGCTTAGCACAATCTTGGCACCTGGTAGCACTATAGAAATACTATGAATAGTAATAATCATAATAATTATAATAATAATAGTTATTATTATTCTGCAACATTTTACAGTGATTTTACATGTTGGATTTTCTCTCTCTAAATGGTATACTCATATCTTTAAAAAATTTTTTATCCATTGTATATTAGGTTTGGGGCTTTAAATTGGCATTCCATCCTTTAAATTAATGAAGATAAGGATTTATCTGATATTCCAGCCATGAAATTCCTCTCCACCCCCCAAATCTATTGACTGTTACTTTTCTTGCTATAGGATTTTGGTTGTATAGTCTGTGTGTGTGTGTGTGTGTGTGTGTGTGTGTGTGTGTGTGTGTTTTCTTTATGCTATGAAATCAATCTACTTTGCTCCCAAGAATTTTTTTCTATTTTTCAATAACAAGAATTTATCTCACTTTTGGAATTGACATAACTAGATTATTCATTTTCATCCAAATTTTTGTGGTTTCTTTTTGTGTTTAACTCATTGATCCTGCTGTAATTTATTGTGTTATATAGAGTAAAGTATAGATTTATGCTCCATTTCTCCTGTAGTGCTATCCACTTTCCTCACAATATTTATTGAATAATTTTCCCTTTCTCTACTATTTAATATACATGGCTTTGTCAAATACTTTCTAAAATAAATCTTTTTTTTTCTTGTATTAAGAACTACCCTTTTTATTTATTTATTTACTTTTTGCAGTTGGGATGTCATCTCATACAATGGGCAATATTCTTTCTGGGATCTCTATTCTATTGATTATTCTATTTTTCTTTTTTTTTAATTTAATACCATTTGATAATTAACACCATATAAAGTCCTTTAAAATGTTAATTCTATATAAAGTATTTTAAAGTCCACTGCTTGAGAAGTTATTGTTGGCACTGAAGTCTCCCCTTTAACCTTTTTTTAGGTAACTTTCACCTTTGTTTTTATACAACTATTATCATTTTTTTCCATTTCTATAAAGTCACCCACTACTTTAAATTATAAATAGGGAAGTAAAAAAAAAAAGCTATGAAAGTAAGGTTACTTGAACAATTGGAAGGAGGCTAAATGATTTCTCAAAACTGTGGTGCTAGAAAGAATAGTATGAAAACATGGAGGGATGGGTAAGAAAAGTGGGCATCATATGAACTTCACTCAGCTGAAATGGACAAAGAATTAAACATTCACAGTTTGGTGAAGAAATACATTAAATCCAACAGGGAAACAATTGGGCATAGAAGAAGAATAAATGAAGGAGAATAATATTAGGGAGCAAAGAGATATAAGCAAAACCAATGTCATTTTCATGAAGGGAGAATCTAAAGGAGAAAAACAAAAAGAACTAGACTCTAATGTGGTGCCTTAGGTGACTGAGCAATAGTTGAACAAAGTGTAGAATATTAATATGATGGATTATTGTTATGTTTTAAAAATTGTGAAAGAGATGATTTTAGAGAATCCTGGGTATTATCAACTGATGAAGAGGAAATTGAACAGAACTAGGAGAACAATTTACACAAAGAGAATACAACATTGTAAAGAATAACAACCATGAAAGTCTTAAAAACTCTGATCAATGCAATCACCAAGGATATCTTCAGATGACTTATGGTAAATCATATTACCCATGTCCCAACTGGTTGATGGTAGATAAGGTACTGATATTTGTCAAGGAAACTGTGTGTATTAATTTGATTTTACTTATTTTGTACAAAAGGATTTTCTCTTCTCATTCTTTCCCTTGGTTTTAAAGAAGGGAATCAACACAATATTTTTTTAAAACTTTGAAAGAAAAAGAACAAAAAGTTCAGAAGGAAGCAGAGCCAAGCAGAAGAGTTTAAAAAGAAAGGTCCAGAACTCACATATTTTTATTTTTAAAAAGCAATCAATGTGAAATGGAGATTTCCTTGTTTCCTAGGGAATCCTCTTTTTGTGTTTTTCCATGAGTAAGGAAATGATCTTTTAGTGTTTGAGTTCAGAACAAAGAAAAAAAAAAGAATTTTACCCAGTTTGTTCTAGGATTCTCTCATCTTCCACCCTCCCCCATAAAAATACTTGGGACAATGGAATTTTCCAGTAGGCATTTTTTTTTGAGAAATGCAAAAAGGTAATCAGATGAAACTGATAGCTGGGGAATTTAAAAGAGGAAGTAGAAAAAAGGAGAAAGCTAGAGAAAAGGATAGTAGCCTGCCCAAATCCCCAGAACTTCCACAATTTTGTCTCTTCAATTCAAGTCAGCAAGCATTTATTAAGCGCTTTCTGTGTGCTGTGTGCTGGGCATGCAAAGAAAAGAAGAAAGTTCTTGTTCTCAAGAAGGTCACAGCCAAATATATAAACAAGGATGTACAAACAAGATATATACAGGATAACTTAGAGCTAAGCAACAGAGAGCAAGCACTGGCACTAAGAGGAACTGGGCAAGGCATCTTGTGAAAGGGGAATTTTAGCTGTCATTTAAAGGAAGCCGGGGAATCCAGGAGATGGGGATGAGGAGGAAGAGCATTCCAGACATGGAGGACAGTCAATGAAAATGCACATACTGAGGAAATGGAATGTTTTGTATGAGGAACAGAAATGAGGCCTGTGTCACAGCATGGCAGAATATGTAGAGGTGGAGAGAGGTGTAAGAAGACTGGAAAGATAGGAGGGAGCTAGATCATAGGGGGCCTTAAAAGCCAGAGGATTTCACAATTTAATCCCAGAAGTTGTTTTGCACAGGGAAACTGGCAGTGGAAGATTCCTAGTCTCACCTTAAAAAAACTGAAAGGTAGAGAAAATTACGCCAGAGGAACAGCAGGAAGGTGAATGGAAAGAGAGAAATGAAGGGAGGAATAACACTGCCATCCTCCTCCCCCATTAATACTACCATTCATAGGATCAACAGAGCTTACTATGTATACATATATATATATATGTATATGTATATGTAAAATTATTATAGTTATAAGAGCTTACTATATATGTAAAATTATAGTTATAAGATTACATTCGCTTTCTCATTTGGACTTTTTGCAGAAGCCCTTCTTTTCTGATCCTGATAATGTTGACTCAGGACCTGCATTTCCATGTTCACGATGGCTTACCATCTCCTGTACAAATCCTTAGAGAAAGGTGAGTGCAGTGAGCTCTCCATACTGAGGACTGAATATCTACTAAGGAGAAACTCTAATAGTTTTCAGTGAATATAACCATACATAAAGTAATGCTATAAGGTTGTGAAGTATGTAATACCACAATTTCCAAAGAATTAAACTTGTAGGTCACACAAAAGACACCAGAAAGATACATGGTAGGTATAGTCAATTTATGGTATATTCCAATAAGTTCCACAGGAGTAGTCTAAAAATATTGCCAAACCAACTTATGTCTGGAAAAGGATATAGGTTGGTCACATAGCAAAAGCAAAGGAGTACTACTAACGCATGGTTACTTTGCACAGCTGTTACTCATAGAATGACAAGAAATATAAAGTAAGGATTTTAACTTGGAGTCCATGGATAGATTTAGCACTGCTGGCATTTTGAACTGGATATCTCATAGGCATCTCAAACTCAGCCTGTCCAAAACAGAACTCATTATCTTTTCCCCAAAACCCACTCCTCTTCTGAAATTCTCTTTTTATTTTTGTGCTGGAGAACAACAGTATCCCTTCAGTTATGCGGGTTCACAACCCCAAAGTCATCATCAAACCCTCACTCTTCCCTATTACCAATAAATTGCCAAATCTTGTTTTTATTTCCATATATTTTGTTTGCATCACCTCTTCTCTACTTACACAGACCCATTACTAGTTCAGATCCTTATCATCTATTAGACTAACCTCCTAATTGATCTCCCTATTTCAAGTCTCTTACTACTCAAAGTCACCCTCTACACAGTTGTAAAAATAATTTTCTTACAGTAAGGAGAAAATATTGCAAGTAACAAGAAAAAAATTCAATTCAAATATTGCAGAATCACAGTTAGAGTCATACAAGATCTAGTAGCAGTTAGGGGCGGCTAGGTGGTGCAGTGAATAGAGCACCAGCCCTGGTGTCAGGAGGACGTGAGTTCAAATTTGGCCACAGACACTTAACACAAAAACTAGCCATGTGACCTTGGGCAAGTTGCTTAACCCCAATTGCCCTCCAAAGAAAAAAATCTAGTAGTACCTACACTAAAAAAAAAAACACAGGTCTTGGAACAATATGTTTCAAAGAGCAAAAGAACTGGGATTGTGGCCAGAAATATACCAAGTAAAATTAGGTATTATCCTGAATTTTAAAAAAAAGGGCACCCAATGAATTGTCAGACTTTCAGATTTTTGTTGCAAAAAGACCTGAAATCATAGATTCAAGAGATATAAGGCAAACATCAAAGACTAAATACAAGGGCCCAAGAGCATACTGTTTACTTTTTATATCTAATATTGTTTTTGGTAATTGAGTAGTTAAAAAAAAGATTGGGGTAGAGCTAAGTATGATGTGATACTAAAAAATAAATTGTCTAGGAAAAGATAAATAGAGTAATTATCTTATACAAATGAGGTGCAAGAGAATGATCTGACAGGGATTAGATGGGGAACAAGGGCTGGTAGTTCTAGAACCCTACTTTCATTAGTAATGTCTTAAAGAGGGAACAATACACACACACATACAGGCACAAAGGTCTTCTAAATTCAGAAATAAAAGGCCAAAGGGATGGGGGGAAGAGATTAAGGGAGGGATCTTAACATAAGAGGGTGATAGAATAGAAAGGAATTATAGAAGAGTGTTTAGATCAGGGGTGAGGAACTTGTGGACTTGAGGGCACATATGGCCCTCTAGGTCCTCAAGTGTGGCCCTTTGACCAAATCCAAATTTCACAGAAAAAATACCCTTAATGAAAGGATTTTTTCTTTAAAATTTGCACTCAGTCAAATAGCTATGCCCACAGACCTAGAAAGTCACACGTAGCCTTGAGGCCACAGGTTCCCCACCCCTGGTTTAGATTAACCAGAATGGGATAAAGAAGAAATAACATATATATTAGAAGGCTCTAAAAGTCTTCTAAATTCACATAGAAACAAGAGGGTAAAGGGAAAGGGTAGTGGGGAGATAATAAGAGAGGAATCTTTGGGGGCAGAGTAGGTTAAGTAATAGGAGGGCAAGGTAGTGGGTAGAAATAAAGTAGAGGTATAGGAAAATCAGGAGGGATAGGAAATAGATACACACACAAACTTAAAATAAATATCAGGAATGGAATTTAATAGGTAAAAAAAATCAGGGGTAGGGGCGGAGCCAAGATGGCGGAGTAGAAACAGCTCATCCAAGCCTCTCTGCCCCCAGATTCTCCACAAACTATGTAAAAAAGGACTCTGAAAAACTTCTGGAGCCCCAGCACCCACAGAACGACACAGAGAAGCTAACCTCCCGCTGAGGACAGCCCAGCAGCCCTGCAGGAAGGACCAGCGCAGCACTCTGGGAGCCGGCAGAGCGCAGGAGCCGAGCTGAGCCGAGCCCAGGTCCACATGAGCCGAGGTTTTAGCCCCAGGGCGGCAGGGCCAGCAGCCGGCTGGAGGAACCCCAGAACACCAGGAGCTGTGGCGATTCCAGAATTATCAACATAGACATGCCTAGGACAAAGTAAGAGGTTAGTGTCCTATGGACTTTGGGACCTGTATCTGGGGAATGCGTCAGCTCCCTCCCCTGGGGGCTAGAAGCCGCTGAGGAGACACGCCATTTTGTAGTTTTCATAGGCATTTCTGGCTCCCAGCCTACAAATCGTGGGGAGATCCAGCGATCACTCTTGGGGGGTAATCGCTCTTGCTTTAACCTCCCTGGATCTGGATTGTGATCTAGGGTGGAAGTTGTGGGTGGGTTTACAGCTTGCCAGAAACGGAAGTTGCCCCCTACACGTTCGGGACGAAAATTCCTCTACCTGGCCTTAAAGCCATAGTGTGGCAACAAGCCCAAAAGTCAAGCAATTAAGTGGCAACATGCCAAGGCAAAGGAAACAGAAAAACGCAACCCTAGACTCCTATTTTGGGGGCATAGAGAGGGAAAAGGACTGTGAGGTCAGAAGTCCTGCTCCAAAAGCCCCAGGGGAAAACATGAGTGGGTTGCAGGCCATAGAGGACCTTAAGGAGGACTTTAAAAATCAAATAAGAGAAGTGGAGGAAAATTAGAAAGAGAAATGAGAAGGATGCAGGAAAAGTATGAAATGAGGGTCAACAGCCTGACTGAGGAAAACAACACCTTAAAAAATAGACTAACTCAAATGGCAAAGGAGGCCCAAAAGGACAATGAGGAGAAGAATGCCTTAAAAAGTCGAATTTACCAGATGGAAAAAGAATCTCAAAAGTTCATTGAGGAGATTCATTCCTTCAGAGTTAGACTGGAGCAAATGGAAGCTAATGACTTTATGAGAAATCAAGATGCTGTTAAGCAGATCCAAAACAAATGAAAGAATAGAAGGCAATGTGAAATATCTCATGGGAAAAACCACTGACCTGGAAAATAGATCCAGGAGAGACAATTTAAAAATTATTGGACTACCTGAAAGCCATGATCAAAGAAATAACCTAGAAATCACCCTTCAAGAAATTCTCAAGGAAAACTGCCCTGATGTTTTAGATCCAGAGGGAAAAATAGAGGTTGAAAGAATCCACAGATCACCTCCTGAAAAAGATCCCAAAAAGAAAACTCCCAGGAATATTATAGCCAGGTTCCAGAATCCCCAGATCAAGGAGAAAATACTACAAGCAGCCAGGAAGAAACAATTTCAATATTGTGGAAACACAATCAGAATAGCCCAGGACCTGGCAGCTTCTACACTGAGGGATCGAGGGCATGGAATATGATATTCCAGAGGGCAAAAGAACTGGGAATGAACCCAAGGGTCACCTACCCAGCAAAACTGAGTATTTTGTTTCAGGGGAAAATATGGTCATTCAGTGGAATAGAGGACTTTCAAGCATTCTTGAGGAAAAAACCAGAGTTGAATAGAAAATTTGACATCCAGACACAAGAAGGAAGAGATGCCTGAGAAGGTAATCAGGGAAAAGAAATCAAAAGGAACTTATCAAAGTTGAACTATTTACATTCCTATATGGAAAAGCAATATCTGTGACTGATGATATCTTTCTCACTATGAAAATAATGGAAGAAGGGGGTGTGGTCATATGAATACATATGTGAATGTGTGTGTATATGGTTACAGTTATATATGGATAGAGGGCATAGGTTGAATTTGTTGGGAAGGGAGAGTACTCAAGGGATGAAATTATGAGGTGAGAGAGGAAAGTGGCAAGAGGAGATGGGGAGAGACATGGTAGGGTAAACTATCTCATGTAGGGGAAGTGGGTGCAAAGGAGGGGGAGAATAAGGAAGGCTAAAAAGGCAAAACCACATTCACATTGAATTTGGTTCAGGGAGAAAATGACATACATACTAAATGGGATATCTCAACCTGCAGCAGGATAGGGGAAGGGGGATGAGAGGAGAGATGATGGATGGGAGGGCATCCTTGGGGTGAGGGGAGGTTGGAAGTACCCACTATAGAAGAGGGACAGGATCATGTAGGGAATGGACCAGGTGGGGGATGGGATGAGTGGGAGGGAATTATAAGCATCCTTGTACAATATATCTACCATGATAATGTTCTGCATAGCTAGATATGTACAACATATACTGAATTACTTATATCCCAAGAAGGAATGGGTGACAAGGGAGGAAGGAAATGGATCTGAAATTCAAGGTCGTAACATTAAATGTTTCAAATATATATATAAATACTATTATTAATACTCTTTTGCCTATTATTGGGAGATAAGATGTGCAGGCATTGGGACACAAAGATTCATCTTCCTCTAATGGAAAAGTCGATGGGGGTATGGGAGAAGGTATGGGAGAGAGCAGATTGGAGGAAGCGATATCTTGTGGGACTGCTATTCTGGGAGGTTGGGTAGGGGAATAATGGGGGGAAAATGATTGTAACTCAAAATCTGGCGGAAATGAATGATGTAAAACAGAAGTTAATAAAGTATTTGTTTAAAAAAAAATCAGGGGTAGTAGTCATTATCTCAGACAAACTTAAAGTTAAAATAGATTTAATCAAAAGAGAAAAATATGGAAACTACACTAAATGTCAGCCACATTCATCAATGTGATTTTAGACTATTTAAAATAGTTAGACAGTATAAGATTGGGATATTGCTTTGGAATATGAAATGATGTGCTAATAGACTTAAAAAAATATGAAAGGACTTTGGCTTATCAAGGAAGATATTATCCACCCTCAAAGAAACAGAGGACAAATATTACAATCTTGCATAGAAGCATATGAATGTATACATATGAGAATGATTATAAATATCTAGGCATATATATGTGTATGTAAGTATATGTATGTATATATATGTGTGTACATGTATGTATAGGTATAAGTATATGTATAAATATAATACATATATACTTACATACCCATATTTCCATGCTCAGTTATAGCCTTTGGGGAGGGGGAGAGGTAGGGGAGAAAAAGAACAAAATAAAGCAGGGAACAAAAGAAAGCTTACAAGGAAGCAAAGAAAAGATGGACAGCTCTGAACACAATGTGTAGTATTTATTATATAGGTTTTTTTGAAATATAAATATATTTCTGTATATTTTGAATCCTCTCTTACATTGTGCTGTGCACATGGCAATGCTTTTTTTTTTCTTTTCTTATCTTGTTTTGGCATTTAAATTTATATATTTTTTCTCTTGTCTTATTGTGTATTTAAGTTTAAAATAAATTAGTAAAAAAATAACAAAAGGAGTATGACAAGGCTTCACCTTCTTTATTTAACTTATGTGAAGAGCATATTATGCAAAATTACAGGATGGAGGAATCAAAAGCCAGAGTTAAGGTTGCCAGGAGAAATATCAACAATCTTAGATATGCAGATAATACCACTCTGATGGCAGAAAGTGAAAAATAAAAAAGTTTCTTGATGAGGGCAAAAGAAGAAAGTGTTAAAGCTGCCTTGTAGATTAACATAAAAAACCTAAGATCTTGGCAACTGGTCCCATAATTTCCTGGCAAATATAGGATGAAGAAATGGAAACAGTATCAGATTTTATATTCTTGGTCTCAAAGCTCACTGACAGCAATTACAGTCACGAAATTAAAAGATATTTCCTCCCTGGAAGGAAAGTTATGGTTAATCTGGACAACATACTAAAAAGCAGGGACATCACTTTACCAATGCAAGTCTGTATAGTCAAAGCTATGGTTTTTCTAGTAGCAATGTATGGCTATGAGAGTTGGACTCCAAACAAAGCTGAGTAGCATAGAATCAATGCTTGAATGAGAAAGGACAGATGATAATAAATGCAAAAACTTAAATATTGTTTCTGGAGGCCAATGGCTATATCACAATAGATAGGGAAGTTAAATGAAACAGGTTTTTCTCTCCACTTTAAAATTAAGATTTCTAATGACCTTAATTTTATTGGCATTTAAAAATAATGATTTCCTTTATTATTGATTGAAAGTTTTCATTTTCCAGTTGACTATTTTGGTCATCTTTTTATAATCTGTCTTTCTTTGCTTTTTTACTTAATGCTTTCTTAATATCTTTCACTAGATGGGCGGCTAGGTGGTGTAGTGAATAGCACCGGCTCTAGAGTCAGGAGGACCTGAGTTCAAATCCATACACTTAATACTTACTAGTCATGTGACCTTGGGCAAGTCACTTAACTCCAATTGCCCTGCCTTCCCCCCTCCAAAAAAAAAGCAAAAAAATAAATCTTTAGCTACAAAAATACTGCTTTATTTTCTTTCTTATATGGACATTTATTTTGCCTCTCATAGTCACTTTGTGTTTTAGATTTTTCTATGTATAAAGTTTATATATTCCATGTCTTTTAATCACTTCATAATTTCTCATTTTCTATTTTAACTCAACTATCTTTAATTAAGCTATTTTTCAGTTTTCATGTAAATATCTCTTGAATACACATTATAGTTTTAGAATATATTTTAAGTAATATTTCTCACTCTTAGAATTTATCAAGTATTTCCTTGGGTCCAGTATGTGATCAATTTTAATAAATTCCATGAATACTTGGAAATAAAAGTGTACTTCCTGTCTTTTCTAATTAATTCTTACCAGATATCTGGTAATTCTAATTTCTACATTAACCTTAAAATCTGCCATTTCTTTAATGGTTATCTTCATCATCATCATGGAGTATTAGAACCACCTACTACTAATATATTCCTGAATATTTAATCTTGCAAATGTGAAACCAATTCTGAATTTAATGGATGTATTATTTAAAGATATACATTTAATCTTGTAAGATTCTTGTTCTTTGCTATGTTTCTTAAAACTTGCTGGTTTGAATTCAACTTTATCCAGGACAGGTATTTCTTGATTATATGTTAGAGCTGATGGAGTCTTCCATTTTAATTGATTTTGCATTAGATGTAATTCCTGGGTAGAGTCAAGATGGTGGAGTGAAAGCAGGGACTTGCTTGAGCTCTCCCCCAAAACCCTCCAAATACATGTAAAAATAACTCTAAACAAAAGCAGCAGAACCCACAAAATGACAAAGTGAAACAAATTTCTATCCCAATTCAACCTGAAAGTTTCACAGGAAAGGTCTCTTGTACTAGTCTGAGAGAGATGCACAGTCCAGCATGGGCCATAAAGTTCAAGGTGGACCACACAGTCCAGTGTGGGCCATGCTGGCATAGACCAGGCCCTAGCAAACCTAAAGGAGGTATCAGGGGACTGAATCACTGGCAGCTGTGGCAGTTTCCAGACTTCTCAACCCACAAATGCTAAAGACAACTTAGACGGTAAATAGGAAAGTTCTGTCAGACTAAGGTGATAGAGGAGCATGGTCCAGCCCCAGTCCCATGGAGTTCACAGTGGCAGAGGCTGCTTCCAGAGCTCTCAGTCCACAGATGGTGGGGATATGATAACACGACTGATCAGAGCGGGACTGCAGAGATCTTGGTTGGTGCTGAGGCAGGAGTCTCTTGCTTTTCCTATGCCTGGATCTGGCTTACAGTCCTGGATGAACATCCAAGGATGAGGAGGAGTGCTAGCATGGTAGAGCTTGTGGCAGCAATGGAGAGAGAATCCTCCTCACAGTTTCAAGGAAGAAAAGAGTACTTGTGGTCATTCACAAACCAGGGCAAAGACTAGGAGAAGAGTAAACACTTCTCCTTTGATTATACAACCTTGGAAGAACTGAAAATTACAGGTCCCTAGAAATATCTCTGAAAACAGCTGCACAAAACAAAAAGCTTGGGACACTATACCCTCTACACTGGAAGCAAAGTCCTACCTTAACAAAGAGTTAAAAAGTCAAATAATTGACTGGTAAAAGGAGCAAACAGCAGGAAAAACAATGAAACTATAGAATTTTACATTGTTGACAAGAAAGATAAAAACACACACACTCAGAGGAAGGCAACAAAGTTGAAGCTCCCACATCCAAAGTCTCCAAGAAAAATATGAATTGGTTTCAAGCCACAGAAGAGATCAAAAAGGATTTTGAAAATGAAGTAAGGGAAATAGAGGAAAAATTGGGAAGAGAAATGAGAGTCAGGGTGGCCAGGTGGCACAGTGAATAGAACACTGGCCCTAGAGTCAGGAGGACCTGAGTTCAAATGTGACCTCAAACACTTAATACAAAAAAAAACTAGCTGTGTGACCTTGGGCAAGTAACTTAACCCCAATTGCCCTACCATACCCCTCCAAAAAGAGAAAAAAGAAAAATCTAAGGAAAAAAAGAGAGAAATGAGAGTGATGTAAGAAATCATGAAAAATGAGTCAAGAGCTTGCTAAAGAAGACCCAAAAATACTGAAGAAAATAACAACCTAAAAAATAGACTGATCCAAATGGCAAAAGAGGTCCAAAAAGTCAATGAGGAGAAGAGACTTAAAAAGCAGAATTGGCTGAATGGAAAAGGAGGTCCAAAGCTCACTGAAGAAAATAATTTCTTAAAAATTAGAATTGATCTACTCCAGGGATCCTCTGTGAAGCTTTTGAGCCAAGAGGACTCATCCTGCTCCCGTAATTCCAGTGCTCTTCTGAGGAGGGGGTCAGACTGCAGGGTCCCGAGGATGACTGAGGCTGAAGTGAACCCCAAAGCTTAATCTTTGGTAGATGCCCAGCTCACCTAAAAGCTTTTGGACCTGGTACAGCAATCCTGTAACTACAAGCAGCGTCAGAAGGGTGCCAATGAAGCCATCAAGACCCTCAACAGAGGCATCTCTGAGTTCATCATAATGGCTGTGGATGCCGAGCCCATGGAGATCATTCTTCATCTCCCACTGCTGTGTGAGGACAAGAAAGTGCCCTACCTATGTGTGCACTACAAGCAAGTGCTGGGGCAGGCTTGTAGTATCTCCTGGCCTGTCATCTCCTGCTCCATCACCGTCAATGAAGGTTCCCAGCTGAAGCCCCAGATCTAGTCCATCCAGCAGTCAATTGAGAGACTTTTAGTCTGAACCTAACCCAGTGGCTCAGCCTTATGTAGAGCTTGGTTGGGATCCGACCTGGGAGGGCTGTGGTGAGAGCATGGTGGGCAGAGACTGTTCTCAGGTGACTTTCAATGTTCAAACATTTTTATGGCTGTTAAAAAATCATTAGAATTGAACAAATAGAAGCTAATGACTCTATGAAAAATCCAGAAGTTGCAAAACAAAAGCAAAATAATGAAAAGATAGAAGACAATGTGAAATATCTCACTGGAAAAATAACTGATCTGGAAAATAGATCTAGGAGAGAGAATTTTTTTTTGCTTTTTGGAGGGGGGAAGGCAGGGAAATTAGGGTTGACTTGCCCAAGGTCACACAGCTAGTAAGTGTTAAGTGTCTGAGGCTGGATTTGAACTCAGATCCTTCTGACTCCTGGGCTGGTATTCTATTCAATATGCCACCTAGCCACCCCAAGTAGAGAGAATTTTAAAATTATTGGACTACCTGAAAGCCATGATCAAAAAGAGGGCCTTGATATCATCTTTCAACAAATTATCAAAGAAAACTGCTTTGATATTCTAGAATCAGAGGGTAAAATAGCAATGGAAAGAATACACCAATCACATCCTAAAAGAGATCCCAAAAGGAAAACTCCTAGGAATATTGTAGCCAAATTCCAGAGTTCCCAGGTCAAGGACAAAATATTGCAAGTAGTCAGAAAGAAACAATTCAAGTATCATGAAAACACAAGTAGGATAAAACAAGAGTTAGTAGCTTCTACATTAATGGATAGGAGGGTTTGGACTATGATATTCCAGAGGTCAAAGGAGCTAGGATTAAAACCAAGAATCATCTAACCATGTAATGGAAATGCAAATTTAAAGATATTCCCTGCCCCTAGCTTAAGTGCACCTGGAGCCTGTGGTAGGAGGCTTGTTTTTCAGGAAAGCCCATACCTTCATCCTTTGTGATTGGGCAGTGGGTCAAGGAGGTTGTTACAATCTCTGAGCCAGGAGAAGGCTATATAAACCCTGATGAGAGGCTTTGCTTTGGGGCTCACTTTGAGAAGTGTGTGATTTGACCAGGTGAGACCCTGGGCAGCCGTTGAGAGCCCCCCGGCTTTGAAAACCCAGATGTTGATGCTTCCCTCTCTGGTAACTGTGATTTGGTATTGATATAATGGTTGGACAGTTTGGAAGCCTGTCTATTTGATCTGTCTGTATATTCTGAAGTTCAGGGTGCTGACCTTTCCCCCCTGAACTAGGTAATGAATATTTGTTTGATTAAAGTAAGCTTATTAACTGGTTTTGAGTTGCTTTCCTTTACAAAAGCAGATCTAAGAACCTGTGTTGGCAGCCACTCTGGGGATGCTGGGGTGCTTGCTGCTACAACCCAGCAAAACTGAATACAATCCTTCAGAGAAACAAATGGACACTAAGTGAAATAGAGGACTCCCAAGCATTCTTGATGAAAAGAACAGAGCTGAATAGAAAATTTAACTTTCAAATCCAAGACTCAAGAGAAGCATGAAATGGTGAACAGGAAAGAGAAATCATAAGGGACTAATTAAAGTTGAACTGTTTACATTCCTACATGGAAAGCTATTTGCAACTCACGAGACCTTTCTCAGTATTAGGGTAGTTGGAGGAAATGTGTATACACACACACACACACATACACATATACATACATATATACACACATATATGTGTATATATATGCAATATACAGACAATAAGCACGGGATGAGTTGAAAATGAAGGGATGATATCTAAAAAATAAAATAAAGGAGTGAGAGAGAGAGGAATATACTGGTAGGAGAAAGGGAGAGATAGAATGGGGTAAATTATCTCTCATAAAAGACACAAGAAAAAGCTTTTACAGTGGAGGGGAAGAAGGGAGAGGTGACAGGGAATGAATGAACCTTACTCTCATCAGATTTCACTTAGGGAGGGAATAACATACACATTCAATTGAATATTGAAATCTGTCTTACCCTACAGGAAAGTAGGGGGGAAGGAGATAAGAGAGCAGGGGGTTAAAGAAAAGAGGGCAAATGGGGGGAGGGATAATCAGAAGCAAATGCTTTTAAGGAGCAACAGGTTCAAAGGAGAGAATAGAATAAATGGGGGGCTAGATAGGATGGAGGGAAATATAGTTAGTCTTTCACAACATAACTATTATGGAAGTGTTTTGTATGATTATACATATATAACCTACATTGAACTGCTTACCTTCTCAGTGAGGGTGGGTGGGAAGGGAGGAAGAAAGAGAATGTGGAACTCAAAGTTTTAAAAAGGAATGTTAAAAATTGTTTTTACATGCAACTTGGAAATAAGATATACAGGCAATGGGGTATAGAATCCTATCTTCCCCTACAGGAAAATTGAAGGGAGGGGGATAAGAGAAGGGGAGGAGGTCAGTGATAGAAGAGAGGGCAGATTGAGAAAAGGAGTAATCAGAATGCCTGCCATCTTGGAGTGAGGGGAGGAGAGAGATGGGGAGAAAATTTGGAACTCAAAAGCTGGTGGAAGTTAATGTTGAAAACTAAAAACAATTAATAAAAAAAGAGATACAATTCCTTTAGGGAAAATATTGCTGTGGTCCAGATTAAATCTTTTCTTTTACTAGAGAATTTGATCAAATCACTTTTACTATTCTTTATAATTGTTAGATTTAACCTATCATCTGGTATATTTTCCTATACTTGTTAATGAAATGCTATCTTCAGAACTGCAGACTTTTTATTCTGTTTTATTTCTTTAGCAAAATCCAACAAAATCAAGCAAATTCACTGTACTTTATATCGACAATTCTGTACATTTCTCTAAGGCTTGATTCCCAAGGTTCACCTAAATTGCTGAAGTACCCTCTTATAATTATGCTTTACCTCTGTGCTGGTTTTGTGATCTGTAATTGGGAAGTCAACCAACCAACAAAAAAAAAACCAACATTTATTGTGTACCTACTATAGAGGAAAGTTTATAAGGTGCTTTTTCTTACAATTCTAGATATTTTAGTTGCCCAAAGTGGGAAAAAAAATGACATTCATTTAAGCAAAGAAGATTAAAAAAGTTCTGAGCATCTGTGAGAAAATGGATGGCCAGATGAATATACTAAAAGAACCCCTTTGAACAGAAAGCACTCACTATGGTAAAAATGACTACAGGGCATTATTGTCCATCAGTTCATTTACATATAATTGTTTTCAGAATAGAACTGGGAACTATGAATTGTAGATCTGCTTGAGAACTAGAGGGAAATTGCATGCATTTATATATATAAATATATAATTTTTTTTGGTGCATGTTATAAATGATAAAACTGTGGACTTTGAGGTTTGCTTTTTTTTTTTTTTAACACGCATTAAAGATGGAGCACTACTTATGAAGAGGCCCTGATGTGAAGCTAGAAATGACAAGATGAAAATAGAGAATGAGTAGCCAGAGATCAGAAGAATGAGACCACCACTTGGCAGCTTCCTGGAGAGAAGCTGAAAGCCTCCACTGCCTCCTGCTGTTTGAAATAAGCATAGGGCTCAGAGAGCCAACTAAAGCTTCAGGCTCTTTAGGGGTTGCTTTGATTGGAGGAAAGTGTTGGAGCTGCTGGAAGCTAATTTCAGAAAGCCCATTCCTCCTGCTGAAGAGCTGGTTGGGTTCATAAGTATTGCCCTCTATTGCCCTCTGTTGGGGGGGAGGCAAAAGAGGGGAACCCTAAGGGTCTTGACTGTGTTGCTTTCTACTGCTTGTTCTCTGGTTCAAGAGGAGATACTCCTCAACACCACTCCCTCCCCTCAGTCCCAGAGAATTTCCAGTTTTCTGGGTTACAGATCTTTCTGTCACTGTAAGAGTATAATGCTGTTGTTTTACTAAAAACTCAATGCAGAATTAGTGACTGAAGAGTACTAGGTAGTTTTATTTAGAGGGAGAGCAGAAAGGCTTAGAAAATTACCAAGTGACACTTAGTTAAGACAGTTCCTTAAAAAACATTGCCAATTTCCAGACTTGTAGTATAGAGCTGGAAGTTCCATGGGCCCAGGGATTTCTCGACTTGTTTGTCTCTTAGGTTTCTGTAGTGTGGCCCACTTTCCCTCACAGACACTGTGTATTGGGAGAATGTTACCAAGATTTATGGGCAAATTGTTATATATTGATTTTCCTACTTTCACTTTTTTAACTTATCAAATGATTCATGTTTAAGAGTTGATGTTGCTGTTGCCTCTGACTTGTGTAAATGGGAAGCACACTGGCAGGGGCTCAGAAAATACCATTGCTAATAGTGTTATGAAGAGAATAAGAGAGAGACGAGATCTGGGTTTTAGATAAATTTCAATGTAGATTCATTGATCAAGCTCAGACTGCCTGGAGTATACACTCAAATCAGGCAGCCTTTAATTGAGATACAGGCAATGCTTATAAAGGCAAAAACCACAATTGGGGAGGGGAGCTAGTGTAAGCAATGCCATACAGAAGCCAAGAATAGCCATTGGTTGGATCTATAGCTCAGGGCTAATTTGGGAAACATGGTGCGAGGGTAAAAAGCCAGGACCCTCCATGGGATGGGGTCCAACCCAGAACAGGGTGGGGGGTACAGGGTAGAGGGTACAGGGGGAGTGGAGTTGCCAGAACAGGCTGGGGTCACGGAACAGGCCAGGGTCATGTTCTGGGTGAAGGGTGTGGGGGGGATCCTGCTTGGTCAGCGTTCTGGGCATCCCAGAACAGGGTGGTCTCTTGCATGGGATAGACTTGCCCCATGATCTCTATACAGGCCTGAACCATAATCCTTATACAAAATGCTGCTTCATGGCTTACTGATTTAGGGAAATACTAACTTAACGGAAAGATAAGGGAGCAGGGAACTATGCCTTGGGTGTTTTACTCTTACCAGGGGGCTCCAAATCAGGTGCCATGTGATTTGGGTTACCTTACCACAATAGGAGTATATCTTCCCTTTGATTCCCTCAAGCTTACCCCTAACAGTACAATCATGCTTCAGGGTTACCACCCCAATCTATCAGCATTGACTTTGGTTGGGTAGGAAAGCCAATCCCAAACTAGGAAGAGACAGTGTAAGTAAAGATTTGGGACTACTTTATATAAATTATATTGTCATAAAATATTACTTGTGTTTTTTCTTTTATTTTTAACTCATTGAAATGTCATTACATAATGTAATGGTTAATAATTTTCCAGGCAGGTATATATTTTATTGAAATATAGTGCTATTTTGTTATTCCTATTATGTATGTTGCTTTTAAGAAAGTAGATATTTTCATTTTATACTTTTGGTGGAATATGACTCTCATACTCTGGAAGCCAAATTTATTCTTAATTTCCTTGTGTTAAATTCCAAATTCAATTTACCTCTGATTTGTTCATAGGTATCAAATATATCTCACCTATTATTAATTGGTTTTAAAATAGTAGATAAAATAATTTCATGGAAAGCTGACGGTCAATAGAGTAGATTTGGAATTTCCTCATTGTTGTGAGTAATCAAGGAATTTAGAGCTGGCTCAGTTACAGACTATTCTGAAGGGAGATGTGGAAGAACTCATCCAACCCAAAGTTGAGCTGAGCTAGCCAGGATATTTGAGTAGGAATTAAACTCTGGCAGTGTGAATTCTGGTGGAGATGATAGAATCTTCATGGTTGTTGCTTTATTGTTAAAAAAAAAATGCCGATAGGGGCAGGCTTAAAGGGTATAGATGACATTTCAAATCTTAAGAATCAGTTTCAAGTCTTTCTTGTTATTTTCTCCTGTGAATTATCAGGCAGTTTTTCAACTGGAAAGTCTTACTTTTGGATCATTGTTGTTACCCTCTATGTTATACAGTTTTATAATTTTTTTTTAGAAATTTTTCTCCTTCCACAACAGATTTAAAGTTAAAGCTCTTTTTATCCAGGTGACAAATCTCTTGGCAAATATTTATTTTCTAAGCCTCATGAAGTACACTCTTTTGTTGGCCAAGAAGCTATCTTGGTGTCTTGAGCTGCAGTGCAGAAAATGAAATCCTCTTTTTCAGTATAATTTATATTGCCAGGTTTTAACTTCACATATTGTTCGTTCCCTTCCAAAATTACATTTTCTGGCTCTTAATATATATCCAATGTTCTCTCAACTTTCTTCTTAATTAGTAAGTTTCTTCTCTATTTTCTAAGCCACATTTAATTTTTCTCACATTGTCTGCAAAGAAATCTTCCTAAAGACACAGGTCTGATCACATCATTCCTGTTCGTGGATCTTCACTAGCTCCCTATTGTCTCGAAGTTAAAAAAATATAAATTGTTCATTTATGATCTGCCTCCAATTTACCTTTCCAGACTCATTGTGTATTATTTTCCTTCATGTGATCAACATTCATCAAAATGGTATATTTCCTGTTACCTGAATCCAGCATTTTCTTCTACTTTTGTGTTCTGTCCCTCATACCTATGAGTATCTCTCTTTCCTCATCTCCATTGCTTAGAATCCAAGGCTTAATTCAGGTTTGCATCTTCTATGGGAATGATTTTTTTATCTCCCTCATTGTTAGTCTCTCTCTCTCTCTCTCTCTCTCTCTCTCTCTCTCTCTCTCTCTCTCTCTCTCTCTCTCTCTCTTCCCTCCAGAATATTGTAATAGCCTCCTACTTACTCCCCCTACCTCAAGTCTCTCTTTACACTCTTATCCATCTTCTTCACCATTGCCAAAGTGATCTTCCTAAGACACATCTGATCATGCTATCCCTCTACTCAATATACTCAATTTGCCTCCCTATTGCCTCAATGATCAATAAACATTTTAATCTCTTCACAACCTAAACCTCCTTCTACCTTTCTAGTTTTTTTATACATTGCTCCCCTCCTCTTACATTATGATTGATCCACTTTGAGTTACTCACAGTTCTACACACATAACATCTCATCACTCATCTCTGTCTATGCCCTTGTTCTGGCTGTCTTCCATTTCCATGCTCTCTCTTCACCTCCCATATCTTGGAATCTTTTGCTCCTATAACACTCCATTCAAGTGCTAATTTCCTTAGGAGCAAAGGATTTGCAACTCAAAGTTTTAAAAACAAATGTTCAAAATTGTCTTTACATGTAACTGGGGAAAATAAGATATTAAATAAAAGTTTTTTTTTTTTAATTAAGTACAGGGGCGGCTAGGTGGCGCAGTGAGTAAGGGCGCCGGCCTCGGAGTTGGGATGACCCGAGATCGAATCCGGCCTCAGAAAATGAGCACCCACGCATAAATAATGACTAGCCACGTAACCTTGAGCAAGTTACTTAACCCCAATTGCTTTAAAAAAAAAAGTAAGTACAAAGTGAGGCCCTTAGTCAAGAGAGTGGGGTGAGGAGGTGTTGGGGAAAAAAGTTTGGAATAGTTGATTTGGAGAATGGGATAGAAATTCCGGATCTTTTGCTTACTTATCTATGTAGATGTTTTATCTAGTCAATTTTCTTTTTTTGTGTTTTGTTTTGTCCTTGAAATCTTTGTACTCTTCACATACTCTAATGTAGTTGGATCAAACTCAAGTAGAAACTAGGACATTAATTGGAATATAGCAATTCTTGTGTGTGGCCATATGTTAACTTAGTTTTACAAGACAAGTAATATTGTCTATGTTTTATTTTATTTTTATTGATTTCATTAAATATCTCCTGATTACAATTTAATCTGGTTGGCGTTGCACTGAGGTGGGGTGGTGGTACAGCCTTCATGCTATATGTTTGACACCTCTGCTTTAATACTCCAATGTAATTTCAATTTCATTCTCTCTGATGATACAGATCATAACCATAATTATAATCATACTCCACAACTCTCATTTGCAAATTCCCATAGGGTCATACTCAAAATCTAAACTCTGATTTTCAAGATCTTTAAATTGCACTGTCAAAATTGTCATTGGGCTGGCTCCCCCTCTGCCACCCCCATCTCTGATGACATCCTCATGATACTTCTTTTTTTGGGGGGGGTCATACATTGGCATTTATTATTTAAGTTGAAGAACAGATTATGAGGGGTTGGGGGCAAGGGAGGAGCCAGGGAGCCGAGAGCCTCTCATCTGTGTCTGCTCCAGGTGGGGTTGATCCTGATTTCTGAGCCTTGGTCCAGGGCACACAAGGAAGCACACGCTAAGATGAGGTTCCAGGGGTACAGCTGAGGAAAACACGGGGGTGGCCAGAGTTATACATCCAGCCATAGGTGGATTCTCCTTGGATCAGCAGCACTGCTTCCTTTTGGGAACTAAAGCCTAGTGATAAGTCCCATCCCACATATTTCTTATAAAACATTCTTGTAGTTAAAGTCTTTGTGCTAAAGAATTCTTTCATCACCTCTCTAACTTCTTGTACTTTGCTTCTAGTTTCTTTGAATATGCATGCAACTTGACAGCTGCCTGCTCAGGAGAGGCTACTTGCTCCTCAGTTAAAGTGATCTGATCCAGGTAAGGCTGAAGTGTTGCATATTTCTGGTTTAAGTCCTTTAGGTTTCTACTTATGTTTCCTGCAATATCTTTCATTTCTAGATACTTCAAGCTAGTCAGCTTGTTCATATTTTCCAGAAGTTTATAATCTTCACTGGTGGCTATCAGCTCACCCATCAGGTATGTGGCCATTTTGGAGAACATGTCCTGGCACAGCCCGGTGATGTCCACCTCTGTGGGCTCTGTGGCCTCCTTGGCCGTCTCCACCATGGAATTGTCTAGGCTGGGGAATGGAGGAAGAAGAAAGGATGGATTGAAGGATGGAGAGGAGGAGGGGGAGAGGGAAGGGAAAGGAGACAAAGAAGCAGGGAAAAGGGGAAGGGTGAGCAGTCAGAGGGGCAGATGAGGGGAGACCCTCATGATACTTGTCAAAATTTTTTTATTTGTGATTCTGGGTTATTGCAAACACCCCATGTCCACTTGGTGCTTCTCCAACAATTTTAAGGGATCCTAATTTTGCCTTGCATAAAGTACATACTTGATAGACTCCTATTCAATTGAATTAAGCCCCCAAGTTAATCAGTTTACCAAGGACCCAAGTAAGTTTCAAGGAATTTTAAAAGTTCATTCATTAAGAAAATATTTCTTCATCACTTTACTCTCAATTTTATTAATCTCTATTTTGATTTTCAGGATTTTCATTTTGGTATTTAATTGGGGAATTTTATTGTTTTTTCAACTTTTTTAGTTGTATGTCTAATTCATTGCTCTGTTCTTTCTCTCTTTTGTTGATGTACACACTCAGAGTTACAAATTTTGCCCTAAGTGCTGCTTTGGTTGCATCCTTCAAATTTTGATATGTTGTCTCATTGTTGCCACTCCCTTTAAGGAAATTATTGATTGTTTCTATGATTTATTCTTTGAACAACTCATTTTTCATAATTAGATTATTTCATTTCCAACTAATTTTTAATCTGCATTCACCTTTGTTGAATGTAATTTTTATCTCATTATAGACTGAAAAGTGGTGCATTTAATATTTCTGATTTTCTGAACTTGGTTGTGAGTTTTTTTATACCTTAATACATGATCAATTTTTGTGTAAGTGCCATGTATAGCTAAGAAAGAGGTATATTCCTTTCTCTTTCTGTTCAGTTTCCTCCAGAGGTCTATCATACCTAGCTTTTCTATGATTCTATTCTTCTCCTTAACTTCTTTCTTATTTATTTTATGGTTAGCTTTATCTAGCTCTGAGATGGGAGAGTTGAGATATGTATTTTCTTCTGTAATTCATTTAACTTTTCTTTTAAGGTAAGGATCCTAAATCACTTGGTGCATGTATGTTTAGTATTGATATAACTTCATTGTCTATGGTACCTTTTAGGAAGATGTAGTATCCCTACTTTAGGAAGATGTAGTATCCCCTTTTAATTAGATCTATTTTTGCTTCTGCTTTGTCTGAGATCATGATTACTAACCTTGCTTTTTTAACTTCAACTGAAGTATGATAGATTCTTCTCCAGCCCCTTATTTCAACTCTGTGTGTTTCTGTTTTAAGTGTTTTTCTTGTAAACAACATATTGTTGGATTCTGGTTTCTAAACCATTCTGCTATCCATTTCCATTCTATAGGTGAATTCATCCCATTCACATTCACAGTTATGATTATTAATTATACATTTTCTTTACATTCTATTTTCTTCTGTTTATCCTTCTCACTCTCTTTTTACCCCGTCCCTCCTCAAAAATGTACTTTGCTTTTGAACACTTCCTTCCTTTATCTGCCCTTCTTTATATTAACCTTTTTCCTCATATTTCTCTTATTCCTTTCCTCTTCTACTTCCCTGTTGGGTCGAATAGATTTCTATGTATGCCCAACTCAGTGTGTGTGTGTGTGTGTGTGTGTGTGTGTGTGTGTGTGTGTGTGTTTTCCCACTTCTTTGAACCAATTTAGATAAGAGAGGTTCAAGCACTACTCTCACCCCACAACTTCCCCCTCCATTGTAAAAGTTTTTCCTTGTTCCCTTGTGTGAGATAATTTTCCCCATTCTTCCTTTCACTTTCCCCTTTTCCTAGTGCATCCTCATTTCTCATCCATCCGTTTTGTTAGCTCATCTCAACATAATTGACTTAATCCTATACACTTTCTCTATATAAAGTCCTTCTAATTGCCTGAATAAGGATAAAGTCCTTATGAGTTACACATTTTATCTTCCTATATAGGAATTTAAACAGTTTAACCTTATTGAGTCCATTATGATTTCTTTTTCATGTTTACCTTTTGTGCTTCTCTTAAAATCTGTATCTGAAAGTCAGATTTCCTCTTCAGTCCTGGTCTTTTCATCAGGGATACTTGAAAATCTTCTATTCCATTAAATGTATGTTTTCCTCACTGAATGATTATACTTAGTTTTGCTGGGTAGGTTATTCTTAATTATAATCCCACCTCTTTTGTCTTCCAGAATATCATATTCTAAGCCCTCTGCTTATTTAGTTATGTTAGCTGCCAAATTTTGTGTGATCTTGACTGTGACTCCACAGTATTTTAACAGTTCTTTTCTGACTACTTAACATATTTTCTTTGACCTGGAAGCTCTGGAATTTGGCTATGATAGACCTCAGAGATTTTTTGGGGGGAGATATCTTTCAGGGGATAATTGGTGAATTCTTTTGATTTCTATTTTACTGTTTGGTTCTAGGATATCAGGACAGTTTTCCTTTAGAATTTCTGAAATATGATGTCTAGTTTATTTCTTTGATCATGTATTTCAAGTAGTATAATAATTCTAAAATCCTCTTTCCTCAATCTATGTTCAAAGTTAACGTTTTCTGATGAGATATTTCAAATTTTCTTCTTTTTTCCCATTCTTTCCCATTTGTTTTATTGTTTCCTGATGTCTCACAGAGTCATTAGCTTTTACTCACCCAATTCTAATTTTTAAGGAATTACTTTCTTAAGTGAGTTTTCATATCTCTCTTTCCATTTTGCCAATTCTGATTTTTAAGGCATTATTCTTTTCAGTGGTTTTCTGCCTCTTTTACCCAGCTATTATCTTTTCATAATTTTCTTCCCTTGCTCTAATCTCTTTTTACAATTTTTCATCTACTAGTGTTATTTGACTTTAAAAGCATTTTTTTAGCTCTTCCAGCAATTCTTGTTGGACTTGTGTCCAACACACACACACACACACACACACACACACACACACACACACACACACACTCACACACATATTACCCTTTGAGGTTTTACTTGTGGCTATTTTAACATCATTGTCTTTTTCTGAGTTTGTGTCTTGGTCTTCCCTGTCATGACAGTAACTTTTGTGGTTAGACTCCTTGTTGTTGTTTCTGCTGCTCATTTTCTCAGCCTATTTCTTGACTTTTAGCTTTATGTTAAAGTTGGACTGTTCCTGGTGTGGGAGCAGATGGGTGGGGTACTCTCTCAAGTTTTAGGGTTTCTTGCCCTACTGTGTATGGAGCTAGTTCTAAGGGTTTGAAAGTTTTTGGTGTTTCCGAAGTGGTGTGATCCAGTGGGAAGTGTAGTCACTGATCTCCTGGTATAGGATCTAGTCCTTACCCAGGAAGCTCCCATGATTCCTTGAGATCATAATCAGTACTGTTTTTCAGGACTCCTGCTCCCTTGTGACCAAAAGTGCTCCTCTCTGCCCTGAACTGTGAACCAGATATGCGTATAGGCAGTGGAACTGCCAATCAGTGTCCAGTCTTATGTCCAGTGCTGGCACAGGATACCCTTGTTATCTCTTCCTGACCCATTTCCTGATTTCTTCATCATCTCTGGCTTGAGGCTCCCAAATCTATTTCTGTCACCACCATCAAGTTTCATCACTGGTGTTGCATTCATGTGGGATTTGAGTCAGCTTCCACCCCAATTTCATAGATCTTTCATTCTAAACTCCTATATGCTTTGGGGCTAGAAGAATGTTTTACCCTGATCTTTTGTTGACTCTGTCACTCTAGAAATCAATTTTAAGCATTATTCTAAAGTTGTTTGGAGGGGAATGTTGAGAATTCTCAGTTATAATGCTTCTACTACTCCACTATCTTGGTTCTGCCCCTGTAAGGGCCTCAATCACATTTTGTTAAAAGTTCTATTTTTGTCATTGTGGAGTATTCAGTGCTATATGTGAGATAGTTCATGCCATCAAAAAGTGGCATAAGAGGTGATGACCAACTATGACAGACTGAACTCTTCTCAGCAATGCAGTGATATAAGTCAATCCCAAAAGACTCATAATGGAGAGAGATGCCTACATCCAGAGAAATAACTAGAAAGAACTGAGTTTGAATCCTGATGGAAGCAAACTACTTGATCTTTTTCTTTTCATTGTTTGGTTTTATTTCCTCTTTACCATTTTTCATTCCATCTAGTACAATATGCCTTTCGTAACCTGACTAATGTCTAATGTGAAAGTATTTGCAGATCTTATACTAGACTATATGCCATCGTGGGGGGTGGGGGGAGGGAGGGAAGGGAAATTTGAAACTCAAGGAACTATGGAATTGAATCTTGTAAACTAAAAATAAACAAACAAATTAATTTTTAAAAAGGGGGGGTATAAGAGGTAAGAAAAGAAGGGGACAGGATTTAAATTCTAGCTTGAAGATGCTATGATAACCTCTAGTTCTAGATATATAGTTATACTTCAGGAACACACCTTCCTACCTTCCCTTAACTAATTATTAAACCAGTTCATACCTAAATAGATTGCTGGCACTTATCTGCTTAAATTTATGTGCTGTTTCCCTTGACCTATCTTGTTAGCAAATGAACATAACCTAGGGCAGCTAAACTGAGGTGGCAGTTAGTGAAGTCACAATTGTCCTTATGACTTGCCCAATATCTCCAGCTTTGCAAAGAACATCAGATTTTAGCTGGTATTTGTAATACCGGACCCTTCCAGTGCTGCTGGAGAGTTGTTAGTCTGGAAAGGAATAAATGAAGAAGAGCTAGGTAAAAGTTCTGTTTGACATATAATCTACAGATTAATGACATATAATCTACAGATTAATGACCTAGAAGTAGCTATATAGAGCAGTAGATAGAATATAGGACTTGAAGTCAGGAAGATATAAGTTTGAATCCTCCCTCAGACACATACTAGATGTGTGATCCTGGGCAAGGCACTTACCCTTCCTCAGCCTCAGTTTCCTCATCTATAAAATGAACATGATAATAGTGCCTTTTTCTCAGGGTTGTGAAGATCAAATAAGTTAATATGTATAAAGCACCTTAAAATCCTTAAAGTGCCCTATAGACACTAGCTATTATTATTATTATTATTATTATTATTATTATTAGATGGAGATATATAAGGTTCTTTATGGGAGGGCACCTTTGGTCATCTGTTATTCCATGGTAATTTCTTTGGTGTATCTCTGTGACTTTCTCTATGAGTTTCTGCCTTCCCCTCTTTTTATGTGTCCCTGAGTTAGTCTCTTGTGTTAGGTCTTGCTGCAAGGTGTTCCATGTATCCCTCAGACTCCCTTTTTTTGTAACTTTCTTTTATCTTAAATGGTACTCACACAACATTTTCTGAAACTCTGGCCAAGTGCCTGATGGAGCTGAGTTGAAGGTGTTAATCCCATAAGACTGAGGAGACTGAAAAAAATCAGATCCTGAAGTAACAGCAGCTCAGTAGCAAGTGCCAGGAGGTGTTGAGAATGAACATATTATCCACCTGCCATCATGGTTGTCCCTGAACCTCAAGGCTTCATGTCCTGTTTTGCAGGAATCTTTCCCTAAGACATTCATAGGGTGTCTTTTGCCGTATTACATAATTTCAGTTTGCACAGCCTTGGAGGGCATTGACTACTAATTATTTGCTTCTGTACCAGTGAGGCAATCCTTCAATACACACAAGACCATACTGATCTGCACCTCCTCCCCAGAGTACTGTATGGCAGCAGTGGGATTAGAGGGCTGATTATAGAGAGGTTATTGTGGGATTGCTCAACTCTGCTTTTGCAAAGTATTCATACCATATTGACTTCCTCTGATGAGTTCAGTGAACATGGTTCATTTCTAGTAACATTAAAAAAATGCCATAGCTTCAGTTAAAACTACCTGGACCAAGCTAAAGATAATGACTTTCACTGGGATAATAGAATGTGTCTTCTTGAAATCAAGGAATGTCTCATTTTTTCCCCTGTATCCTTAGTATCTTAGCACTATGCCTGGCACACAACAGGCACTTAATAAATGTTTTTTGACTGATTGATGACATTTGCTTTTCAAATAACTCTCTGGTGGTGCTAGGGTGACAAATGATAACCTACCTCCCCCAATTAGCTTCTGCTGCTGGTGCCACACAAGGACCCTCTGTGTTTTACTGCTCTGGTTTTCTGCAACTTCCTCACACAGTTCTAGTCAGCCTTAAATAAGGTTTGCAAACTTTGCTCTCTGCTTAAATGTTGTGCTATGATGTTAAAAAAAACAAACACACTTCCAGGGATCTAACTTTACTTTCACCTTTGTATAATTAGTTGCCAGCACACTTAGCAAATCATTTCCATTCATTACTCATAAGGGCTCATACTTACCCTCTTCACATACTTCCATCGATCCAGCATTATAAATATCATTTGATATAGCAGTTCTTGGCAGCACAAACCCCAAATTCTAGGTACTATATATCCTTTGTATCCACTTGGCAATTTATTTACATAAATTGTATCTTTCCATTTTGCTTTCAGTCTTGATCTTTACCACCTTGTTACGAAAAGAATGATTTCAGTGTCTTCTATAAATGTGGCCCCCTTTCCTCTGTTAGTGCTTCTTTAGGACTAATATCTGTAAAGTGCTTAGCAAAGTGGCCGGCACATAGTAGGTGTATATAAATGCTAGCTATTATTATTGATTCACCTTATCCCCCAAATATTGATCACCCCAAATTTAAATTATATTTTCTATATATATTGCATATATGATCTCTGCTAATAGAATGTAAGCTCCTTTATGGAAGGGATTATTCCATTTATGTCTTTATATTCCCTAGCACTAAATAAAAAGTAGATATACTAAATAAATAAAAATCGATAAATAAAAGCCAAATAAGCACTAAGTAAAAACTTGTTGATTGATTCCTTCTTTCCTTTCATCACTTACTCTTCTATTTCTGGGTCCCCTCCAAGAATTACAAGAGATCATATTCTAGAAGTTTCACCCATGTTTTCCCATGTTATCCTAAAAAAACCTGGTGATATATGTGGATCACCTATTTCTCAGGTGATAAGCTATTTCCAACAAGTAAATGCAAGAATATGCTCAAAATATGTTTTTTTTAGAAGCATGACAACTTTTTTGCCAAATTTTAATGCAAAAACTTTATATATAATGTATTATAAAACAGAAATATGTTTATATAATGGTAACACATTATAGATAATTAATATACATTAAAATAAAACTTCATTTTAGTTATGTTAGTATGTCCCTTGTCCATTTTGTCATTACTACTTAAGAGACTGAGGCATAGAAAGGGTAGATGACCTATTATATAGAGAATTAGTAACAAAGTACTGTGTACAATGTTTCCCTGGTTCTGCTTATTTAACTTTATATCAGTTTGTATGAGTCTTTCCAGATTTTTCTGAAATCTGCTTGTTCATCATTTCTTGTTACACAAGAATATTGCATTACGTTCAAATACCACAGATTGTTTAGTCATTCCCAAATTGATGGGCATCCCCTCAATTTCCAATATTTTGCCACTGTGAAAAGGGCTGCTTTAAATATTTTTGCATGTGTAGGTCCTTTTCCTTTTATTTAATGATCTCTTTGGGATACAGACCTGATTGGTATTGGTGCATCAAAGGTTATGCATAGTTTTATAGTTCTTTGGGCATAGTTCCAAATTGTTCTCCAGAATGGTTGGATCAGTTCACAATTCCACCAACAATGCATTAATGTCCCAATTTCCCCACACCCTCTCAAATATTTATCATTTTCCTTTTTTTGTCTTATTAGCCAAACTGATAGGCATGGGATGGTACCTCAGATTTGATTTAATTTGTGTTTCTCTAATCAAAAGTGATTTAGAACACTTTTTCATATGCCTATCGATAACTTTCATTTCTTCATCTGAAAACTTACTGTTCATATCCTTTGAGCATTTATCATTTTGGGGAATGGCTTGTATGCTTGTAAATTTGACTTAGCTCTTCATATATTTGAGAAATGAGACCATGATCAGAGACACTTGCTATAAAGATTGTTTCCCAGCTTTCTGCTTTCCTTCTAATCTTGTTTACATTTGTTTTGTTTTTACAAAAGCTTTTTAATTTAAGCAAAATTATCTGTGTTACATTTCTTTTTTTTTCTATTAAACAAATGCTTTATTAACTTCTGTCTTACATCATTCATTTCTGCCAGATTTTGAGTTACAATCATTTTCCCCCCGTTATTCCCCTACCCAACCTCCCAGAATAGCAGTCCCACAAGATATCGCTTCCTCCAATCTGCTCTCTCCCATACCTTCTCCCATACCCCCTTCGACTTTTCCATTAGAGGAAGGTGAATCTTTGTGTCCCAATGCCTGCACATCTTATCTCCCAATTATAAGCAAAAGAGTATTAATAATAGTATTTATATATATTTGAAACATTTAATGTTAAGACCTCGACTTTCAGATCCATTTCCTTCTTCCCTTGTCACCCATTCCCTCTGGGGAGATAAGTAATTCAGTATATGTTGTACATGTCTAGCTATGCAAAACATTATCATAGTAGATATATTGTACAAGGCTGCTTACAATTCCCTCCCACTCATCCCACCCCCCACCTGGTCCATTCCCCACATGATCCTGTTCCTCTTCTATAGTGGGTACTTCCAACCACCCCTCCCCCCAAGGATGCCCTCCCATCCATCTTCCCTCCTCTCATCCCCCTTCCCCCTCTTCTGCTGCAGGTTGAGATATCCCATTTAGTATGTATGTCATTCTCTCCCTGAACCAAATTCAATGAGAATGTGGTTTTGCCTTTTTGCCTTCCTATTCTCCCCCCCCTTACAACCACTTCCCCTTGCTTCTTCTACATAAGATAGTTTACCCTACCCTGTCTCTCCCCATCTCCTCTTGCCACTTTCCTCTCTCACCTCATAATTTCATCCCTTGAGTATTCTCCCTTCCCAACAAATTCAACCTATGCCCTCTATCCATATATAACTGTAACCATCTACACACACATTCACATATGTACTCATATGACCACACACCCTTCTTCCATTATTTTCATAGTGAGAATGATATCATCAGTCACTGTTACTGCTTTTCCATATAGGAATGTAAATAGTTCAACTTTGATAAGTTCCTTTTGATTTCTTTTCCCTGATTACCTTCTCAGGCATCTATTCCAGTAGGGAATGGTAGATCTCTATGCCACAGTGCCTATATATCTAATTTCCCAGTTACATGTAAAATAATAATAATAATAATAATAATAATAATAACAACAACATATTTTAAACATTTGATTCTAAACCTTTGAATTCCAGATTCTTTCCCTACCTCCCTCATCACTCACCCTTACTGGGAAGATAAGCAATTAAATACAGATTGTACATGTGTGCAAACATTTCCATAGTGTATATATTGTTAAGGATTGACTATATTTCACTAGATCCCATCCCACTCCCCACTTGTTCTATTCTCTACTTTGGCCCTGTTCTTTTTCAAAAGTTGGTGCTTCCAACTTCCCTCCCCACTCCCCAGCCTGTCCTCCCTTCCATTATCCTCACTCTCATCCCCTTTTCCCCTACTATCCTGTAGGGTGAGATACCCTATTTAGCATGTATATAATTCCCTCCCTAAGCCAAATTCATTGAGAAAAAGGTTGACCCATTCCCTTTTGCTTTCCTATTCTTCCCCTCCATTATAATAGTTTTTCCTTGCTTCTTCTATATGATATAATTTACCCCATTCTGCATTCTGTCTCTCCCCATCCCCTCTCATTATATTCTTCTCTCACCTCTTAATTTCACCTTTTACATGTCATCCCTTCCTATTTAACTGGTCCTGTACCCTCTGTCTATGTATACCTGTACACATGTATACACATACGCACATGTGTATTCATACATCCATATACCCTCCTATATTGACATATATATGTATGTATGCATATATATGTGTGTATATATGATGTGTGTGATGTGTACGTGTGCATATGTATGTATACATTTTTATTCCCTTCAACTATTCTCATACTGAAAAAATGTTTCATAAGTTACAATTATCATTCTTCCATGTAGGAATGTAAGTAGTTCAACTTTGATAAGTTCCTTTTGATTTCTTTTCCCTGTTTACCTTCTCATGCTTCACTTGCTTCTTATATCTGAATGTCAAATTTTCTATTCAATTCTGGTTTTTTCATCAAGAAGCTTGAAAGTCCTCTATTCCATTTAATGACCATATTTTCCCCTGAAACATGATACTTAGTTTTGCTGGGTAGGTGATTCTTGGTTTTAATCCTAGCTCCTTTGACCTCCAGAATATCATATTCCAAGCCCTGCGATCTCTCAGTGTAGAAGCTGCCAGATCCTGTGTTATCCTGATTGTGTTTCCACAGTATTCAAATTGTTTCTTCATGGCTGCTTGTAATATTTTCTCCTTGATCTGGGGATTCTGGAACCTGGCTATAATATTCCTAGGAGTTTTCTTTTTGGGATCTTTTTCAAGAGGTGATTGGTGAATTATTTCAATTTCTATTTTGCCCTCTGCTTCAAAAATATCAGAGCAATTTTCCTTGAGAATTTCTTGGAGGATGATTTCTAGGTTCTTTTTTTGATCATGGCTTTCAGGTAATCCAATAATTTTAAAATTATCTCTCCTGGATCTATTTTCCAGGTCAGTGGTTTTTTTCAATGAGATATTTCTCATTGCCTTTTATTTTTTCATTTGTTTGGATCTGTTTAATAGCATCTTGATTTCTCATAAAGTCACTAGCTTGCATTTGCTCCATTCTAATTCTGAAGGAATGATTCTCTTCAGTGAGCTTTTGAGACTCTTTTTCCATCTGGCAAATGTGGCTTTTTAAGGCATTCTTCTCCTCATTGCCTTTTTGAACCTCTTTTGCCATTTGAGTTAGTCTATTTTTTTAAGGTGTTATTTTCTTCAGCCAGGTTGTTGACTCTCTTTCCGTAATTTTCTTGCCTCATTCTCATTTCTCTTCCCAATTTTTCCTCCACTTCTCTTATTTGGTTTTAAAAATCCTTCTTAAGCTCTTCTATGGCCTGTAAGCAGCTTATTCTTTTCTTGGAATCTTTTGGTGCAGGAGTTCTGACTTCGCTGTCTCCCTCCTATTCCATGCTTTGATCCTTTTTGTCTCCAAAAAAGGAATCCAGATTTGGATTGCTCTGCTTGCCTTGCTTCCCTTGTTTGCTCATGTTGCCATTTAATTACTTGGCTTTTAAGCTTTTTGCCACAGTAGAACTCTGCTACCAGAGGGGGGAGCTTTGTCCCAATTGCTAGGGTTTTCACAGTTGCTGGAGCTATTATTTGGGTGCCTTCTCTGAAGCCTCCACATGCTCTTTCAGACTGGTTACACACCCCAGGACCTCCACCCTAGACAGCAATCCAGATTTAAGCAGGTTGAAGTAAGAGTTATTACCCCTCAGACTGGTTGCTTGGTCCTGCTGTGGGCTGCTCAGTGTCCAGCACTTAGCATGATTCAGAGACGTGAATAAGAAATGACCAGGCCATGTGGGTAGCTCAAGGAAGAACCATGAACTCCATTTGTTGATACTCAGGGAAAGGTTTTTATAGAGCAAAGAGACAAAGGATGGGAAGGAAGGGAAATCATTGTCTTAGTCTGTTGTATCCTGGAAGTGGCATGGTAATAAGGCCTATTGTTTCCTAGGTGCCATAGAGTCTTGGGCAGTTATCTCTTATCTCAGTCAGTTACATCAGAAAGGATGCTCTTGAGAGCTGGCCTCAAAGCCTAATGGCCAAGGCCGCATCATCAAGAACATCTGCATAAGAACTGACTTCCTGCAAATGTTTTGGACAACCAAAGTTTTGGGGCAGAGCCTCTTAGCCAAACTCAAATACCATCCTTATAAGTGTAACCCATATCAAAATAACTCCAGAGCTGACTTAGTGAAAAGTCGCATCTCGAAGAGGTCTTTGTTGTTCAGGTCCACTGATATCAGGGTAATTATCTGAAGTCCTGGCTCAGGCCTCTTTGGCTCACCACATGGTCCCTCTACAATCTGCAGACCAGGAGTTCTGAAGCAGCCACATGGTGGTGGCTTTGTGGCCATAGCACCTCAGCTGCTTCTCACCTGGGGAGCAAAGGCCAAACCACACTCCTGAACTCCCAGGTTCCAAAGTCCACACTGCACTGACCTCTCACTTTATCCTTAGCATCTATGGGTTGATAATTTTGGAAACCACCATATTTGCTGGTGATCTGATGTCTCTCCAGCTGGTGGCTGGTTGTGGCCACCCTGAGACTAAAACCTCCGGCTTACATGGGCTGGGCACGGCTCCCTACATGCTGTGCTGGGCACTTCCTGCCAGTCTGCTGGGCTGTCCTCAGCAGGAGGTTAGCTTCTCTGTATCATTTTGTCGGTTCTGTAGCCTGGCCACAGCATCTTCTGACTGGGTATGGAAGGTATGTCCCCTCCAGTTTATGGATCAGACACTGTGTTCTCTTACCAGATTCCTTGTGGTCATAAGGGCAGGGACAAATCCAATGCCTTGTTCTCCAGGAATCTCAATATAGTTCTATGTCTTGATGGTATCCTAACTCTTGGTTTCACCACAAAAGTAACAAGAACACTTTAGGAAGTCTCAAATCATTTCAATATATCGGGCATCTTGCTGTCTTGAAACCATGCTTAGCCGTAGAATGTGAAGAGACACCAACTGCTCACATATTTAATCTGAAATTATGTGAGCTGGTTAGTATTATGTAGGCAGCATGTGCAGAGACAGAACCAATACTCAAGTTTTTATAGCCCTGAGGACAGCTTCTCTCTACTATGCCAGGCTGCCTCTCACATCAGTAAGTATGAAAAAAATGCTGAGTGAATAGTGGAAATAAAAGCAACTGGTCACAGGAGGAATTGATCATTCCTTTCTTGAAATGTCAAAGCATTTTTTGTGGATAAGGTGACTTAAGGTCAGTGTCTTCTGCACTCCCAGCATGATAGAATATATGATCCAAAATAGGAGAGCATTTTAATAAATTAATTTACCAGTTTCCCAAATAATAGGTTGCCTCAAATCCTTTCTATAATTAGAAATAGTGATAAGTTACCAACTCACTCTCCAAACCCACCAGATTTTACTGGGAAAGGATACTTTTGAGTAGGGATTCCCTTGTAGTCATACCACAACCAGTGGTAGTGGTGTGCAACTGAATTGCTACTATAACACAACTTGAGATTCAAGAAGACCAGAGCCATGTAACATATTCCATGACTCCAGGTCTCCTAATGGAAATCTCAATCTTGTAAGTAGGAGATTAGATCTTATAAGTAGGAGATTAGATCATATACTTAAAATTAGGCAGGAAAAATCATAATCTCAGTCCTAAGGTAAAAAGCTTCCACTTAGCTGTCAACGAAGTAAGCCTGACAGTACCAGATCTTTGGAAAAATGAAAACTTAGTGAAAATGTGGCTCTTATTTTGTAAAATCAGGGTAATGTGCTTTATTTGTTTTGCAGAATTATGATGATGTCAAAATACACCCAAAGCATCTGGACATGGGAAAACAAGCAATTTGGAAGGTCTGGTGGAACCAATTGTTTTATAATCCTAATAGCTTTATGATTGCATCTGTTACATTACATGCATTATGTATAATCCCTAGCTACACAAAGCAAATGGGGGTTAGCTAGGAAATCCCAAGAGGCAAGTACTTAAATCTCCATCATCACCAAATGTCTGTAACAACAACAGAGAAACTGTTCTCACATATCTATAACTTGTTTGATTTAAGTATGTGAGAGGGCTTTATTTTTAATTCAAACATTTGGGAAATGATTTATGGCACTTATAGACCACAAGCCTTCTGGTTTGATGAGGATATGTGCCATGCCACCCTTCTTCTGGACAGTAATTTCATTGTCATATCTAGGTAGGAAAATCTTAATTCTAGCTTTGCTTGATTCAGGTTACAAACCTGGAATGTCAATCACAGGCAGAAAAAAATATCCAACCAAACCTCTTATATTTATTGTGCAGAGTCCATAGCAGACCATGGGTCTGTAGACTTCCCCTAGAGGATGAGAAGATGGCCAGCCCTTTGGAAGCATTCTGGGACTAGATCTAATCTGTAAGGGAAGTATGAACTTGGGGTACTTCTACATTGAAGATCAGTGACAAATATTGTTGGACCAATACATTTTCTCCCATTCCTCAAAGGCATTATTGATCCTGGAACAACAATGGTTTTTTAAAATTTATTTTTAACAACCATTTTCAAAACATTTTGCATTCCAAATTCTTTCTCTTCAGCCCCTCCACAGTCCATTGAGAAGGCTAGCAATGTGATGTTAATTATACATGTGAAGTCATGAAAAATGTATTTCCATATTAGCCATGTTGCAAAAAAAATTAAATAGCAAGAAGAATAAAGTAGGTGAAAAAGTATGCTTCAATCTGTACTCAAGAGTTCATCAGTTTTCTCTCTGGAGGTGGATAGTGTTTTTAACCATAAATCTTTTGGAATTCTCTTGAGTCATTCTATTGTTCAGAATAGCTAAGTCTTTCACATTTGATCATTTCAATATTCAACAACAATGTTAATATGGGGAAAAGAGAGTGGGTTTTTTCATTGCCTACCCTCATAGTGGAACTTAAGAAGTACTTTATAATTGGGATAGGACTTGTCAATGTAAGGCAGGAGGCAAGTAGTGAATTGAATATTTAATGGAATACAGTTCAGAGAAGATTTTTTAAAGTTGCAAAATGCCAGCCACACTTTTCAAGAAGCAGTTTGTTCCATGGCCAGCTCTCATGGAGAGGATTTCATGGTTTTCAACTTTGTTTTCTAAATTGTCATTGGCACATCTTCACAAACAGTAATGTACTAAATATTAGTTAATATTATAAAATATATATATACACATACATACATATATGTATATATACAAAGGTATATGTGCATATGAATTCATATGTGTGTGTATGTGTATGTAGACAGAGGTCACAGGATCAATTAAATAGGAAGGGGTAATATTTAATAAAATAAAATTAAGAGGTGAGAGGAATATAATGAGAGGAGATAGGGAGAGATAGAATAGGGTAAATCTTCTCTCTCATAGGGAAAAATGTTACAATGGAGGGGAAGAACAGTAATGCAAAAGGGAATGGTTCAACCTTACTCTCATTGAATTTGGCTTAAGTAGAGAATAACATACACACTAAATTGCGTATCTTACCTTACAGGAAAGTAGGGGGGAAGGGGATAAGAGGACAGATGATAGAGGAGAACCAGATTGGGGGGGAGGGTAGTTAGAAGCATACACTTTTGAAAAGAGACAGGGTCAAAGTAGAAAATAGAACAAGTGGGGGTTGGCATAGGATGGAGGGAAATATAGTCAGTCTTTCACAATATATCCACTATGGAAATGTTTTGCATAACTACATATGTACAACCTACATTGAATTGTTTATCTTCCCAGTAAAGGTGTGTGATGAGGGAAGAAGGGAAAGAAACGTGCAACTGGGAAATAAAAGATATACAGGCATTGGGGTATGGAAATCCATCTTACCCTACTGGAAAGTCAGGGGAGGTATGGGGAAGGATATAAGAGAGAGCAGATTGGGTGAGGGGGTATTCAGCAGGATCACTGGGGTGGTGGGTAGGGAAAAGATGGGGAGAAAATTTGTAACTCAAAATCTTGTGGAAATGAATGTTGTAAACTAAAAATAAACATAAAATTAAAACAAACAAAAAACAATAGATCAAATCCTTCTTCCATGAGATTGTCTTTCAATCTGTCATATCATAATCTCCTACACTCTGTTCTATGGGCTAAACCTCACTAATTCCTTCCTCTGATCATCATACATCATGATCTTGAAGTTTTGTTTTGTTTTTTTACCATTCTGGTTACCACCCTCTAGATGTTCTCCAGATTATTGGTACTGATGCCCTTACTGAAATGTGGCAGTGAATTATATTCCACATATGATCTGACAGAGCGGAGTATAGCAGTCCTACTACCTTCCTAGTCTTAGATACTTTGCCTCTCTTAATTCAGCCTAAACACTGAGGTATTAAATTCTAAACATGGTGGTTTGTTATCTTCTTATAGATCATTACAAAAGTATTAACTGACTAGCTATTGGATTCATGTTTCTCATAAAAATGTCTAATCCTGGTAGACATGACTGATTTCTCTTAACCAGACTGCCCACGGACCTTGCAGGAGCAGGCACTTCAGAATGGTGTCTTCTATCTCCTCCATCTGCCAGTCCAGATCCCATCCTAACACTGGAGGGCCCAGAAGGAGCAGGAACTGTGGGAAGTCCTTTACACAAAACTCTCTCCCTATATTCTTTCTCTGTCCTTTACATGGATATACTTTATCTCTATACGTCCTTTAATGAGAGAACACATAATCTCTACTTCATTCCTAACCTCAGGCCTACTTTCCCCTTTACCAGCGGTGGTAAACATGGATTCTAAATTTTTCTTCACCTACTGACTAATCATTACTCTTACTCCCATTTGAATGAGCAAAGGGTCACCAATTATAATCCTTCTTGCAAAATAGAGAAACCCTAGGACTTACCTGGGTGCTCTGCAATTGCATCCACCAGGCCTTACCATCTGCCCTGTAACTACACCCTTGAATCTATAAGATCTTACCATTTAACCTGCCATATCCTCATAAGCCACAGACTTTGACATCTGACTTGTCCAAGTGCCTTTAGAACCACTAGGCCCTTTCATCCTGTGTGTACTGTCACTGCCATTTTGAATGGGAGCTTTTTGAAAGTAGGGATTGTCTGTTTTCATTATGTATTCCCAATGCTTAGCATACTGCTTGACATATAGTAAGTGTTTGATAATGCTTTTTCATTTATCCATTCATTCAACAGGAGTGCCAGAATGTCTCCTGTGTACACCAATCTGTGTGGAGGAATTCTTATTCCTTGAGGGATTGCTAGAAGCAATACAAAACATATGGTAGCCACGTATGTCAAATACAGAAATCAAAAAATCTAAAAATGTCACTAAACATAGAAATGTAAGCATGTGTGGCACAGTGAATAAAGGGATGGTTTGGAGTAAAGAAGAATTGAGGTCAGGTTTGGTCTCTACCACATACTGGTTTCATGTGGTCCTAGAAATTCATTAGCCTCAAAGTTCCCCAGGTAACTTTCTAGTGTTATACATTGCAGAGAAGTTACCAGCTTGCTCTATAGAATTTCCTCACCATCTAATTTCTTCACAGGGAGCTCCCTAAAACAGTAGAATCATAGGTATGACAACCACAAAATGTGACAATATGTCATATGCCCAGGAGTCCTGGATGTTGTCTAATCCCAATGGTGTTCAATTGTGTGAAGTGTTAACTACTTCATAGTAACACTGTGAGGAAAGTGCATTGTAAATTATAAAATACTATGTCATAGAAACTGTTGCTTCATTCATTTTTATATCAGTGAGATCAGGTTTTTATAAATAGGGTAGTCCTAAAGGGCAAAAGAAATTTCAACATCTGCTTCACATAGATGGAGTGGGTTGATATAGGGGAGAGAGTGTGGGGTCTGGATCAGAGGATCTAGGAAAACAATAAATGTAGTAAGACAGCATCTCTGCTCTCTAACTCTGCATAACCTTGAAACCTCACTAAGCCTCAGTTTCTTAATCAAAAAAAATGAAAAGTTGAAATAGATCATCTCTTGGGTTCCATGAGTTCTAGCCCTGTGATTCGTTGACTCCCTGATGGATCTGTGGTTTTATTGATATGGGCATCCCCTCCACTGATACAAGAGGTGACTGTGATGTGGCAGAAAAACCATTGACTTGAATTCTGATTCTGGCAATCACTGAGCTATAGAGCATTATGTGAATCAGTTTCCCACTCTGGGCTTCACTCTGCTCATCTGTGAGAGTGAAGATAGCAGGTGATGAGGTCTTTCGGTGAGGTCTAAACTCCTTTCTGGCCAGCTCTTGCTTATTTGATCTTTTGTTCTATATTATAGTCTTCCCTACCTCCTCTAGCTCTGTAATTCTTTATTCTTCCTTATCAATTGATTCTGCATGATTGTTGTCATTCAGTCATTTTCAATTGTGTCCAACTCTTTGTGATGCCATTTAGGGTGTTCTTGGCAGAGATACTGTAGTGGTTTGCCATTTCCTTCTCTAGACTATTTTATAGATAACAAAACTGAGGCCAACAGGGTAAGTAACCTTCTCAGGGTCCCATGGTTAGTAAGTATCTGAGACCAGATTTGAACTCATGAAGGGGAGTCTTCCTGACTCCAGGCCTGGCACTCTATGCACTGCACAACCTAGCTACCCCTCTGAAAAAACAGTCCTCAGTCTTCCCCGGCTGATCTCACATCTAAGTACTAACTTTTAGATAAGATAAAATTAGGCATGTTCAGGGTGGTATGATTCTAGACTGTGCCTGCCATTCTCCCCAGAAGCTCTGTCACTATAGTACTCAAACTATATCTGAAGTTTCATTCTCACTACATTGGGATATGCGTACTCGAAGATCCAGGTCTCTGCTATTTTTCTGGATCATCACAAACAGTTATGACTTCTGTGTTGTTGTGCTTCAGTTGAGTCACCTGCTAGTGTGAGCCTTCTGCAATCATGGATTCCATCATGCTTACTCTTTAGCATCACTGGGAAAGCATCAAAAATAAAGAACTGGGTTTTTGTGGGAGTAAACACTTTGGGACCATAGAATTGTTGAGTCATTTCAGTTGTGTCCAACTATCTGTGACCCCATTTTGGAGTTTTCTTGGCAAAAATCTGGAGTGGTTTGCCATTTCCTTTTCCAGTTCATTTTACAGATATAGACACTGAGGCAAACAGGGTTAAGTGACTTGCCCAGGGTCACACAGGTAAGAAGCATCTGAGGTTGAATTTGACCTTGGCTCTTCCAGGCTCCAGGACCAGCACTCTCTCACTGTACCAACTAGCTGCCTTGGGATTATAGGAAACAATGAACAATTTCATAAATGTGATCCATAGAAACAAAGATTTAGAATGAAAAAGAGATCTTAGCAGTCATCAGGGTCAACCATCTCATTTTATTGACAAAGAAACAGCTCCAGAGGCCACATGGTAATGAAATATGTGAGGTAGGCTCCAAATCCAGGTCCTTATTCCAAGTCTATTGAACTAACTTCTGTACCTGTGTAATGGTAATAAAAAGGCCAAGGATCCTGGAGGGGTAGAATGTACTGTTAATGAAATTTGAATATCCCTTTGTATTGGAAAGCTAAGAGGTACTTAGCACCTAGTTTCAAAGTAAGCCTTTATTAAAGAAACAGAAGGTATGAACCCCTCTTTCTGACATAACAGGAAGGGGCTGAGCAGGGAAGAGCAATACTGTATATAAGGAAAAACACTAGCTGGGAAAGTCAGAACTTCTTGGGATAAGCTTCATGGAGGCAGAGAAGCTGCTACCAGAGAGGGAGAGAGAGGATTTCTCTCAGAGAGCATCTGAAAGCTGGGCTGCTGCTGTTAGACTGGAACTTCTGTGGAGAAAGTGATTTTGATTTTGAGAATAGAGCTGCTGAAGACTTCTGAGGGTCAGCTGGAGCTGCTGAGGATTTCTGAAGGCCAGTTGGAGCTGTAGAAGACTAAGGAAGCATGACTATGGTGCCAGTATTTTGTACAAATATTGTTGTCGCTTTGTTAATGTGCATGAATGTTCTCGTGGCTTTGTTAAGCCTTGTCTTCCCAGGAACAGAGACTGTGAAGCATTTGAGATGGACTGGATACTGTGGGCTCCAATGTGGAGTGAGAAGTGCATGGAGAGCTGGATGAGGAGCTGGGAGCTATCTGCCTTTGAACTCAGGTGGCAGTTGGTTAGATCCGGGTGGGAGCTGGGACCATGGAAAAGGAGCCATGGAAGCTGAAAGCTTGCCCTAAGTCAAGATGAAAAGACCTCTCCATGGGTACTGAGTAGTGACTGATGAAATGTAACTTACTTGTGACTGAGGGGTGGATGGCCTGTGTATTTTCCACTACCCCTTAAGAGGGTACTGACTAGTGACTAATGACTGAGTAGTGACTGATTTATAACTTACTGTGCCCCATGGGTGGAGGACTTTGACCTTTTGTACTTTGTGTCCCTTAAAGAGGCAAAACTCCTTAAGGAGGATTGAATTATCTAGTTAATAAATGATTGAGTTACTAAATGATTGTACTTTGTTTAAAACTATGTGACCACTTTGGTGAAAACTATGTGGCTACTTTAGTGATAAGTTGTTGAGTTGTGACATGGTAATGTTGTATTTTGATTTTCTGTGATAAGTTGTAACATTGTGAATGCTGTACCTTGATTTTCTGTGAATGTTTTGTTCTTATTTGTTATTGAATAAGTAGAGTGTTTGCTATACTATGTAATCAGAACCTTGAAAGCTGTTTACGGCAGCAGTCCTATGGAAAGTTGCTCATGCATGGCTTTACAACCTGATGCCTGATATTCTCCTACTTAATTCTAAACTGAACTCATTGTTAACCTGCAATTGTACATGCATGTAAATCATCTTCATCAATCAGTCAGTCAAAAAGTAGCCTAATTTAGCACATAGAGGGCAAGTCTTGGACCAAGAAAAAAATGGATTCAAGTACTGTCTGTTATGCATATTACCTGCTTAGCTATCATAAAGCTGTTTAGCCTCTTACTTTCCCAGGCTACCCTCTAAGAATCTGACAGGTTACTCATCTACAAAGGTAGAGAAATCTGGCGATTTCTACAGTGATGAAGTAAAAGGTTTGGCTATATACATGATGTATGTTTATGGTCTAAATACACACACACACATACAGAAAGACACACACCCCACCAAAAACCCCCCAACAAAACCACACCCCCACACAACCACACAAACAAAAACCACCAACCCAAGAAAGACACACACTCACATAATTAGTCGAGCAAAGTCAATTCTCTAATGGGCAATATATCCAGTTTCACATCATAGTCTATACAATGTATATTTTCCTATATTTTGGATGGATAGAGCAATGAACTGGGTTTAGAATTGGAGAGTTAGATGAAATCAGGCTGGGAATTGGGGAATTGCTCATTTTTGCCAAGACTTTATCCCAGTAGATATTTGGCAAGTAGGTCCCTGGGGCTCCTCATTTGGCCTTGTTCCTAGGACTTGGGAACATGATTGAGAACTTTTACCTTATTTTACCCAATTCCAAGCCAATCATGCTACTTTCTGGTCACCTCCAAGCTACGGTCCACATACTCTCATGCCTTCTCCCACTTTCAGATCTTTTTGCCCCACATATATATTATCTTCATGCATTAGAATATAAGACTTAGGGCAGCTAGGTGGTGCAGTGAGTAAGAGCACCAGCCCCAGAGTCAGGAGGACCCGGGATCAGTTCAGGCCTCAGAAACTTAACACCCACACAAAAAATTGGCCATGTAATCTTGGGCAAGTTACTTAACCCCAATTGCTTTGAAAAAAAAAAGAATATGTCTTTTATTTTGTATAACTAGCATGTAGCACAATGTTTGGCAGAGAGTAAGCACTTAAATGCCTTTGCATCTATTCATTCATTCATTCATTCATTCATTGATTCTGTGTGGCTTTGAGAAAATCACATCATTTCTCTGGACCTCAGTTTCCTCATCTGTAATATGATGGAGCCAGAATAACTGTTACAGTCTCCTCCAACTCTAGATCTGTGCTCCATGAATTGTATGAGGTAGACAATTGCTGGTTTCCCCACTTAATACATGAGGGACCTCAATTTAATGACTTGCTCATGGTCACATAATCATGGTATCAAACCAATGTAGATGAAGCAGATAATCAGAGCTTTTTCCACCAGGCAAACATTAGGGAAATCCAATAGCAGCTGTCAGGGACCCAGGCAATGATAGATTGGAGTTATGCTACATAAGCCTTAGGCAACAAGATCCTGGAGAACAAGGTAGGAACATATTTTCAGGGGAACCTGCACATAACAATAATACTTCACATTGCATAGAAAAAAAGATTGCAGAGTAGGATTGTAGGATCTCACGATCCTTTGCTTGAATAGCTCCAGTTTTGGAAACCCTCCTACTTATGGAGATAGTTTGTTTTACTTTTGGATAGCATTGTCAAAAGATTTTCCTTGACATCCAGCCTGAATTTGCCTCTTTACAACTTCCTCCTGTTGTCTTTGGTTCATTCTTCTGGGGCCAAGCAGAATGTGACTAATCCCTCTTCTCCATGGTATCCCTTCAATACTTAAATGTAGTCATCATATCCCTCCCACCCATCCCAAGCTAAACCTTTGCTTTTTCACTCAAAATATCTCTAATTCCTTCAACTCAGTCAGTCAGTGAAGAGAAATGTATTAAGTACCTATTATGTGCCAGACACTGGTCTAACTGCTGGGTAAATGAAAGAGGGTAAAAGATGATCCCTGTTCTCAAGAATCTCACAGTCTAATGAAGAGACAACATGCAAATAACTAGATACAAACAAATTAGACACAAGAGAAACTGGAGATAATCAACAGAACTAAGAGGTATTGGGAAAGGCTTCCTGAGTAAGATAGGATTTTTAACTGAGACCTAAAGAAGGTTAGGGAATTCAGGAAACAGTGATGAAGGGAAGGGGGACAGTGCTTGGATAGAATGTCTTGTCAAGGAGTAGCAAAGAGGCCAATGTCACTGGATCCCAGAGTGTGTGGAAGGAAGTAAGCTATAAGCAGACTGTAAATATAGGAAGGCACCAGGTTATGAAGGGCTTTAAAATCCAAATAGAAAATGTTATATTTGATCTTGGAGGTCATAAGGAGCCACTGGAGTTTACTGGGTAGGGTGGTGAGATGATCTGTTCTTTAGGAAGATCATTTTGGCAGTTGAATGAAGGACAGACTGTAATGTGGGGAGATGTGGCAAGGAGAACAATCAGTAGGCTACTGGAATATTCTAGACTCCAGATGTGAAATAATGAGGGTCTGTACTGAGCTTTACCAACTAATCAATGTCTTTTTTAAAATGTGGCTTCCAGAACTGACTTTGATACCCTGGGTGTGTTCTGATCTGAACAAAGTAAAACAGACTGAATAACCTCCCTCATTTGGGAAATTATTCCTTTATCACAATGCAACTTAGTATCACATCACCTCTATTGGCTTCCATATAACATAGTCATCAAGCTAGTTCATTTGTGTGAGTGTGTGCGTGCTCTCCTTTTTAACAACAATGTTTTTTTCCAGTGATTCTCTATGACTGTGTCATGAAACATCAGCCTCTGAACAAGTAAAGTTGTGGGTGACCCACATGGTGGGCATAAATATGTGCTAACAAAAGTTTGTTCAGGAAAATCAGTGTTAGAAATGTCATCAGAGAGATGGCAGAAAAAGAACTAAGACAATCATTTAACAAGAGATAACCTGTGGGTAATTTTTCTGTATTAGTGCAATCCACAGATTTAAAGAACGTCCTCTTGGGTATACCTCTTGGAAAGATCTTTGAGAGGATATGGACAGGAGTCCCACAATATGATAAAGCATGAGGGAATTATGATCCGCATCGTTGAACTGGCACCACCACATTGGTGAGATCCCAGATCTATGGAAGGGCTGAATTATCATACTTTTGGTATATTGATATCCCAGTCCACTGAAGGCCCCAGGTCTTTCTGTTTATCAGGCCATCCTCTCTGCCCCATCCTATCCTTTTCCTTTCACTCTTCTTATACTCCTAGAGTCTTCTGAAAAATTTATTTTACTCTGTGATATTGTAATTTTTATTTTATTAAGCTCTTCTTTTGCTTACTCATTTTCCCCATCATTCTTTTCATATTTCCGTGAGATGATTTTACTGTGAACTTTCCTTTCTTCTCAATCCTTAGACATCTACTAGCTGTGTGACCATGGGCAAGTCACTTTATCTCTGTCTGTCTTGGTTTTCTCGACTATAAAATGAGGATAGTAGTAATACCTACCTGTCAAGGATGTTGTGAGGATCAAATGAGATAATATATTTAAACACTTAGCACAATGGCTAATACATAGTAGGTGCTTAATAAATCCCTGTTTTCTTCCCCTCTCCCTACCCCCATGATGCTATGAGATAAGGAAATAATATTTCTTACTTAGGTGGAGGAAGTGAGGGAGGGTTAGTACCAGTTAAATAAAACTAACCAACCAAAAATATTCAAATGATACAGCTTATCTGATGAACACTATAAATTCTAACTGATAAGCCATCCTTAGAAGTTAGGCACATATCCTTACATACATATATAGCTTTTTGGATTTTCCTGTTGTTGTTGTTGTTTTTTTCCTACATATAAAGAATGGTGGAATTTTAGCAATGGGAAAGACAGCTGAAGTCATTTAGTCAGTGAAGGAGATTGTAAACTCCCTATAGCAATGACTTAAAATCTCAGAATCATGGAAGAGACCTTAAAATTCAAAGCCCTCAGACTTACTGATGACTCTAGGAAATTACTAATATTTTACCTCCACCACAATACAGAGCATTCGAAAAGTCTTAGTGAGGGTTTAAGCAAGGCTTAAATATATATTTACTGCTTGACTGTTATTGGTGAAAATATTTTCCTTAAATCATCATGCTGGTATTAATGTACTCCTTTCCCCTTGTTCTCAGGTTGTAAACTTTAGGTATAGCAGGTGATACAGACTTTATCTTTGAAACACTCTCTATCCAAACAATTTTTATAATTCTGACAATTCTGTCGGCTTTAGGGCTATGAAGCAATCCTGATGTTTTATCATGTGTATGTCCATGTTAAAGAAAATTATGAAGAATTACTCATGTTGGAGACAGTTATTTTGTAGCCTCTAAGAAAGATAGGGTTTCATCAGATCATAGAATATTTGGAGATGGAAGGGACCTTCATCTCATTTTACTTATGAGGAAACTGAGGCCCATTGTGGTAAAGTAACTTGCACAAAATCACATAAGTGGTAACAATGCCTGGATACAAAACCAAAGTTTTCTGACTCCTAATATAATTTTTTTTTCCTTTTTTTCTAAACATTTTTACCTATTACCTCTTGCTTTTATACCATAGTCATAATTTCAGTTGACAAAATATGCCACATTCTATGTCAATAGTCCTCTGCCTTTCCCCTGAGAAGAAGAGCATGGGCTTCATCATTGATTCTTGGGAACCAAGATTAGTTGTTACAATTACAGAATTAAACTGGCTTTTAATATTGTTTTATATCATTTTGGCCTTTTGAATATTGTTTTCCTGATTTTGCTTACTTTACTTTGTAGCAGTTCAAAAGTTTTCCCGTATCTATCCAAATTCATCATCATAATTTACATAATTACATTCATATACCATAATTTGTTCAGCTATTCTGCAATTAATGGCTTCCTCTTTTTATCTCTGCTTTTGTTCCATTTTATTTTGTTCTGCTGCCATGAAAAGTACAGCTACGAATATCTTAGTCTATCTGATGCCCTCTTTCTTCATTTCACTTCCTTGGGGAATAGGCCCAGAAGTAGGATCTTTCATTGAGAGTTAACTGTTTTTGTTCACTTGATTCCATTTCCCCTCGGAATCATTGAACTAATGAAAAGTTCCACCAATAGAGTATTTTTTTTGCTGCTTTTTGGAGGGGGAAGGGCAGGGCAGTTGGGGTTAAGTGACTTGCCCAAGGTCACATGGCTAGTAAGTGTTAAGTGTCTAAGGTCACATTTGAACTCAGGTCCTCCTGACTCCAGGGCTGGTGCTTTATTCACTGGGCCACCTAGCCACCACTACCAATAGAGTATTAATGAGATCAGGAAAGTCTTCTTGTGAAGCTGAGGTTTTACCTAGGACTTGAAGGAAGTCAGGGAAGCCAGGAGGCAGAGATGAAGAAGGAAAGAATTCCAGGAATGGGGGACAAACAGCAGAGCCTGGATTCAGGAGAGGGAGTGTTTTGTGCAAGGAAGAGCAAGGAGGTCAAAGTCACTGAATCATGTAGCATGTGGGAGAGGGGAGAGTAAATGTATAAAACTAGAAAGATAGGAAGATCCAGGTTGTGAAGTGCTCTGAGCATCAGAGGATTTTGAGATGAATTATAGGAGTAACAACTACAGAAATATCTGCTGGAATTTTCATCTCAAACTTCAATGTCTCTTTTAAAACTGAAGAAATAACATAATTCAATACTGTGTACCATCAATACCATATACAATCATCTAAGTTATATTATAGTTCACTTCTAAGTTATAAATGCTTTGAGCTGAGAGACTGAACTTATTTCACTCTGTTTTCCCAACAGCTGGCACAGGGCCTTGCACATAGCAGTTGTTTCAAAAATGACTGATGAATTAAGTAATTCAATATCTATTGGCCCTGGAAGGGGACTCAAGAATTTGCCTAGACCAACTGCCTGGCTTCAGGAAAGTGGATAGCCAAAGCATCCAGGAGAGATGAATTTATTCTTAAGGATTTCCAGAGGGGAAAAAATATAAACTTCAAGGCAAAGATTGTCTTATCTATTTTGTATCCCCCTCAAGACTAGGCACCTCCTCCTCTCCCCTCTTCTCTAGTCCCACTGCCACTTTTTTATCTTCATAAACAACAACCTCTATTATTGGCCCCTAACAGATCTTGCTACCATTTCCCCCTTATTTTGTTAGGTCCTTCCTGCTGCCACAACACAGATTTCCCTTTCACATAAATCTCTTTATGTAATGCCTCTTCTCAAAACCATATAACAACCTCTTATTCATCAAGTGAAGTTCAAAGCTAGATACTTGAAATTCCCCACGTTTTGACACATTCTACCATTTGGATTTCTTCCTTTCCATGTCAATTATGGTCCAGACAAACTGAATGACTCAACATCCTTCATATATACCATACCCTGACCTTGATCCTCACTACAGCTGTGAAGCTTTGTTCATAGTATAACTTATTCCTGGAATGCCATTCGTTCCCTTCTACTGCACCCATCCCCCACCTCCAAACTCTGCCTCCATTTTTTATAATCCAATTCAAATGCTACTTTCTATGGCAAGGATTCCATAACACCACCACTCCCAATTAGTAATAACCTCCCCTAACACACATATATGTGTAGTATTTTGCTTACACATCTCTTATATATTTGTTATTTTGTATTACAGTTGGTTATCTAACTTCTTAGAATCCCTAGTTTTTTTAACCAACCTCTACATGAAATCTTTCTTGAAATCCTTGAGCTACTCCTGCCCCAGTTTTTATATTTCATTTCTCTTGTATATGTTTTTTAAGTGTATGTTATTTCCCAAGGGAAAAAGTAAGTTACTTGAAGGCATCATTTATTTAATTTATCTTTGAATCCCCAGTACCTAGCACAATGCCACAAATATGGTAGAGGCTTAATAAATACTTGCTGATTGATTGATTGAATAGACCTATTTCTGATGACTTATGGGCTTCCCCACCCCCCTAGCTATATCTCCTGGAAGCTCAGGGTGGAATAAAAGAAAGGAGTATGGGAGGTCTGAAGGTGAATGCCAGGACCCTGTGTGACACAATTGTTATTGGATGAGGAAAGCTGGAGAGACAGAGAAATAGAGCCAGGTCAGCAGAATGGGGAGGGTCTATCTCTTTGCTATGATGCACATCCCTGGGCAAGAAATTTTTCCATTCTACAAGGCATAGAAGCCAAAAGGCATAAGTAGTACAGTGGTAAACTGGCCCTTGGCCATTTGTAGAGTGACAGAATAGCCAATCCACTTATTTAATGGAAGTTGGGAAGTTTGCATTAGTCACCTAAATTTCTGCTTCTTTCTATTTATAGTGAAAGTTTTTGGCATACGGTTTAATGTTTCCCTTTTATTACCCTTTCATTGAATCTCATTAGGCTTCTTTATAAGATAATGACCTTTGCATAGAGGTATAATTGATGATGCTAGGAAGGTAAGGAAAGGGCTGACAAGTAAGTGGAGGCACAAAATGGGCAGTAAATTGAATGAACCATATAAGATAGATTAGGAGGAAGAATGATTTTAGCAATGCAAGTACAGTATTAGTTTGATTGACAGTCACTTCTCTCTTTGCTCCTGATTGGGTTTAGGTAATCACACAGATGCCACTATTAAAAGTAGCTTGGTACAATCGAAAGAAAACTAGACTTGGAGATAGAGGACCCCAGTTTGGTTTTCATCTCTTCTACTTACTTGCTTTTGCCTGACCTGAAAAGATAATTGCAACTATTGATTTTTTTCATTCACCTGATGCATAGTAAAATTTGTTCCAATCCCTTACTTTTACTCTTGTATGCCTTTGTTTCTTAAATGCTTTTTCTTAATAACAACAAATTGTGAGGTTTTGTTTTCTAGGTCAATTATCATTCTTTTTCATTGTATTGGATTGTTTAACTCATTCTGATTTAAAGTTATGAGAGGTAGATTTATATTTTCCTGAATTTTTCTCTAATGAGATTTTTTCTTTTTTGCTTTATCTTTATAAAGAACTTTGTCTCTTCAGTCATTTTAGGTTAAAATCTACTTTTATGGTGGCGCAATGAATAGAGGACCTGTCCTGGAATTAGGAGGACCTGAGTTCAAATCTGGCCTCAGACACAACACTTACTAGCTGTCTGATCTTAGGCAAGTCACTCAACCCCAATTGCCCAGCCTTCCACTCCAAAAAGCAAAAAAACAAACCAACCCTACTTTAATATCTTTATATCTATAGGCTTTCTTCCCTTCACCCTCAAATCTGTTTTCCTCTTATTTTCTACTTTCTTTCTACAGTTTTAGAGTTTTGCTTAGCTTATTAGTTCCTTTGTCTTTCTTCTTATTATTTAGTTACATAAATCTTTTTTCTGTTATCTTCTTTTTCAGTTGTCAAGCAAAATCCTCCTCTCCCCCTTCAATTTGTTTTGTTTTAAAATTTTATTGTCTGTATCTTTAAACCTTTCCTTTATTCTTTTCATAATTTTTCTTTCATTTCTCTCTATTCTAGACTTTTATTATTTGATATATGGCCCTTCTATATATTTGTTCTTTTTCAGTTTCTATATTCCTCATGGAATTAATGCTTCATGGCATAAACCTCATGACACCCTGCCTACAAGGAATCAATGCTTTTTGGTGGGTAGAAATTACATGATAAGAAGATGAATAATATGTGCACTTTGCATATATTATCACATTTGATCCTCACAACAACCTATAAAATAAGTGCTTTTATTATCCTCATTTTACAGAGGAGAAAACTAAAGCTGAGAAAGGTTAAATGACTCATCCAAGGTTACACAGCTAATAAAGAGTCAGAGTCAAAATTAAATAACAACAAAAGTAATGATAGTTAACATTTGTATAGTGCTTACTTTGTGTTAGGCCCTATACTAAGTGCTTTAAAATATTTCACTTGATCTTCAAGGAAGATGCTAGTATTATCCAGATTGTAAATTGAGGACATTGAAGCAAACAGAGGTTAGTGACTTGCCCAGCATCACGTAGCTAATAAATGGCTGAGGTCATATTTGAACTCAGGTCTTTCTTCCTTTCTTCCAACACTCTATCCACTGTGCCACCTAACTGCCTGAGATTTAAATTCCGATTTCCTCACTACAAATCCAACATTCCAGCTACTATACCACCTCACTGCATAACTATGTATATATAATATGCAAATTGGTCTCCTGCCTAGAGAAGGAAGTAGTACTACATTTCTCCTTTTTAGTGTATCATGAAGAATGAAATGTTCCTAGAAGATAATAGTGGAAAAAATATTTTTAGGAGGAAACTAAATTGAAAAAGAATGTTTTAAAAAATCATTAGGAATTTTCACTTGTATCAGGATTTGGAAGGGTGAGAAGATAAGACACAAGGAAGAAAATAAAGGATCATTGACTGTTTGGACCTATTTAACTAATGGGACACTCTCTTTAGAAAGGAGTGTTGGACCATCTCTACAGGAGTGTACTTCCTGTGCTGTGAGGAATGGTCTTGGAATTCATAGGTGCAATCCAGTGAAAAATCTTCCAGTAATGGTCAGAGGAAGAAGAAATGAGTACTGATGGTGGTGGACTCTTTGCTGAAGGAATTGAAGAAGATTTAGATCAACCTAAAATAAGCATTAGATGCATTTTCTGTCTTTCTGACAAGTATCTGGGATGCAATGGAGATATTCCTGAAAAATATCAAACTTGAGCATCACTTCTGCTGATTCATTTGGAGAAATATCATAAGACCAGAAATGGAGTGTAGTTAAAAAGGCAGACACATGTGACAGATACCTTCTTGACCCAAGTGGTGATTCTCCTCTGCCTCCTCAGATTTTTTACTTCTTTATTTTCCACTTGATGTATTTCTTCCATTCCTTGAAAGGACAAATCTAAGCAAGAAGGTCTAAATTAAAAGAATGGTTGAAATAATAGTGGTCTACATATGTGTGTGGGGGAAAGAAAGTAGATGATGCACCTATAACAAACCTGGCACCATATACTGTAGCAGGTACAAAACAGGAAGAATTGAGGACTGGTATTAAATTTACAGCAGAAAAATATCCAAGGAAGAAGCCAGGAAAAAAAACAAATGCCCTCAGTGGCTCAGATGTTAGCTCTACCGTTTAATATTGTGTAATCTCAGTAGATAGCAACCTGCCTAGGCCTCAATTTCCTTGTCTATAAAATTAATGGGTTGGATTAGAGGATCTCTAAAGTCCTTTGTGGCTCTAATCTATGAGCCTATATCTATGTACGAATACAAAAAGTAAACCAACAAACATAGTGAACATTAATCCCCATGGACAAAGATATTTGACCTCATATGAATAATCTTTTAAACCATTATTGTTGAAAGAATGGGAAAAATATGGAGGCGGATAAAAAGAGTCTCCAATTCAATTCAGCAACAAGCATTTATCACACACATATGAATACATTTAATTTAATTCAGTTCAATGAAATGTTTTTAAAAACATTAAGATCAAAATATTTAGGAAGGATCCTCAGAAGTCATTTAATCTCAGTCCCTCATTTACAGATAAGGAAGAAAACCCAAGATCAGGTGATTTGCACAGGTTAAACAGTTAAAAAGTTAAAACAGAGATAGATTTGAGCCCATGTAGACTGACTCTAAATCTAGTATCTGTTCCTCTATACTACATTTCCTTTTAACATGCACAATACTGTTGGGAGACAAAAAGTTTGAGTAAGGCATGATCTCCTCATGTTTTTTACTCTCTAGCAAGGGGTTATGGAATCAATGCCATGGGTCATAAACTCTTAGAGATTATTTAAATCCAACCCCTTCTTTTACAAATGAGGAAAATAAGTCCTTGAAATATTAAGTGACTTCCTCAAGGTCACATAGCAAATAAGTGTAAGAAATCAAACCTGAGCCTAACAACTTTAAACATGGATAATCAATAAAATGAGGTTTTTTAAGTGTTCCTAAAAGTAAAACCAGAACTGAATAAATTTTTTTTTTGTTTTGCAAATACTTGCAGACAAAAGAAAGTCAAAGAAAAGTAAATTAATTAATACAGCAACCAAGAAAGGCACAGATTGTCAAATACGGTACCTCAGAGAAGGGGAGGAGGAATAATAAGAGAAAGACATCTATGGGATTAACAATAACAATAATAACAACAAAATAATAACAGACCATTGAGAGATTTCATTTTAAAAGTACAGAGATAAAAGGATAAAAACAAAAATCAGATAGAAATAATGGTGGAGAAACAAGCCTTGATGTTTCTGAAATACTCGTTTTGAATTTCTTTTTCTAAATAGTTTTTATTTTAGAGGTTTATAGATCTTGCCCCAGCCCTCCCTTTTCTGTTGTGCCTTACTCTTAGAAATAGCATGGGGACGCTAGGTGATGCAGTGAATAGAGCACCTGGAGTCAGGAGGACCTGAGTTCAAATACAGTCTCAGACACTTATCATTTTACTAGCCTTTGGCAAGTCACTTCACCGTAATTGCCCTGCCTTCCCCTCTCCAAAAAAAAGCAAAAAATAAAAATAAAAAAATAAACACCAATTCCTATAGAGAAATACTTCTATAAGCATTGCTCCATCATAGGAATTTTCCTACATCCTTGATTGTGTAGTTCTTTACCACCCTTTCCTAATCCCCATCTTTTTCTCCCCAATTTGTCATGAAATAGCTTTTTTGGGTCCATGCCTTCACATTTCTTGTGAGTGTCAGTTGCATTCTGGAGCCTGGTACTCCCATCTCCTGAGGCAGAATGAACGATCTCTCAAATTCCTGAAATCCAAATTCTAAATTCCTGGAGATTATGTCTATTGCAAACTCCCCATCTCCATTTATAGAATCTCTTCCTGCACCACCACCACCACCACCCCTGTCTTCTAGGAGAATTCCTCAGTTGGAACACCTCTCACCTCTGAAGCAAGATTTCCCCCATTCTTCCTTTTTTCAGTCATTCCCTTTTTCTTCTCCTATTCTCTCATAGGTCCTCTTTCTGAAAGACTTCCCAGGACTTATTTTCCCTTCCTTGCTAAAATTTCACTTGATTCCCCTCTATCTTCTTCCCCTCTCAGGTTGTTGTGCGGATCAAATATGATAATATATGCAAAGTGCTTTGCAAACATGAAAGGATTATGTTTTAAAGTGTTATATATTAAAGGAGTCAAGGGGTTTTAGTAGAGAGACCTCACAGAACACACTTTGCAGTCATCATAAAATTTTCCTAGTTCTCATACTTTCTTGAAGCAAGATCCAAAGTCCTGTGACTTATTTTTGGTATCTCCCTTGCATAACTCTTGTGGACAACTGTTATAGAGAACTGCTGATTTGGGAGATTTTAATCCAATGAGAACTAGCCACTGTAACTGGTTTTCTTTGTAGCTTCATGTGTTTTATTTTATGAATTTAAAAACATGATTCTGAAAAGAGATCCAGACAGTTCACTAGACTGCCATAACATCAACAAGGTAAAAATGCATCCTGCTCTTACAATGTCTTCAATTTTTTATCTGAAGAGATGGCACTGCATTTGTGTTTCTTTCAGAATTTAATTCAGTATCTGTATACAAAATGCAGTTGATCATCTTAGTAGATGAGAAGTTGAAATGTTATAAAAGGGCTATTTACTCTCCAACTTGTCATGGAGAATAAAGTGTTCCTTCCAAGAATGGAAGAAATACTTCAAGTGGAAAATAATGAAAGAAAAGAATCTGAGGAGGCAGAGGAGAATTGATATTTGGGTCAAGAGGGTAGAAGAATGTAACACAGAGAAGCAGAGGAAGGAAGGAAGGCCATTGATTATGACAGGTAGAATGATGTTCCAAACTGAATACAGCAGAAGTTAATAGGGATAAATGTGAAGATCAACAGCTGGATTAAAAGAAAAATCAAGGGAGTATATCTAGCTAAGATATACTTACCACAAAGAGTATACCTTAAAAAAAAAAAAACAACCCTTGGGTTTTGGTGATCTGTAAGTTCAATAAGAATGGATGGTATGACATAGCCAAAAAAGCAAATAAAATTTTAGGCTTCAATAAGGAGCTCTCAGAATGCTGTCTTTTGCTCTAGTCAATCCACATCTGGGAAACTGTGTACAGTACCAGGTACTACATATTACATATTATGAAGGATCCTGACAAGGTGTGAGCTGTAAGGGGTTGATAAATATGGTGAGCATCTTCAAAACCACGTCACATCTCATTTGGTTAAAGGCACTAGAGATGTTTAGGTTGGATAAGAGACAACTTAGGGGCATGGTAACTGTCTATATGTGTTTGAAGGACTGTCAAGTGGAAGAGGTATTAGAACTGGGTACAATGGGTAGAAGTAACATGGAGGAAGGTTTGACCTTAATTTAACTTAAGAAATTTCCTAATACAATTATTCCTTCCACATTGTGGGGTTCAGGGGTGTGGAGCTCCCACAATCTGGTAAGTCTGCATAACATTTTTGGTTATTCCTTCAAACCAGATATCTGAATTTTCTTTCTCTTTTATGGGGTGTTTACAGTAACTTACTGTAAAATTTAGTTTAAGTATTTGGTCAGAGGTTCTGTAGCCACACTGATATTAGCATGTCATCATTGGCTTCCACAAAGCTCCCCCCAAAATTCCCATTTAATTTCTTATGCTGACAGATGATATGTCAAAACCATGGTGGAGAAAGTTGTGATGTAGAAGGGATAATGGTAATTAGAATTATACAAAAGGAATATGGACTTTTGCATAAAACATTGAGCGCCCAATGATTGATGGTCTCCATACAAAGGGACATTTTAAAGACAATTTCTGATTCAGTGTGAATTAGCCTTCTTGAAATGATTCTGTTAAAGTTAGTTTCTTCTTATTCTGAGATGTCACAATATGATTCTTTGAACTATTAGAGACATATCATTGATTTGAAACTGTTCCCACAAATGATGGAATTGGACCTTCTGAAAAAGAAATGGCTTCCCCTACTCTGTTGAATGATGGTGAATATATACAAGTGCCCCCAAGAGAGAGGACATGTGTTACTGGTCACAGAAAAAAGAAAAGTCCCAGTAATGGTGATAGTGACACTGCCAAGTCATACAGAAGCATTCATAGTTTAATTTGGCATAAACAATTAGAAGGTATGCTGTCATCCAGGGCCATGCATTTCAAATGTGATGGAAGACTTCTCAAGAGGCTCTTCATTCCAATAGGGAGCAACATCATATATTCATAAGCTACACTAATGTCAGGAAAAATGGGAACCGAAAGGAGAAATGATGGCAGGGCTATCTGGGTGAAACATAAAATGAAATTGCTGTGGGATAATATGACATCATTGGAATGGAAGGAAGAAAGAGATAATGAGTTTGAGAAATAGCTAACAAGTCTGGCACATGAGCATGATATAGCAGTGTTAGAGGATTTCAACTATCTAGACATCTGCTTGATCTTCTGTCAGAAACAGAGTAGCTGATAAATTTTTAATTTATACTTTCATTAATACTTCTTTTCTACAAAAGGTTAAAGAAGTAATGAGGAGACTTGTTATTCTGGATCTGATTCTAACTAATATTAATAAGTTGGTTGCTGAAGTAGGAATGATGGGAACCCTAGAAGGGAACAACATAGAATTTATGATAGAAAGAAGAATCTGTCATAGTTCAGCATACACCATTGATTTTGGGAAAGGAGATTTCAAAAATTACAGAGAAAGAAAAGGTGACAGCTCCTGCCCCCTAATTCTGCATAACTGCCCAAATAGGATGGGGGTGCTCTTAAGAATATTAGTTGGAATACTCAAACAAAATTATTCCAATGAGAAAAGGGGGAGAGGGATACTGTCTAAAGAGACCAACATGGATGCAATGGGAATATACTGATAACTTTAATTTAAAAACAAAATAAAGACACATGGAAGATGGAACCAAGGGCAAATCGGTAAGTGAGGAAAAATACAAAAGAGCTACATAATCCTTTAAGAATTGTGTTAGGAGCATTAAAACTCATAACTAGCTAAAGCTGTTGAAGAATATTAGGATAAAAATGACTTAAGACACTATTTAGAGAAATAGCTTGACATAAGGGTTAGAGTACGAATGTGCAAGTGAGGAAGACCTGGGTTCAAAGACTATTTCTGGTACATACTGGCTGTATGATCTTGGGCATGTGACTCAACTTTTTGGTAAACCTAGGCAAGTCTCTATGACTACAATTTTAAGTGTAGTTCATAGAAGGACAGATCTAGAAGGGACTTCACAATTTGGCCCAACCTCATCATTTTGATGAACTAACTAAGACCCAATAAAGTTAAGTGACTTGATCAAATTCACACAGGTATAAAGCCTCTGAAGCAGGATGTGATCCCGGATCCTTCTGACTCCAGGGTCAGTGTTCTTTCCACTATACCACAAGTTAAAGAACATTTCTTCACAAGGAATTATTTAAACCAACAAAATCACAGATTCAGATTTTTTTGGGTGGGGGGAATACATGAGAAGAAAGAGGAAGAGCAAAGAAAGGAGAGTACTACTGCTTGGGCTGAATGAGATGATAGCAGATGATGGAGATAAAAAGGACCTATTCAATCCTTATTTTACTTCTATTTTCCCTGTTTTATTTATTCTCATTTAGTGACTATTAACAATTACACTCAAATACATATAGAGGCAGTTTAAGGAACTGAAAATATTTAAAATTTTTATTTTATTTAAATATTCCTAATATTTAACATATTAGGAATAAGAAGCTATCTGGGCCCCAAGGGAAGAAGCAATATGAGAAGCAGTGTTGTTTGCAGTACTGTAATGGTTATGGGATTTGAAGGTCTTCCATGCTCATTGAACTTGCTGACATAGCAGGAAGGGATGGGGCAGGAGGAAGCCAGAGCCTAGATGGAGACAGCACAATGACTGGAAGCAGCAGTGGAGTGAACTTTTTTTTGAGTCAGCCAGAATTTCTGCTAATGATTCCTGCTGAGGACTTCCAAGGACAGAAACTACATGAGGGGGGGCAGAAGCAGCTGGGAAGAAGCTGGGTGGATGCTGAGCAGTGAGGAAAGGAGGATCTTTGCCTGAGGTAACCTGTTCTATTTTGAAGGCTTGAGAATGTGGGTGTTTACTGAATTAACTACATGTTCCAACTCTATAGCTACTGTGATGGCTTTGACTTTCTTGTTTTGGGACTCAGTTTTCTGGTATATGAATAAATATTCTAGCTTTGTCCCCATATAGAGAGCCTGTTATATTTTGTGATCCATATCAGCATATTTATAGTTACCATAAGCATTGTGAATACTGCATTGTTGATACCAATGCCAAAGTTTCAGGGACACTTACTGGGTAAGGACCAGAGTACAGAGCAAGAGAACAGTTACCACATCTCTCTCCAGATCACAGCACCTTGGAAGCAGTGAAAATTCCCAAATCCCAGAACTAGCTCTGAAAAAAATAACGCAAAAAGTCAGAAGCATGAGACAGAGCCCCTCCCTCCCCAATGCTTGGAACAGAGCCCAACATTAACACAACGTTGCAAAACAAATAATAGGGTGGATAAATGAGCAACTAACAACAACAACAAAAAAAAGAACCTGATCATAAAAGTCTACTAAGGTGACAGAGAATATCAAGACAGAAACTCAGAAGAAGACAATGAAGTCAAAGCATCTACAAGCAAAGCCTCAAAGAAGAAAATTTGAATTGAACACAAGCCCAATTAGAATGCCTGGAAGAACTAAATAATGATTTTCAAAATCCAGTAAGAATGATAGAGGAAAATTAGTTAAAGAAAAGAAGAAAATTATGAAAGGTTGGTAAAAGAAGCATAAAAATATATTGAAGAAAGAAACACCTTGAAAAGTAGAACTGGCTAAATGGAAAAAGAAGTACAAGGCTTCACTAATGGAAACAACTGCTTTAAAAGAATTGGCCCAATAGAAAGAGAAATACAAAAGCTCACTAAATAATTTTTTTTAATTAGAATTGGGAAAATGGGAGATAATAATTCCATGAGACATTAATAAGCAATAAAAAGGGAAAAGAATGAAACAATAGAAAAATGTGGAATATGTCTTTGGAGAAAAAACAAAAACTAATCTGGAAAACGGATTGAAGAAATATAATATAATTTAAGAATTATTGGACTACCTGAAAGCCATGATCAAAGAAAGAGCCTAAACATCATCTTTCAAAAAATTATCAAGGAAAGCTGTCCCAATGTCCTAGAACTAGAGGGCAAAACAGACATCAAGAGAATCTACCAATCACCACCTGAAAGAGATCCCAAAAGGAACACTCCCCAAAATATCATAGCCAATTCCAGAACTTCCAGATAAAATGCTTTAAGCAACCAGAAAGAAATCATTGTGAAACCACAGTTAGAATCACACAAAATTTAATAGTTATGTTGTTAAAGGAACAGAGGGCTTGGGATATGATATTCCAGAAGACAAAATAAAGTAGAATTACAACCAAAAACAACCATCTAGCAAAAGCGAGTATAATCATTTAAGGGAAAATTGATATTTAAAGAAAAGGAGGATTTTCAAAAATTCCTGATTAAAAGATCAGAGTTGAATAGAAAATTTGACTCTCAAATACTAGATTCGAAAGAAGCATAAAAAGGTAAACATAAAAGAAAAATCATAATGGACTCATTTAAGGTTATGTACCTTTCTATGAAAGATGTTACATGTATCTGGTTAGAAGAATTCCACAAAGAAAGGGTGGTATGAAAGTGAGTTGATTATGTTGGGATGATGTAAAAATAGAATAAGTGCGTAAGAGGGATCACCCAGGAGAAGGGGGAAGGGAGAGGAAGAATGGGGAAAATTATCTCACATAAAAGAGGCATAAAACAAAGAGATTTTACAATAGTGTGTGGAAATGGAGTGTGTGTGTGTGTGTGTGTTTGTGTGTGTGTGTTCATGTAGGAGAGGGAAATGCTTGAACCTCAATGACATATAAATTGATACAAAAAAGAAAAAAATATATATATACATACTCAGTTGATAACGGAAATTTATCTTAACAGGAAAGTAGGATGGGAAGGGGGCAAGTGAAAAGGGGGAGGGTAATAAAAGGGAGAGCAGATAACAGAAGGCAGTAGTCAGAAATGAAAAATAATTTAGAGGGGGGACAACAGAAAAAGAAAGAAAGAGAAGGATAAACAGAAGAAAACTGTATGGAGGGAATTGCATAGTTGGCAATCATAATTGTTAATGTGAATAGGATCAACTCACCCATAAAACAGAAGTGGATAGCAGAATGGACTAGAAACCAGAATCCAACAATATGCTGTTTGCAAGAAATATACTTGAAACAGAGAGACACATAAAGTTAAAATAAAGGGCTAGAGAAGAATCCATTATGCTTCAGCTGAAGTTTGAAAGACAAGGGTAGCAATCATGATGCAAAAACAAAAACAGATCTAATTAAAAAGGGAAACCACATCTGGCTAAAAGGTAACTAAGGCAAAGAATATGAATACTAAACATACATACACCAAATGACATAAAATCCAAGTTTTTAAAGGAAAGGTTAAACGATTTACAGGAGGAAAGAGACAGTAAAGCTATATGGGGGACTTCAGTTCTTTTTTCTCAGAGCTAGATAAATCTAACAATAAAATAAATAAGAAAGAAGTCAAAAAGATTAACAGAATCTTAGAAAAGTTAGAAATGATAGACCTCTGGAAAAAATGAATGGAAATAGAAAGGAATATACCTTTTTTCAGAACTACATATGGCACCTTCACAAAAATTGAGCATTCATTAGGGTATAAAAATCTCAAAACTAAATACAAAACCTCAGGAATATTGTATGTACCCCTTTCAGACCACAATGCAATTTGCATTTAATAAAGTGCCATGAAAGCAGAGATTAAAAATTAATTGGAAACTAAATAATCCTAAAGAATGAGTGGATCAAAGAAGAAATCATAGAAACAATCAATAATTTCATTAAAGAAAATGACAACAATGAGAAAACCTTCCAAAATTTGTGGGATGCATCCAAAGCAGCACTTGGAGGAAAATGTATGTCTCTAAATGAGAACATCAGTAAAAGAAAGAAGCAGCAGATCAATGAATGGGTCATGCAACTAAAAAAAAAAAAGACACTATGAAAAGAATTTAAATTAAAAAATCCTCAATTTGACAATGTAAGGAATGATTAAAACTTTTGGTTCCCCAGAAACCATGTAATGCATGACTTATGAAAGCTAGGGATCCATACATACCAGAAAGTCTTTGACTTGTCAGGAATGCAGGAAAATTAATGTATTCTAAAAAAGTAGTGGGAGAATGTTGATTAAACATTTTTACTCCTCAGGTTAATCAGCATACCTAAAGAGTGAGCATTGTTTTTTCCTTTCTTCTCTAAGTTAACTCAGGAATTGCCTCTCTTGTGTGAACAAGTGCCAGATATAACTAAGAGCATTCCTCTGTCTACAGCCATTAAGGAGAGGTCTTTAACCAGGGACACTATCAACACAGATTAATATTAGATTATCTTCTAGCAGAAGGGGGAAATTGAGAGATCTAACAGAGAAACTCGTCTACATAAATTCATACTAACACCAAAACGGGAGCTATAACAGAGGAGTTACATCTCACAGAGAAGCTAATGAGGTTTTATCCTGTTTTGAGGCTAGAAATCAGTTAAGTAGGGTAAAAGTTAAGTCTTGTTTGGAATACTCATGCAAATAAAGCAAATAAATTCGTGAATACTAACTTTTCCTCTGGGAGGAGTAACAGCTAGTTTTAATGGTCATACAATTCGTGTGGAGGGAGGGGAGACATAACAAGGGGAACTGTGTAATAGGTGTATTGGAAAGTTGTATGCCTTGTAGTACCCAGCCAATGGGGAAATAGAGGAGGGACTTTGTGGTCAGGAACAGGTATGTAAAGCTTGCTTTTGCTTCTATAGGGTGTGCCTATTGCACCAGCCACTACACTTCCAAGCTTGAAGGAGTTATTTCTCACAACACCAAAATAGAAATTCTGAAAATCAAAGAAGAAATTCACAATATTGAAAGTTTAAAAAAATTGAACTAATAAGTAATATGAACTGGTTTGTGTGTGTGGGGGGGGGGTAAGTAAAAAAAAAAGAAACCATTGGTTGTTTTAAAAATGTGCTTAATTTGTTTTTTTTCCTAGTTTTTTATTTTAAAAAAGAGAATCAAATCACTAGTATCAAAAATGAACAGGGTGAATGCACCATCAATGAAGATGAAATTAAAGCAATTATTAGGAATTATTTTGCCTCATTATGTCAGTAAACCTGACAATCAAAGCAAAAATACAAAGTGCTCAGATTAGCAGAAGTGGAAATAGAATATTTATGTAACCCCATCTGAGAAAAAAGAAATGGAATAAGCCATCAGTGAGCTTCCTAAGAAAAAATCCCCAGCACCAGATGACCTTACAAGTGAATTCTACCAAATATTTAAGGAATAATTAATCCCAATACTATATAAACTATTTGAAAAAAAAAGAGGTTAAGAAGGAGTTTTAAGAAATGGTTTTTATGATACAAATGTTTTGATAACTAAACTCAGGAGAACAAATACACAGAAGAAAACTATAGACCAATTTCCTTAATGAACATCAATGCAAAAAATTTAAATAAAATACCAGCAAGAAGACAACAGGAGTATATCACAATGGTCATATACTATGACCAGGTAGGATTTATCCCAGAAAGGCAGAGTTGATTCAATAATAGGAAAACTATCAGCCTAATTGAGTATATCAATAACAAAAATAACAAAAATCATATAATTATATTAATAGATGCAGAAAAGTCATTTAACAAAACACAACACCCATTCCTATTAAAACATTAGAAAGCATAGAAATCAATGGAATCTTTCTTAAAATGATAAATAGTATCTAAAACAAAGAGTAAGCATTATCTATAATGTGGACAAATTTGAAGCCTGGAAAGTAAGACTAGGAGTGAAGCAAGGATGATAATTATCACCACTATTCAATATTGTATTAGAAATGCTAGCTATATTGTTGTTGTTGTTATTTATGCTAAATTCGCCAAGAGGACCATAGCCATCAGGAAGGTGATGGCATGACTCACAAGTGAATTGAATTTAAGAGAGGGAGGGCTGTGCAAAATCAACAGCTTCACTTTCTCTTCTGGAGCCATCTAGGTCTAGTGGCACGATATAAATCAGGAGGACCAGGGAGCCAAGATGGAGGAGTAGAAACAGCTCATCCAAGACACTCTGCCCCCAGTTTTCCCCAAACTATGTAAAAGGGGACTCTGAACAACTTCTGGAGCCCCAGCACCCACAGAACGACACAGAAAAGCTAGCTTCCCGCTGAGGACAGCCCAGCAGCCCTGCAGGAAGGATCAGCGCACCGGTCTGGGACCTGGCAGCACGCATCGCATTGCAGAGCGCGGGGAGCCGAGCCTAGCCCAGGTCCGGGTGAGCCGAGGTTTTAGCCCCAGGGCGGCAGGGCCAGCAGCCAGCTGGAGGGACCCCAGAACACCAGGAGCTGTGGCGACTCCAGAATTATCAACATAGACATGCCTTGGACAAAGTAAGAGGTTAGTGTCCTATGGACTTTGGGACCAGTATTTGGGGAATGCGTTGGCTCCCTCCCCTGGGGGCTAGAAACCTCTGAAGAGACACACCATTTTGTAGTTTTCAGAGGCAGCTCCAGCTCCTGGCCTGCAAATTGTAGGGAGATCCAGCGATCAGTCTTGGGGGGGTAATCGCTCTTGCCTTAACCTCCCTGGATCTGGATTGTGATCTGGGGTGGAGGTCATTGATGGATTTCCAGCTTCCAGAAACGGAAGCTGTCCCCCACATGTTTGGGAAGAAAATTCCAGTCTGGCAGCAGAGCCATAGTGTGGCAACAAGCCCCAAAGTCAAGCAATTAAGTGGCAACATGCCAAGGCAAAGGAAACAGAAAAATGCAACCCTAGACTCCTATTTCGGAGGCATAGAGCAGGAAAAGGACTGTGAGGTCAGAAGACCTGCTCCAAAAGCCCCAGGGGAAAGCATGAGCGGGTTACAGGCCATAGAGGACCTTAAGAAGGACTTTAAAAATCAAATAAGAGAAGGGGAGGAAAACTTGGAAAGAGAAATGAGAAGGATGCAGGAAAAGTATGAAATGAGGGTCAACAGACTGACTGAGGAAAACAACACCTTAAAAGATAGACTAGCTCAAATGGCAAAGGAGGCCCAAAAGGGCAATGAGGAGAAGAATGCCTTAAAAAGTCGAATTTGCCAGATGGAAAAAAAATCTCAAAAGTTCGCTGAGGAGATTCATTCCTTCAGAGTGAGACTGGAGCAAATGGAAGCTAATGACTTTATGAGAAATAAAGATGCTGTTAAGCAGATCCAAACAAACGAAAGATTAGAAGGCAATGTGAAATATCTCATGGGAAAAACCACTGACCTGGGAAATAGATCCAGGAGAGACAATTTAAAAATTATTGGAATACCTGAAAGCCATGATCAAAGAAAAAACCTAGAAATCACCCTTCAAGAAATTCTCAAGGAAAATTGCCCTGATGTTTTAGATCCAGAGGACAAAATAGAGGTTGAAAGAATCCATAGATCACCTCCTGAAAAAGATCCCAAAAAGGAAACTCCCAGGAATATTATAGCCAGGTTCCAGAATCCCCAGATCAAGGAGAAAATACTACAAGCAGCCAGGAAGAAACAATTTCAATATTGTGGAAACACAATCAGAATAGCACAGGACCTGGCAGCTTCTACACTGAGGGATCAAAGGGCATGGAATATGATATTCTAGAGGGCAAAAGAGCTGGGAATGAACCCAAGGGTCACCTACCCTGCAAAACTGAGTATTTTGTTTCAGGGCAAAATATGGTCATCCAGTGGAATAGAGGACTTTCAAGCATTCTTGAGGAAAAAACCAGAATTGAATAGAAAATTTGACATCCAGGCACAAGAAGGAAGAGATGCCTGAGAAGGTAATCAGGGAAAAGAAATCAAAAGGAACTTATCAAAGTTGAACTATTTACATTCCTATATGGAAAAGCAATAACAGTGACTGATGATATCTTTCTCACTATGAGAACAATGGAAGAAGGGTGTGTGGTCATATGAATACATATGTGAATGCGTGTGTATATGGTTACAGTTATATATGGATAGAGGGCATAGGTTGAATTTGTTGGGAAGGGAGAATACTCAAGGGATGAAATTATGAGGTGAGAGAGGAAAGTGGCAAGAGGAGATGGGGAGAGACAGGGTAGGGTAAACTATCCCATGTAGAAGAAGCAAGGGGAAGTGGTTGCAAAGGAGGGGGAGAATAGGAAGGCTAAAAAGGCAAAACCACATTCACATTGAATTTGGTTCAGGGAGAAAATGACATACATACTAAATGGGATATCTCAACCTGCAGCAGGATAGGGGGAAGGGGGATGAGAGGAGGGATGATGGATGGGAGGGCATCCTTGGGGTGAGGGGAGGTTGGAAGTACCCACTATAGAAGAGGGACAGGATCATGTAGGGAATGGACCAGGTGGGGGGTGGGATGAGTGGGAGGGAATTATAAGCAGCCTTGTACAATATATCTACTATGATAATGTTTTGCATAGCTAGACATGTACAACATATACTGAATTACTTATCTCCCAAGAGGGAATGGGTGACAAGGGAGTAAGGAAATGGATCTGAAATTCGAGGTCTTAACATTAAATGTTTCAAATATATATAAATACTAAAAAAAAAAATCAGGAGGACCAGAGATGGGACCAGATGCAGTGAGAGACCCTGTACTCCATAAGCCAAGATCTTTGCCAGTTCTAACTTTGTCTGAGGCAATGCCTATTCAGTCATTATGGCTAGGTAAGAAATGAGATAAAGAATGGCCTCTTTTACCTAGTCAAAAAAAATCAATCTGGAAGAGGAAGAACCTCAGGTTTTCTGTGCTGTTGTTGTTTGTCCTTTATACTCAAAGAGAACTTCAGGAAGGTGATGCCTTGACTTGCAAGTGAATTGGATCTCAGGCAGGGCTCTGCAAAGTCACCAAACTCACTTTTCTCCTCCAGAACCATTTGGGTTCAGTGGCAAGATAAAAATCAAGATGACTGGAGATGGCCCCTGCTAACTACAGCAGTGAGATAAGAAAAACAAATTGAAGGAAAAAAATAGGCAATGAGGAAACAAAACTATCACTCTTTGCAAATGATATAATGGTATACTTAGAGAAACCTAGAATAGCAACTAAAAAATCTAGTTTCACCAATTAATAACTCATGTTCTCTGACAACAAATTCAGTGTTATTTCTACTGTACCATACCCCCTCCTTATTTGTGACTCAACCATTAGTTTTAGTAGTCTTGTCACTGTCTTTTATCTTCATTAGAATATCATTGGTCCAGTCTGTCACATGCCCCACCCAAACTCCAATTGGAAGATAGCTCGATCATCTTGTTAATATTGCTGCAGTACTTGGATATTAATGACTTAGTTTGTCCTCTGGTTATCCTGACTTGATGAAGAAGCTAAGACTCAGAAAGTGAATGTGACTTTTCCATGGTCCATAGTATGATCAGATTCAATTCAATTCAAACTCAAATTCCCTCTGACCTCCAGTCAACTATGCCCACAACTCAGGAGAGCTAGTGATGTGTATCCATACAGAGTTTGTAAATATATCAGACTTATCATCTATAATTACATCATTAACCAGTTATGCAGAAATAACTTCTTAATCATGGATTTTCTTAAAGCAAGGGGCTGTGAGTAGTCTAGCTTATGGAAAAAATGGAAAATGGTCCCCAAAAGGATATTCTCCTCAACACTTGAAATTTCAATACAGGTATAATTACTCAAGTCAGGAGTCAATGTGGTCCCATCTACCAATATCTGGGGAATGTTTTCTACTGTTACTATCTTCCCCATCACCAATGATCTCCATAAATCCCCCATCAAATATACATACATATATTTTCCTTTTCCTGAATCTAATGATAACAAGACCAAAACAATAGCAGAATTACAATAATAAAGCAATTACCTGGTTGCAACTTCCAAGCAGTAATAGAATTATGATAATAAAGAAATAACAGAATTACAGCAATGAAAATATAAAATGCTATTAACTTGAAAGTCCCAGATGTCTGCCAAATTAAAAAAAAACACACATACATTCCTGGAATATGCAGTTTTGAGGCTTAAGGGGTGGTGACTTATTTTCCAAGGACAGCATAATTCATCTACCTATAAAACATTATATAAATACTAGAGTCCCATATTCATTTGACTGGTCATAGAATCTTTATAGAAAATAGTTCATATGTATTCCCTCACTTGGGTTTTCTTCTCACCATTTGTAAATATAGAAAAACCCAAGGCCAAATTTGTAAATGACCATAAAGAGACCTACCCACAAGGACAGAAGAAAAAGGATTTTTCCGGGTCCTAAAACCATAAACCAATCTTTTTATAGTCTCTTTGGTAAAGGACTATGACTCTCCTACTGTACCATATGTATGACAGTGACCTCCTCATCTATCATTAGAGGATCATAGAATTATATGACCCTTATTTCATTAAATAAAGAGTAACAAAGACCTTCTGGAAGGTCTTTGTTAATGTTAATCCCATGTGGTTGACAGTTTCCTTATTCTGTCTGTATAGCAGGGAAGGTCTCTCAGTCACATTTAAGTTTATAGGATGTTAGCTGGTGAATTTGTATTTCCTATTTTGTAGCCATATTAGTACCAAGAGTAAAGCCTTAATCAACTTGCTGCTCAACATGTCACACATGTACTTGAGGTCATATATAAAGGATATTAACCCATTTAAAAATGCCAAATGCTGAAGGATGGTAGGTTATATGAAGTTTGGTATTCAAATATATATATATATATATATATATATATATATTTGTATATATATATATTCAAACTGTATATGTTATATACAGTTTGGTATTCAAATTGTAATAGCAAAGCAAGTTTCTTGGCAAGAGTGAGATAAGAAAAATGATGTTCATCTGGCAAAATAGTGGTTTCTATTACTTTCTCAATCATAAGGACTATCTACTATTTGGGTACAGTTGTTTAAAACTACCAGCAGGAATTATTCCCCTCCTAAAAGCAGGATTGGGTAGGTATTTTTAAGTTGTAGCTTTCCCTCTGCCCTACTAACCCTTGACATTATAACAGGTGACATATTTTAGACCACATTCTTAATACTTGGGCACATAGTGACTTATATTTGGTTTTATTCTAGTCATCATGTAAAGTCTTGAAGTAGAGATCATCTTTTCTTCCCTGGAGAGCCCCTGGGTAGCAAAATTGTGTTACCACCTCAACAGTGGAGACAGTTTAAATTTAGAATTGAGAACCTGAGAGATCAACTTATCCTACTCATCTACCCCACTCCCTATGAGTCCCTTCAGATTATTGGTTCTATTTCCAGTATTTTTTACCTTTGGCAAAGGGCTATGACTCTCCTAAGGTGTGACAGTGACCTCCGATCATAGAACTATAAGACCCTTTTTTCATTAGACAAGAAGTATTTATGTCTGGACTCCTGAATTTGCTATCTAATCCTATGGAGAACTTTTACTCTTACTTATCATGCATCTGGGTTGCACCTTGGACAAAATTGATATCCAGTGATAGAATCAGACCAACAGCTGTTCAGTGATGTCTATACAGGGGTAGCTGTTTCTCAATGCACTGTTATTGTTGTTGTTCATCCTTTGTTCTCCAAGAGGACCAATGATATCAGGAGGGTGATTGACTTGCTGGTGAACTGTGTAGAGTCATTAGCCTCACTCTCTCCTCCACGGACATCAGAGTCCAGTGGCAAGACATATGTTAAGATAACCGGCAATGGCCTTGGATGCAGTGGGAGACTTTGGACTTTTTAAGCTAAAGTCTTTCCCAGGTCTCAGTTTTACTGGGGCAACACCCATTCAGTAGTTAAAGGCTAGGTAAGAAGTGAGGCAAAAGATGGCCTACTTTGTCTTCACAAAAGAATCATTCAGGAAGGGGAAGATTCTCAGAGCTTCTGACCAGAACAATAAAAGTGCTATTCACACTGATTCTGAGCCATCAAAACCAAAACAATGATCAAGTGAAATTTGGGCAGAGGACTATTATTGGCCAATCAGTGAGAGTCAGAGTGATTTAGGTTTAAAAGCATAGTCAAATAGCTCCCCAGAGTAATTTTCCTCAAGGGGAAGGAGCATTACAAGCTATATCTGAAGGCCTGACTCCCTTCCCACAAAATGCTAGTTAAACTAAGACCACCACAAATATTGAACTAAATAAACCCATTTATCTAAACTGATAGCAAATGAAATCAGAAAAGTTATTTTGGTTACAATATGCCAGATAATCAACAAAACTCTCCCAATGGGAGCAAAATATTTCAGCTCAATAGAGAACACCTGATTTCATCCAAAGGGACACTTCCTGAGATTTCTAATATAACAGCCTAGAAATAGAGACATGCTCAAAGCACCAGATCCTCCATATATTGAATTTTTTCCCCGAAGTCTTTTTCTCCCCAACTTCTATACTGCTACTACAGCCATAGTTAAACTCCAATGTGTGGTATAAATGACAATTGGCAACCCATCTTTAACTAAATCCATCACTGGGTGGCCTTAGCTAACTGAAGTGGTATTGAGTTTATTTTTAATTAAGAAGATTTTTTTCTTTGCCCTATTTGGAGGAAGGAAGAAAGGAAGTAAGAAAAGAAGGAAGGAAGGAAGGAAGGAAGGAAGGAAGGAAGGAAGGAAGGAAGGAAGGAAAGAAGGAAGGAAGGAGGGAGGGAGGGAGGGAGGGAGGGAAGGAAGGAAAGAAGAAGAAAAACCTTTATAACAAAGATGCATAGCTAAACAGAACAAATTGCCCTACTGTCCTTGTCCAAGAATGTAAGTCTTATTTTATACTCCAAGTCTATTACCAGTGCCAGAAGGTGGATAGTATGTTTCATCATCAGTCCTCTTGGATTCTGGTTGATCATTGCATTGATCAGAATATTTAGTTCTCTCAAAGTTCTTTATCTTGAAAATATTGCTATTGTATAAATTATTCTCTTGGTGCTGCTCATTTCACTCTGTATCAGTTCATACAAGTCTTCCCATGTTTCTCTGAAACTATCCCTCTCTTAATTTCTTATGGCATAATATTAACTTACAAAACAATGACAATAATAACAATAATACATGATTTAGCAGGATAGAAGGAGTGATTCAGGAAGGAACTAGCCTAGTTTCACATCTTAATGTCACTGGTCTCAAAAAGGCTACTGAATCTACCCTCAGCTGAACCTTATTTCCATTCACCTTCAAGCCCTAGTGCACCATAATGCTGTGTATGTCTTGCTGTACCTCTCACATGTTTCTGTGCAGGTGTCCTAAGAAAAAAAGTAATGGATATAGTTTACATTTGTAATTTCATAAGATTTCAATATCTTTTTCAGAGTATAATGAAATATTATGATGAGTTTTGAAAATCATACCTATAGTTGATTATTATGTGCAGAAGGACACCAGGTCCAATAAATTTCCACTCTTGCTTCAATGTTCAAACTTCTCCAGTTTCCCTGTTTTGATAAAGGGGATTTCTTGCTATAGCTAAACTAAATACTGTGAGTGTTCAGTTTCATCTCATGGATTTTCACCCTTAATGGGGTTAAGTTGGAACAAAATCCATAATGGATAAGAGATATGAAACAGAGTCTATGTCACCGCCCTTCCAACAACATAATGCAGTTTTTCAAAGTTTATTCTGATTTTCTTTATCATGTCTAAACACAGCCTTCTCCACTTCTACTAGATGATGAGTAAATAAATTCTAATCACTTGGGTGCACACCCAGATGCTTCTATCAGCTTTCCAACTCCAGAGGATACGAAGGGGAAAACTATAGCTTTCTTTTTTTTTATATTTGAAACATTTAATCTTAAGACTTTGAATTTCAGATCCATTTCCTTCCTCCCTTGTCACCCATTCCTTCTGGGGAGATAAGTAATTCAGTATATGTTGTACATGTCTAGCTATGCAAAACATTACCATAGTAGATATATTGTACAAGGCTGCTTATAATTCCCTCCCACTCATCCCACCCCCCACCTGGTCCATTCCCTACATGATCCTGTCCCTCTTCTATAGTGGGTACTTCCAACCACCCCTCCCCCCAAGGATGCCCTCCCATCCATCTTCCCTCCTCTCATCCCCCTTCCCCCTATTCTGCTGCAGGTTGAGATATCCCATTTAGTATGTATGTCATTCTCTCCCTGAACCAAATTCAATGAGAATGTGGTTTTGCCTTTTTTGCCTTCCTATTCTCCCCCCTCCCTTGCAACCACTTCCCCTTGCTTCTTCTACATGAGATAGTTTACCCTGTCTCTCCCCATCTCCTCTTGCCACTTTCCTCTCTCACCTCATAATTTCATCCCTTGAGTATTCTCCCTTCCCAACAAATTCAACCTATGCCCTCTATCCATATATAACTGTAACCATATACACACGCATTCACATATGTATTCATATGACCACACACCCTTCTTCCATTGTTCTCATAGTGAGAAAGATATCATCAGTCACTGTTATTGCTTTTCCATATAGGAATGTAAATAGTTCAACTTTGATAAGTTCCTTTTGATTTCTTTTCCCTGATTACCTTCTCAGGCATCTCTTCCTTCTTGTGCCTGGATGTCAAATTTTCTATTCAATTCTGGTTTTTTCCTCAAGAATGCTTGAAAGTCCTCTATTCCACTGAATGACCATATTTTGCCCTGAAACAAAATACTCAGTTTTGCTGGGTAGGTGACCCTTGGGTTCATTCCCAGTTCTTTTGCCCTCTGGAATATCATATTCCATGCCCTTCGATCCCTCAGTGTAGAAGCTGCCAGGTCCTGGGCTATTCTGATTGTGTTTCCACAATATTGAAATTGTTTCTTCCTGGCTGCTTGTAGTATTTTCTCCTTGATCTGGGGATTCTGGAACCTGGCTATAATATTCCTGGGAGTTTTCTTTTTGGGATCTTTTTCAGGAGGTGATTGGTGGATTCTTTCAACCTCTATTTTGCCCTCTGAATCTAAAACATCAGGGCAGTTTTCCTTGAGAATTTCTTGAAGGGTGATTTCTAGGTTCTTTCCTTGATCATGGCTTTCAGGTAGTCCAATAATTTTTAAATTGTCTCTCCTGGATCTATTCTCCAGGTCAGAGGTTTTTCCCATGAGATATTCCACATTGCCTTCTAATCTTTCATTTGTTTGGATCTGCTTAACAGCATCTTGATTTCTCATAAAGTCATTAGCTTCCATTTGCTCAGTCTAACTCTGAAGGAATAAATCTCCTCAGTGAACTTTTGAGATTCTTTTTCCATCTGGCAAATTCGACTTTTTAAGGCATTCTTCTCCTCATTGCCCTTTTGGGCCTCCTTTGCCATTTGAGCTAGTCTATCTTTTAAGGTGTTGTTTTGCTCAGTCAGGCTGTTAACCCTCATTTCATACTTTTCCTGCATCCTTCTCATTTCTCTTTCCAATTTTTCCTCCCCTTCTCTTATTTGATTTTTAAAGTCCTTCTTAAGGTCCTCTATGGCCTGCAACCTGCTTATGTTTTCCCCTGGGGCTTTTGGAGCAGGACTTCTGACCTCACAGTCCTTTTCCTGCTCTATGCTCCCAAAATAGGAGTCTAGGGTTGCATTTTTCTGTTTCCTTTGCCTTGGCATGTTGCCACTTAATTGCTTGACTTTGGGGCTTGTTGCCACACTATGGCTCTGCTGCCAGACCGGAATTTTCTTCCCGAACATGTGGGGGACAGCTTCCATTTCTGGAAGCTGGAAATACACCAACGACCTCCACCCCAGATCACAATCCAGATCCAGGGAGGTTAAAGCAAGAGCAATTACCCCCCCAAGACTGATCGCTGGATCTCCCTACAATTTGCAGGCCAGGAGCTGGAGCTGCCTCTGAAAACTACAAAATGGCGTGTCTCCTCAGAGGTTTCTAGCCCCCAGGGGAGGAAGCCGACGCATTCCCCAAATACTGGTCCCAAAGTCCATAGGGCACTAACCTCTCACTTTGTCCTAGGCATGTCTATGTTGATAATTCTGAAATCACCACAGCTGCTGGTGTTCTGGGGTCTCTCCAGCCGGCTGCTGGCCCTGCTGCCCTGGGGCTAAAACCTGGGCTCACGGGGACCTGGGCTCGGCTCCCCGCGCTCTGCATACTTCCTGCTCCCAGAGTGTTGCGTTGGTCCTTCCTGCAGGGCTGCTGGGCTGTCCTCAGCAGGACGTTAGCCTCTCTGTGTCATTCTGTGGGTGCTGGGGCTCCAGAAGTTGTTCAGAGTCCTCTTTTACATAGTTTGGAGGGAAGCTGGGGGCAGAGTGGCTTGGATGAGCTGTTTCTACTCCGCCATCTAACTATAGCTTTCTTAACTGCCACCATCCCCCTCAGTCAGACAATTGCATCCCCTCATTAGATTCCAGCTTAGCTTTATACCTTTTTCTAACTTGCTCAGAAATGTTCTTTCTGTACTCCACAAGAGACATCCCTGAAAGTAATGAAAGTTGGAGTCCAGTTTTAGGCATAGAAGTTATTCTACTGAGAAAAAGATAGAAATATTTATTTTTTCCAGTTTTTTTTGTCCCCATCACCAACCCTTGCAGCTAATTTATCTCATTTCAAGGGTGGAGCCAATATGGTGAAGAAAAGGCAGCAACTTGTCTGAGCTCTCCCCCCAAACCCCTCCAAACACTTTTAAATAATTCCATAAAACATTTGTGGAGTGTCAGAACCCAGAAAAAGTTGGGGTGAAATAATTTTCCAGCCAAAGACAACTTAGAAGTTTGGCAGGAAAGGTCTGTGGCACTTTGGTGAGAGTGGAGCACAGTCTAACATGGGCTATACCAGGGTAGATTGGGCCTCAGCAAACCAGGAGCAGGAGCCTTGGAATCCACTGAATCAACAGGTGTAACAATAGTAGCTGCTTCTGGAACTCTCAGTCCACAGATGGTAAGGGTGTCAAACAACTGATTAGGAGATTAAAGGGGTCTCTTTGCTAGCACTAGGGGTAGGATTCTGTTGCTTGGCCTATACTCAGATCTGAGTTGCATTCTTGGGTGGCAGTTTCTAGGAGAGGAGGAGGCCTAGCACATCAAGTTTGCAGCAGCGGTGGAGCAGAAACTTTTGCCACAGTTCCAGGGCAGAAAAGAGTACTTGTGGTCATTCACAGATCAGAGCACAGGCCAGGAAAGTAGTAAACTCACCTCTCTTTAGATCACAGTACCTTGGAATAACTGAAAACTTACTGGTCCCTAGAAGTATCTCTGAAAACAGCTGCACAAAATCCCTGAAGGTTGGTATAGTGCCTCCTCCATCCTTAAAGCAGAGCTCTACTTAACAAAGTCAAGAAATAGACTAGAAAATAAACAAACAACAGAAAAAAAAATTCTGACTGTAGAAAGTTACTATGGTGACCAGGAAGATCAAAACACATACTCAGAAGAAGATAACAAAGGCAAAGCTCCAATATCAAAAACCTCCAAGAAAAATATGAATTGGTCTCAGGCCCTGGAAGAGCTCAAAAAAGATTTTCAAAACCAAATAAGAGAGGTAGAGGAAAAATTGAGAAGAGAAATAAGAGTAATGAGAGAAAATTATGAAAAACAGTCAATAGCATGATAAAGGAGGCACAAAAAATACTGTAGAAAATAACACCTTAAAAAACAGAATAGACCAAATAGTAAAAGAGGTACAAAAAAATCAATGAGGAAAGGAATGCCTTAAGAAGCAGAGTTGATCAAATGGAAAAAGAGGTACAAAGATTCATTGAAGGGAAAAACTACTTTATTGGGACCCCTCTCCCTCTTCTCTTCAGACTCCTTGCTGCCTCAGTTACACCCCTTCTCTATGACTCCCAAGCCCAAGGCTATTTCCATTATCTTAGGATTTCACTCTGGGTGGGAGAATTATCTTTGGGTTTTCTACTTCATGAAGGAAGGATCAGAGCAGCTAGAATTTACTTTGCCATTCTAGGCCCTGGAGAAACAGGCAGGCAATTTCTAACCTTCCAGGCGGGGGGCTGATAGTCTCAGGAGAGGTTGCTGTCTCTGCTGTCTCCTGAGTCCTCTCTTACCTGGCTCTAAGGATTCTTCCTGTTCCCTGGTGAGATGCCAGTGAGACAGCTGTGATTCCTCCTTGGGATGGGTAAGTTGGCTGGCTGGGGCTTCTTCTCTCCCTGGTATAGTCTGCTTGTCTGCTCTCAAGTCTGAGCTGTACAGACCCCCACATGCTCCATGCTCCCCCTGTCTGGACCCACTGGGTACTTTCCTGGGCTGGATTCTGCCACGCACTATCTCCTAGTGGATTCTGTCACTCCAGAATCCATTCAGATTCACTTTTTAAGGGTTAGTGATGGGATTCATGGAGGAGCTTAGAGAAGTTACTGCTTCCTTTCTGCCATCTTGGCTCCACACCCCCCCCCCCCATAAACTCCTTTAAATGTATAATTTGTCCAAATGGAAAAGGATGTACAAAAGCTCACTAAGGAAAATAAGTCCTTAAAAATTAAAATTGAGCAAATGGAAGCCAATGACTTTATGAGAAATCAAGACATAATAAAATAAAACCAAAGGAATGGAAAATATAAGACACTATGAAATATCTCATTGGAAAAACAACTGACTTGGAAAATGGATCTAGGACAGATAATTTAAAAAATTATTGGATTACATAGAAGCCATGATCAATAAAAGAGCCCAGACATCATCTTTTAAGAAATTATCAAGAAAAACTACCCTGATATGCTAGACCAGAGGGTAAAATAGAAATTGAGAGAATCCACCAATAATCTCCTGAAAGCAATCCCAAAATAAAAATATTGGAGCCAAATTTTAGAACTCCCAGGTCAAGGAAAACATATTTCAAGTATCATAGTGTCACAGTCAGGATAACACAAGATCTAGCAGCTTCTACATCAAAGGATCAGAGGACTTGGAATATGATATTCTGGAGGGCAAAGTAGCTAGGATTACAACCAAGAATCACCTACCCAGAAAAACTGAGTATAATCCTTTAGAGGAAAAACAAAGAATATTCAATGAAATAGAGGACTTTCAAACATTCTTGATGAAAAAAAACAAAACAAAAAACAAAACATAGCTGAATATAAAATTTGACTTTCAAATACAAAACCCAAGAGAAGCATAAAAAGGTAAACAGGAAAGAGAAATCATAGGGGACTTAATAAAGTTAGACTATTTTTAACATTCCTATATTGTAAGATGATACTTGTAAAACAAAATAAATTTCTGATTGTTAGGGCAGTTAGAAGGAGTGTGTATAGACAGAGGGCACAGGTATGAGTTGAATATGAAGGGATAATATCTAAAAAAATAAAATCAAGGGGTAAGAAAGAGGAAAGCACTAGGAGAAAGGCAAAGGAAGAGGCACAATGGGTTAAATTATCCACACAAAGCAGGTAAGAGAAAGCCTTTACAGAGGCGGGAGATGAAAGAAAGTGGGTAAACCTTACTCATCAGAACTGCCTCAAAGAAAGATAGCATACACACTCAATTGTGCATAGAAATCTATCTTATGCTACAAGAAAGTTGGAGGGAAGGTGATAAAATAAGGGAGGGGGTGATGGAAGGGAGGGCAAATTGGGAGAGTCAGAAGCAAAACACTTTTGAGGTAGGACAGAGCAAAAAGAGAAAGAGAATAGAATAAATGGAGTGGGGGAAATAGGATGGAGGGAAATGTATTTAGTGATCTTAAATGTGAAAAAAAAATTAAAGCAAGTTTCTCTGATAAAGATCTCATTTCTCAAATGAGAACTGAATCAAATTCATAAAAAACAAGAGCCATTTGCCAATTGATAAGTGGTCACTTTTCAGATGAAGCAATTAAATCTATCTATCTATCTATCTATCTATCTATCTATCTATCTATCTATCTATCTAGGGGCAGCTAGGTGGCGCAGTGAGTAGAGCGTTGGCCCTGGAGTCAGAAGGACCTGAGTTTGGATCTGGCCTCAGACACTTAACACACACACAAACAAAAACCTAGCTGTGTAACCTTGGGCAAGTTACTTAACCCCAATTGCCCTCCAAAAAAAAAAAAAAAATCTATCTATAGCCATAATGGAAAATATGCTCTAAATAGCTATTGACTGGAAAAATGCACATTAAAACAATTATCCGGTACTACCTCATACCTATTAGATTTGTTAATAGGAAAGCAAAGAAAAATGACTAATGCTGGAAAGGATGCAGAAAAAAATAAACATTAATGCATTGTTGGTGGAGTTGTAACCTGATTCAACCATTCTGTAGAGCAATTTGGAATTGTGCCCAAAGGTCTAAAAAAAAAGTACATATCCTCTAACTTAGCAATACAACTACTAGGTCTGTATCCCAAAAGAGATAAAAAATAAAAAGGAAAAGGACACATATGTACAAAAATATTTATAGCAGTTCTTTTCTGGTGGCAAAGAATTGGAAATTGAGGGGATGCCAATCTATTCAGGAATTATTGAACAAATTGTGCTACAAGATTGTGATGCAGTATTATTGTGCTATAAGAAAAGATGAGCAGAATGCTCTCAGAAAAATCTGGACAGACTTACATGAGCTGATACAAAGTGAAATGTATTGTGTACAAAGTAACAGCAATATTATAAGATAATCAGCTATGAATGATATAGCTATTGTCAGCAACACAATGATCCAAGACAACTCTGAAGGATTTGCGGTGAAAAATGCTATCCATCCCCAGAGAGAGAACTGATGGTGTCTGAATAAAGATTGAAGCATTCATTTTTTTCCTTTATTTTTCCTGAGGTTTCTGTTTGTGTGTATGTGTGTGTGTATCTATGTTTTCTTTCACAACATGACTAATATGGAAATATGTTTTGCATGACTATACATGTATAAACTATATCAAATTGCATGCCTTCTCAATAAATGGGGTAGAGAGTGAGGGAGGGAGAAAATTTAGAACTCAAAGTTTAAAAAATGAATGTTAAAATTGTTGTTTACATGTAATTGGGAAAACTAAACTACACACACACACACACATACACATAAATTTCATAGTTGCTCAATTTTAGTATTCTCAAAAGATGCTGATCGATGAACTAGACCAGGGCAAATATGAAATGCTGTGTTTGGCATTTAAATCTATTTAAATTAAATAACAATCTGGCCTTTTCCTACCTTTCTAGACTTTTTACACTATATTCTTTTTCTGATGTTCCTCCTGGCTTCCATCAAGACAGTTCAAAACTTGGCTTCTGGGAGAGGGTTTTCCTGGTCTCCTTTATCCTAGTACCTTAGTCCCTGCCTTCCATTTACATTGTATGATCCTTTATCTGCATAGTTATTTACATGTTGTCTCTCCCTTTAGATTATGAGCCCTTTGAAGGCAGGGACCAGGTTTTATCTTTCTTTCTATATTCAGTTCTTAATACAGTGATTTGCAGATAGCAAGTATTTAATAAATGTTTATTGGCTAACAGGTCTATCACAAACGGCAGGGTCATGCTCTTTTTCTAGATGGTAGGTATTCCTTCTAGAATGTTTTAAAGCCTGAACACTCACCTGTTGATATTTGGAACAAAAATATTTTGTCCTAATATCACAGATTTCTCTTTCACAACCATTGGAGGAGGAAGGTGGGGTGTCTATCTTTCCTTGGTCCCTTCAAAGGGGTCCCAAGTATTGAAATTGCTTCTCTATGTATTGCTTTCAGTACCTAACATTATCATATGTTACAGCGTAGGATTCTGTTTCTGAATTTATAAGATCCAATACTAGAAATTTTTGTCTTGAACTAATATAGTAGAGGTATTAGACAATAATCTTGTCAGCTTTGTTGAGTCCCTTCACACAAGTTGGTTTTGACTAGAACATAGAGTATGCACATGGGAATATTATGAAAAAAAAAACTGCAGAAGTAGGTCGAAATCAGATCACGTAGGGCTTTAAATACCAACCTAAAGAATTTGTATTTTTATAATTTAGACTATATGCATACTTGTAGGTCTATATATGCAAATTCATATGCACATATTTACATATATACATATGTGTGTATATACACAGCCAGAGAGAGAGGAGAGAGATTTAGAACCAAAGAAGACTTTTGAGTGAGGAAAGTGACATGGTCAGAGCTATGCTTTAGGAATAGTATTTTAGCAGCTGTGTATTAGATTCATTGGTAAGAGGAGAAACTGGAATCACATCTATCAATAAACTATTGCAGTGAGCAGTGGTATGGGATAGAACTAGGGTTGTAAATATATAAGTAAAGAGAAGGGGGCATGAGGATTCAAATAAGCTAATCTGTTTAATTTCTCCTTCTACATTTGCTACTTAAAAGGCTATCTCCTTTTTTTTATAGATCGGGTATTTTACAACTTTACAAACATTAATTAATTTCTTTTATACTCTCAGTTCTATTTGGACATAACTGAATGGAATGTCTTATATCAGTTACTTTATTTTTTTTTCAGTGTGAGTATAACTTTCTTATTTCTCCTCTTGGTAATTTGATTTTCTTTTCTCCTTTTTCTGATTAAATTTGGCAATGTCTTATATTTTTTGTCATTCCATACAACTTTTCATTTTATTTACTGATTCAGTTGTTTATTTTACACATTGCTGAAATGTTATTTAATAATTTTTTCTTTTTTTCTCCTTGTAATTTAATGCTTTTCTAATTTAGCCTTGTCTTCAGTGTATTAATTTAATTTTCATTCCCCCCCTCCTATTAAAATAAGCATCCAGGGATATAAATTTGTCTCTAAGCACAGCTTTGGCAGCATTCTACAATTTTGTGTTTATAAATTATCTCTCTCTTAAGCTTATAGTTGGCTTTGTTCTTTTCCTCCCATAGGTAATGTTTCTTGGAGCTACTTCTTACTCCAAGTGACTGCCTTTCTGAATCTATGATTGTCTAGAATATGTGTCTCTTCTCCTGACACTGTACTTCAAGCTCTCTCTACCTGATTCTCTAAGTGATGTATGAGGTACCTCCTCCTGGGTGAATGGCTATGATGCTAGATATCATGGCTGATGGGGGCAGGGGAAGGAGGAAGGGGAAGAGAAATTCATTCCTCTCTTTCCCCTAAGAGCTATGCCCTCTCAAAGTCTGGGTTGTTCTATTACTTGGCACTCCTTCTAGTATCAAGTCAAATTAACTGACTGTCTTTTAAGAGTCATTCCCGGGGCGGAGCCAAGATGGCAGAGTAGAAACAGCTCTTCCAAGCCTCTCTGCCCCCAGATTCCCCACAAACTATGTCAAAAAGGACTGTGAACAACTTCTGGAGCCCCAGCACCCACAGAATGACACAGAGAAGCTAACCTCCCGCTGAGGACAGCCCAGCAGCCCTGCAGGAAGGACCAGCGCACCAGGCTGGGAGCCGGCAGCACGCAGAGCGCAGAGCGCAGGAGCCGAGCCCAGCCGAGCCCAGGTCTGCGTGAGCCGAGGTTTTAGCCCCAGGGTGGCAGGGCCAGCAGCCAGCTGGAGGAACCCCAGAACACCAGGAGCTGTGGCGACTCCAGAATTATCAACATAGACATGCCTAGGACAAAGTAAGAGGTTAGTGTCCTATGGACTTTGGGACCTGTATTTGGGGAATGCGTCAGCTCCCTCCCCTGGGGGCTAGAAGCTGCTGAGGAGACACGCCATTTTGTAGTTTTCAGAGGCATTTCCGGCTCCCAGCCTACAAATCGTGGGGAGATCCAGCGATCAGTCTTGGGGGGTAATCGCTCTTGCTTTAACCTCCCTGGATCTGGATTGTGATCTAGGGTGGAAGTTGTGGGTGGGTTTACAGCTTGCCAGAAACGGAAGTTGCCCCCACACACGTTCGGGACGAAAATTCCTCTAGCTGGCCTTAAAGCCATAGTGTGGCAACAAGCCCAAAAGTCAAGCAATTAAGTGGCAACATGCCAAGGCAAAGGAAACAGAAAAATGCAACCCTAGACTCCTATTTTGGGGGCATAGAGCAGGAAAAGGACTGTGAGGTCAGAAGTCCTGCTCCAAAAGCCCCAGGGGAAAACATGAGCGGGTTGCAGGCCATAGAGGACCTTAAGAAGGACTTTAAAAATCAAATAAAAGAGTAGGGAGGAAAAATTAGAAAGAGAAATGAGAAGGATGCAGGAAAAGTATGAAATGAGGGTCAACAGCCTGACTGAGGAAAACAACACCTTAAAAAATAGACTAACTCAAATGGCAAAGGAGGCCCAAAAGGGCAAGGAGGAGAAGAATGCCTTAAAAAGTCGAATTTGCCAGATGGAAAAAGAATCTCAAAAGTTCACTGAGGAGATTCATTCCTTCAGAGTTAGACTGGAGCAAATGGAAGCTAGTGACTTTATGAGAAATCAAGATGCTGTTAAGCAGATCCAAACAAACGAAAGATTAGAAGGCAATGTGAAATATCTCATGGGAAAAACCACTGACCTGGAAAATAGATCCAGGAGAGACAATTTAAAAATTATTGGACTACCTGAAAGCCATGATCAAGGAAAGAACCTAGAAATCACCCTTCAAGAAATTCTCAAGGAAAACTGCCCTGATGTTTTAGATCCAGAGGGCAAAATAGAGGTTGAAAGAATCCACCAATCACCTCCTGAAAAAGATCCCAAAAAGAAAATTCCCAGAAATATTATAGCCAGGTTCCAGAACCCCCAGATCAAGGAGAAAATACTACAAGCAGCCAGGAAGAAACAATTTCAATATTGTGGAAACACAATCAGTATAGCCCAGGACCTGGCAGCTTCTACACTGAGGGATCGAAGGGCATGGAATATGATATTCCAGAGGGCAAAAGAACTGGGAATGAACCCAAGGGTCACCTACCCAGTAAAACTGAGTATTTTGTTTCAGGGGAAAATATGGTCATTCAGTGGAATAGAGGACTTTCAAGCATTCTTGAGGAAAAAACCAGAGTTGAATAGAAAATTTGACATCCAGACACAAGAAGTAAGAGATGCCTGAGAAGGTAATCAGGGAAAAGAAATCAAAAGGAACTTATCAAAGTTGAACTATTTACATTCCTACATGGAAAAGCAATAACTGTGACTGATGATATCTTTCTCACTATGAAAATAATGGAAGAAGGGTGTGTGGTCATATCAATACATATGTGAATGTGTGTGTATATGGTTACAGTTATATGGATAGAGGGCATAGGTTGAATTTGTTGGGAAGGGAGAATACTCAAGGGATGAAATTATGAGGTGAGAGAGGAAAGAGGCAAGAAGAGTTGGGGAGAGACAGGGTAGGGTAAACTATCCCATGTAGAAGGAACAAGGGGAAGTGGTTGCAAAGGACGGGGAGAATAAGGAAGGCTAAAAAGGCAAAACCACATTCACATTGAATTTGGTTCAGGGAGAAAATGACATACATACTAAATGGGATATCTCAACCTGCAGCAGGATAGGGGGAAGGGGGATGAGAGGAGGGATGATGGATGGGAGGGCATCCTTGGGGGGAGGGGAGGTTGGAAGTACCCACTATAGAAGAGGGACAGGATCATGTAGGGAATGGACCAGGTGGGGGGTGGGATGAGTGGGAGGGAATTATAAACAGCCTTGTACAATATATCTACTATGATAATGTTTTGCATAGCTAGACATGTGCAACATATACCGAATTACTTATCTCCCAAGAAGGAATGGGTGACAAGGGAGGAAGGAAATGGATCTGAAATTCGAGGTTGTAACATTAAATGTTTCAAACATATATAAATACTATTATTAGTACTCTTCCACTTGTAATAGGGAGATAAGATGTGCAGGCATTGGGACACAAAGACTCACCTTCCTCTAATGGAAAAGTCGATGGGGGTATGGGAGAAGGTATGGGAGAGAGCAGATTGGAGGAAGTGATATCTTGTGGGACTACTATTCTGGGAGGTTGGGTAGGGGGAAAAAAAGAGTTATTCCCAACTATCTGTCTTATGACTGAATGAGAGAGACAGAAGGAGAGAGAGAGAGAGAGACAGAGGGAGAGGTATTCATGGTACTTTTCACAGGGTAGGATTACATTCTGTGACTACATCAACTGAGCTGGGAGTGGGGTGAGGGAGAGGAGATCAAATGTCTCTCCTTACACTTCATTTTGTTTAATGTCTCATATTATATTAGGAAGGAATTGAAATTTTATGCTATTGTTTTTTCTAATTGTCTTTATAATTTAAATTCTTCCCTTATACATTTAGTTGCTATACTATAATAGACATAAATAGTTATTATTTTTCCTCATTATTAGTGATACCTTTACACATGATATAATTCCTTCTTTGTGTGATGTCTAACTATGGCAACCATATATTTTCTGAAGCTAAAGCATGAAAATTTATAGTTCATCTTATTATCTTAATGATATGCATATCTTTTGGAATTAGATCCTTTTCTGATATATTTGGGACTGTGTTCTTTAATTCTATAAGATCTTACTTTATAGGGGAGTTCAATCCATTTATATTCAACATAAATTGACAAACTTTTTAAAATTTAACTTAAAACTTTCATTATTTTTACTAATATTAGGTTTTTCAGATACTACCAAACACACATTACTCATACCACCAAAGAAAGTTACTTTACTTTATGATTTTGCTTCTATAAACTTTGGAAAAATTGAAGTATCTCTGCTCACATCACAACCTCTTTTGTAACACACATGTTTGCTATGGCACAACACAGTGCCTGTCATGTAGTTGATACTTAATAAATGGCTGTTGATTACTAATTAATTATTAGAAGGTTGACTTTTATTTTCCCACATTCATTTCCTTGCACCCTTTCCTCCATTCTTTACCCATAATACACAAATTCTATATATTCCTCCCCTTTGTCCATTAAGCACATTTGAGTCAGAAGAATATCAGTACACATTACAGTTGTTTTTAGTCACTTTGTGGTGATCATATTGAGATTAGTTAATCAGTTACTTACATTGATCTACCAAGGGCTCTATGATCTTGCTGATTTTTCAATTCTGTTAAAGATACTAGAACATATAGACTTCTAAGGAAATGCTACCAACACTGGGGAGCACAGACTGCCTGTATTGCTAAACCAATTAACTGGTATAAACATTGTTCATTTTTTCTCTACCAGAAATGAGATGAATCCTCTTAATTTGAAAACCCTATGGCTGTTTTTCTTAGAGTAGAAACTGTGATTGGTCAAAATTATCTTTAACTTGAAATCTTTTAGGTAGTTTAAAACAGGATGCTTGATAAGCTGAATAGCCCTGAATAAATAGACAATTTTGCTTGAGAGAGGGAGAGGGGGAGAGAGAGAGAGAGAGAGAGAGAGAGAGAGAGAGAGAGAGAGAGAGAGAGAGAGAGATTGATTTAAGGGGCACTACTAACCATATAGATTTGTGTGACATTTCTAGATCAGTACAAAGATACCAATATATCAAAACTTTACCACTAGTGAATGCAATTTACTATGAAGGATGTAAGACAAGCATTTTGAAAAAGTAAGAGAGGCAGACAGACAGAGACAGATGAAGAGACAGAGAAACAGAGACAGAGACAGAGGCAGAGGCAGAGACCCAATCCTGAGAAAGTAAAGACTTTTTTCTTTGTTGTTTTGTGTTCCAGAAGAACAGTAAGGATGTCAAGAAAGCTTTCTCAGAATATCTCTGTCTTTAAATATTGCATATTACTGTTGCTGAGGTCAAATTATAGGTTCCTTCTTTCTACAATATAGGCCTACCATCTTTATAACTAGAGGCTAAGTCATATGCTCAATATTTCAGTCTTTAGGGAATAATGAAGGAAAGATCAGCTTAGAATCATGGGAATCCTATCCTATTAATAGGGGAAAAATCCAACTTCTTCAAACTAGTGACATCATTTTGGAGGGCTTACCTACTGTTACTGGAATTCAGCTGAAGAGGGACGAGGCATTTACATAAAAGCATCCTTATAGATCAGGAATTGTTAATTCAGGGTCCATTGACTCCCAAGAGATCAATGGACAGATTTCAGTGGGTGCTTGAATTTTGATGTAAGAAAAATTACACTTATTTTCACTAACTTTTAGTTTCCTATGTAATTTTATACATTTATAAATGTTATTCTGAGAAGGGTTTCAAATGGTTTCAGATGCCCCCAGTCCATGGCATAAAAAATGTTAAGAATTTCTACCATGCCCCAGGAAAGCTTGTTATTGAGATAAACTCATCATCCTGTAAGTTCCCATCTGCCTTGGTCATCCACCTCATCACTACCCTCTTCCTCTCTGATAGGAGGGTGGGGGTCATCTCTAGCGGTCCTGATCTATATCTGGCCAGTGGACCCAGATGACTAGGGAAGAGAAAGTGAGGCTGGTGACTTTGCACAGCCCTCCCTCAGTTAAATCTAATTCACTTGAAAGTCGTGGCATCACCTCCTTGACATCATAGTTCTTCTTTGAGAATGAAGGCTAAACAGTTATAGGAGGATGGGGCTGTGAACTCCAAATTTCTGTTCACAAAGAGAGCTTAGACATCTCTTCATTTCTCAACTGGTTGCACTACTTTGGGCTGTCTCTGACTGACTTCTCCAATATGACCCCATGTTGAGTACTTTCTCTTCTCCTGACTGTTCTTCAGTTTCTCTTTATGTGTTGTCTTCCCCATTAGATTGTGAGCTTTTTGAGAATAAGAAAACTTTTTTCTTTTCTTTTTTGTATTTGTATTACCAGTTCTTAGCACAGCGCCTGGCATATGTTAGCTACTTAATAAATGTTTGTTGATTGATTATTGATTGATGGATATTAACAAGAAAGTTACACTTCAATCTTATTCTACTATGTTCCCATAAGTGTTGCTTCAGCTTACTCTACCAAGAATAGTACAACTCCTATGGGTTGGCCACATTATTTGAATACCAAATGTAGTATGTTCTACAATGTTGCTATTAATGAAAGTCAAGCCCAGCAGGCTAAATTTTGAAGAATCTACCCATCCTTTTCTAGCTTTTGAAAATCAGTATGCCCATTCTCACAATTGTGACAACTCTTTGATTTTCAATAATATTTCAGAGATGCTAAGAGAACCCCAGCAAACATATCATCAGATCTTTCTGTACTTTGTGGCATAGTTCATTTGATCCTGATGACACAAATGAACTGAAGTAGCGCTTTCTCTCCATGCCTTTGCTTATGTTGACTTTCAACTACCTATTTATATCATTATTATGTCTTCAGTCTGAAGATCATCTTCAGTTGTTTTTTCCTCCCTACTTGAAGGGGATCAGAATGATATCATGATCTCAGGGTCAATGGAAAGATGTAGCTAGATGATAGTACAGTTAGATGAATTGAAAACTAATGGAATGACGAGATCCTAAGAGAAGTATATGAGTAATAAATATCAGTAATAAATAAATAAATATGAGTAATAAAATGAGTAATAAAGTAAATAATGAGTAATATCAACTTGTCAGGAGGTCTTTAGTGAAATGTTTCACAGATATGTACTTGGCCCTTTGCTGGTCAACATTTTTAATCATTAAACATAGCAACATTTTAATCATTAAGATTAAACATTTTTAACTTAAATTTTATGTTTATTTTTCATTTACCTCATTCATTTCCACAAGATTTTGAGTTACAAATTTTCTCACTATCTTTCCCCTACTCACCACCCCCAAACAGCAATCCTGTTATATACCCCCTTCCCCAATCTACTCTCTCCTATATCCTCCCCCAAACCCCCTCCAACTTTCTGGTAGGGCAAGATGGTATGGCAAGATCTCCATGCTCCCGTGCTTTTATATCTTATTTCCCAGTTGCATGTAAAATAATAATAATAATAATAATAATAATAATAATAATTTTAAACATTTAATTTTAAAACTTTGAGTTCTAGATTCTTTCCTTTCCTCTCTCATCATCCACACTTACTGGCAAAATAAGCAATTCAATATAGGCTGTACATGTGTAACTATGCAAAACATTTCCATAGTGGATATATTGTGAAAGACTATGTTTCCCTCCATCCTATCCCATCCCTTTTCAAAAGTTTGTGCTTTTAACTACCCCCCCCCCATCATCCCTGCTCTCATTGACTTCTCCCCTACTCTCCTATAGGGCAAGATACCCAATTTAGTGTGTATGTCATTCCCTCCCTAAGCCAAATTCAATGAGAGTAAGGTTGACCCATTCCCTTTTGTCTCCCTGTTCTTCCCCTCCATTGTAACAGTTTTCCCTTGCCTCTTCTATATGATATAATTTACCCCATTCTGTCTCTTCCCATCTCCTCTCATTATATTCTTCTATCACCTCTCAATTTCACCTTTCAAATATCACCCCTTCCTATTCAATTGATCAATTGTGCTCTCTGTCTATGTATACCTGTATGCATATATACACACACTTACATATGTATTCATATGCACATATACCTTCATATATATATATATATATGTGTGTGTGTGTGTGTGTGTGTGTGTGTGTGTGTGTGTGTGAATGTGTGTAAACACACATTTATATTCCCAACTATCCTCATACTGAGAAAAATTTCATAAGTTATAATTATCATTTTTCCATGTAGGCATGTAAATAGTTAAACTTTGATGAGTTCCTTATGATTTCTTTTCCCTGCTTACCTTCTCCTACTTCTCTTGCTTCTTGTATTTGAATATCAGATTTTCTATTAAACTCTGTTTTTTTTTCCATCAAATCCTCTATTTCATTGAATGACCATATTTGCCCCTGAAACATTATATTCGGTTTTGATGGGTAAGTGACTCTTGGTTTTAATCCTAGTTCCTTTGACCTCCAGAGTATTGTATTCTAAACCCTTTGATCCCTTAATGTAGAAGCTGTTAGATCTTGTGTTATCCTGATTATGTTTCCACAATATTCAAATTGTTTCTTCTTGGCTGTTTGTAATATTTTCTCCTTGATCTGGGAACTCTGGAACCTGGCTGTAATATTCCTAGGAGTTTTCTTTTTTTTCTTTCTTTTTTTTTCTTTTTGGAGGGCAATTGGGGTTAAGTGACTTGCCCAAGGTCACACAGCTAGTTTTTGTGTTAAGTGTCTGAGGCCGGATTTGAACTCAGGTTGTCCTGACTCCAGGGCCCATGCTCTATTCACTGTGCCACCCAGCCACCCTCCTAGGAGTTTTCTTTTTGGGATCTTTTTCAAGACATAATTGGTGAATTCTTTCAATTTCTGTTTTGCCCCCTGGTTCTAAAATATCAGGGCAATTTTCCTTGAGAAGTTTTTGAAGGATGATTTCTAGGTTCTTTTTTTTGTCATGACTTTCAGGTAGTCCAATAATTTTTAAATTATCTCTCCTGGATCTATTTTCCAGGTCAGTGGTTTTTCCAATGAGATATTTCACATTGCCTTCTATTTTTTTCATTTGTTTGGATCTGTTTAATAGTATCTTGATTTCTCATAAAGTCATTAGCTTCCATTTGCTCCAGTCTAATTCTGAAGGAATTATTCTCTTCAGTGAGCTCTTGAAATTATTTTTCCATCTCGCAAATTCAGCTTTTGAAGGCATTCTTCTCCTTATTGGTTTTTTGGGCCTCTTTTTGCCATTTGATTTAATCTATTTTTTAAGATGTTATTTTCTTCAGTCAAATTGTTGACTCACTTTTCATGTTTTTCTTGCATCATTCTCATTTCTCTTCTCAATTTTTCCTCCACTTCTCTTACTAGATGTTCACAATCCTTCTTGAGCTCCTCCATGGCCATGTAACCAGTTCATATTTTCCTTGGAAGCATTTGGTGCAGGAGTTCTGACTTCATTGTCTTCCTCTTGTTCCATGCTTTGATCTTTTTTGTCCCCCCAAAAGTGCATCCTTTGTTTCCTCATGTTGCCACTCAATTACTAGACAGTTGAGCTTTTTGCCTCAGTAGAACTCTGCTTCTAGGGAGGAGAGCTTTATCCCAAATCTCTGGGGTTTTCACAGCTGCTGGAGTTATTAGTTGGGTGCCCTCTCTTGTAGCCCCTGACAAGCTCTGGCTCACTGGTCACCCACCGCAGGACCTCCACCCAAGACAGTGATCCAGATCCAGGCAGGTCAAATCAAGAGTTATTGCCACTCCTCCTGCCCCCCCCCCCCCTGCAATGGTCACCTGGTCTTCCTACAGTCCTCCTATCATCCACAAGCCAGGAGCTCTGAAGTGGAGGCAGCTACATGGCCATGGCCATGGCCTTGGCCACTTATCACTCTGCAAGCTGAGGCTGGACCATACCTCTGTCCCCTCCCTCCACCCCCCAGTTCCAGCAGAGTTCTTCACTGATCTTTTACTTTGTCTTTGGCATTTTGGGGTTGATAATTCTGGAAACCACCATAGCTGCTGGTGATCCACTCTCCCAAAGTCTGCTGCAGTTGCTGGTCGGGGCCACCCTGGGGCTAAAACTGTGGGCTCAGGTGGGGCTGGGCTGGGCTCCCAGTACACTGTGATGGACCCTTCCTGCTGGCCTGCTGGGCTGCCTTCAGCAGATTTGTTTCTCTCTGTCACTTTGTGGGCTCTGTAGCCCTAAAGTTTGTTTAGAGTCATATTTATAGGTATTTGAGGTGGTTATGAGGGGGGCTCATGGAGTTTTCATGCTTCTATGCTGCCATCTTGGCTCTGCCATCATTAAATAGTTTTTACTTAGATGAAAGAAAATAGACTAATTAGAAAATAGAGGGGTAAGGCAGTTTGATTAGACCAAGCATATATAGAAAAGATCCACAGTGGAAGTGACACAATTGTGAAGGTAATAATGGATCAATTCTTAAGGTACCTAAAGCAGAGGAGGATGCCCAAGACATAGAGAAAAAAAAACTAGGCAGCTGAGAGATCAGTCACTACCAACCTATATGCCTACTTTCCCAGCTATACAAAATCTTTATGAGAATCATCTATACACATATCAAAGACATTAATGAATGCATTAGTAGGGAATAGTCAGGGTTTTGCAAGAAATTTTCTATATTGATTCACACCTACCATTTTGCAATTGACTGAAAGATATGTAGAATATAAGCTCCTATTGTGCTTATTGTTTATTGCTTATGGAAAAGTATTTGATTCAGTCAAGCAAAATGCAACTTAAAGGTTCTCTGTTACCAAGTTATCTCAAGTGTATGTACAAGTCTAACTTGTACATCAAAAACCTTTAGAATTACCTGAAAGATATGACAGAAATAACCTTGTTTAGTGACTTTCTAGTGACCAACATGAAGGGAGACAAAAGCCCGATTTGTGTGCTTTCCAAGGGTGTCCCCCACTGTGTTGGAGGAGAATAAAGCACAGGATGTCGGTTGCAAAGGAATTCTCTCTGGATAATGAGCCCCTTCAGATATTCCTATTTGTGGGTGACATTGTGCTGGCTATATCAGACTACAGATCATTGCAGAAGATTCTGGAAGAGATCTGTAAGCACTCAAGAGTTCAGTCTTAAAAAAAGAGATAGAGATTGGTCTGACCATCCATACACAGAAAATTAGTTGTGGAATGTCTGTTGCCCAGTTTATGACATGCAGTTGGATGAACAACCAAGAGAACTTATCCATCAGTATATAAATCAGTACAAATGGATGTGAGTTGAACCTAGGATGAAAAGAGGATAGTAAATTGGAATGGCTTCAGTTATAAAGTTTTGTTCAGTATCCCCAATTTTTTTTTAAATAGTGGTCCATATTTTTACTTACAACTTTCTATAGCTGTGGTGTGGCTGCAAAAATATGCAATACTATAGTCTCTGAATTATTGAAAATTATTATCATGCAGAAGGCAATGGAGAGGTGGATGGTGGTTATGAGCAGGCTGTAATATATAACCAATGAGGAACTCTGAAGAAAAGGAGTAAAAGGTGTTATCAGGGAAAGGTATCATAGGAAGAGAAGATTGGCTGATCACATGGTGATGATGAAGGATGATAGGCTGACAAAGAAGGTGCTCCACTGGTATTTTCTTGATATTATGAGAAACTGAGAAATGCCCTCAACATCTTGGGTGAGCCTTTTCTGTTGGATTTACAGAAAGGCATGGATAAGGGGAACAGAGGAATGTCTGGCATAAATGTGTCATAATATCCAGAAAGAAAGAAGACAGAAATAGGAAAGAAAATTAGAAAGAAAATAAAGGAAAATAAGAGAGGGAAAATTTGAGTATTTTGAGTAACTTATATGAAAACATAAATTTAGTAATTTAAACTTGAGTGGCTTAGACAAAAGCATTCTTATCAGGTTTTCAAATAACACGAAACTGGTTGGGCTAGCTGAGTCTTTGTATGACAGAATTAGGATCCAAAAGCATCAGGTTACAACAATGGACTAAATCTAAAGAGATGAGATTTAAAGGGGAAATAAAGAGAACTATTAAGTCTAACAAAAATCAGTTTCATTAATACAGAATAAGGAGCATAAAACAGAGGCAATTTTCCTTGTAGAAATGAGGTGCTAGTGGACTATAAGCTTGATATGAGTCAAAATCATGACATGATAGAAAAAATACAAAAAGCTAATATAATTTTAGGTTGCCGTTAATAGAAACATAACGTCAAGAAAAAGAGCAGTGATGATCTTACCACTGCGCCGTACTTGGAACACATTTGATCTCAAGAATTGAGATTAACTTAACTATAAAGAATTCTTAGAGATCAAACACACTGCAAATCAAAATCATTAGACATCAGCAGGAGTGGGAATAGCCCTTAAGAGATCACAGAATAGGGGAGGCTAGGTAGTGCAGTGAATAGAGCACAGGCCCTGGAGTCAGGAGAATCTGAGTTCAAATCCTGCCTCAGACACTTAACACTTACTAGCTGTGTGACCTTGGGCTTAACCCCAATTGCCCTGCCTTACCTCCTCCAAAAAGCAAAAAAATAAAGATCATAGAAGACCAAACCAAAAGGGATTCCCATGATCAGCTAGGGCACTCACTATGCACATCCAGAAAGAATATAATCAGGATTATGAAGGGACATTGTCATCAAAGCTTGGACCTAGAACATACAGAATAATGCCAACGATAATATACTGAAGGGTAAATGACTCCAAAGGCAACATATCTTGCTTTTACAGTCAGTTGAATGACATTTGGGCAAGACTGAGAAAGCAACAAGACCTTTGAGAAGCCTGTGCTCTAGCCATCCTCCTTTTCCTCCTCATTCCCTCCCACTGGAACCTGGGCTCCTCCTCTGGTACCTGGAACTCTGATGAATAAACTTTTAACCTTATCTTGTCTGGAACCAGGTATCACCATCACTTCTTAGACATTTCCAAATTATATCACCACATACCATACCACCCACTCCTCTAGTGCCCTTATATGTGCTATCTTTACCCTTACATGTGTTATCTTTACTTAAAATATAAGCTCCATGAGGGCAGGAACTTTCTTGTTTGTATTTGCATCCCCAGTGCTTAGTACATTTCCTGACACTTATTTATTTATTAAACCTGTCAAGGTTTAATAAATGCTTTATCATTCATTCATTTATTCATCCAGGGAGAAGGGAGAAGAATGGCACAGTGGATAGAATATAAGACCTGAAAACAGGAAGATCTGAATTCAAATCCAGTCTCAGTCATTTACTAGCCGTGTGACCCCTGGGTAAATCATTTACCTCTCATCTGTAAAATGGGTAAAATAATAGTATCTAACTCAGAGAGTTGTTGTGAGGATCAAATGAGATAATATTTACAAAGCACTTGGCATACTGCCTGGCACATAGTAGGCACTTAATATATGTTACCTTCCCTTATAAAGTCCTGCCTCTACTTCTAGAAGAGGTCGGAATTTTAGTTATATTCTACATTGCAGACCTGATCCTCATAACACCCAGCAGGAGCTGTTTTGTGGGTCCACAAAACATTTAGAAAAATCTCATCTTGGACACAGTAGAAGAGATACAAAGAAGGCATGGGTATCCAAAGATGTGTATGTAGGGCTCAGAAGAGACATTATACACCGAGACTTAGATATCGGATTTCATCTACTAGAAAAGTGGCTGAAGATATGAGAGTGAAGGAGCTTAGAAGGACAGCAGTGCCCTTGAGAGGTACATGGAAGTTTGGAAGAGCCATAGGTTTTGAGGAAAAGATAATGTAATAGGATCTACAATATATGTTGTATCTCCTCCATGGCTGTGCATCCCAGTACTCTCACTCTGTCCCACTCAAAAGGAAAAAGAGGGAAGCAGAACTTTTACTCAGCTGTATCTGTCCTAGAACCAGAACTTCCTCTCCAAGGAATGCAGCTATAGCCATCAGGTGATCTCAGGCACAGGGAATAGGTATGCTAGAGGGAGGAGGGACAGGGAAGAGGAACAGGAAGGGGGGGTTTTCCTAACAGCACATTTGTAGCTACCGTTGTGTTTACCCAGATTATTGCTATATTAAAGCTTTCCTGAGAGTGAATTTTCACACTGAAGAAAATGTGTGGAGTGAGGTAGGAGTGGGTCATAGTAAAAGCAGGTATGGAGGCATCTAGGGGCACAGTGCATAGAGCACCACTCTTGTAGTTAGGAGGACCTGAATTCAAATCTGGCCTCAGACACTTGACACGTTATTAGCTGTATGACCCAGGGCAAGTCACCTAACTCCAATTGCCTAGCAAATAAAATAAAACATATATATGGTTGTGCTGACAGGTCTCATAGCTGGCAGTCAGAGAGAGGGTAGAATGTAACCTTTGTTCCTACCCTCTGAATGATTGATGGCTCCATGTGGGAACCCTAGCCTCCACTTTGGAGACCATTAGGCTAGCTGTGAGTTGAATCTGAAAAGATTATTAGGGATAACAATATGCAAGTTTAAAGTCTTACACTTGAGTTTAAAAATGCCTCACAAGTATATGATGGGAAAAAGATGGACTGGATAATGATTTGCTTGAAAATGATCTATGGGTTTAGTGAATTATAAACCTATGGCCAGGTTTTAAAAGCTACCATGATCTTTGGCTGCATGAGAATCATGGGTACCCAGAATAAGAGATATGAACTCTGTTTTGGTCAGAACACATTTGGAATACTTGGTTCAGTTCTGGGTGCTCCATCATGGAAGGGTCCTTGGTAAACAGGACAGCATCTAGAGCAGGGCAATCACGATGGAGAAGAGCCAGGAAGCCTTGCCATAACAGAAGTGGTTGAAGCAACTGGCAGTGTTTAGTTGGACAAAGAAGAGATTTAGGTAGACTTGATAACTGCCTTCTTTCATTTGTAATTCTGTCATGTGAGAGAGGGATTAGGTTGATTCTGCTTGGCTACAGAGGGCAGAACTAGGAACAATGAATGGAATGTGCGGAGGGGAGTTGAAGTGAGCTAAAACAGCTCAGCACAGTGCAGCTGACAAGAGATGATGAGGACCTCTGTCTCCCAATGGATGATTTGGCTGAATGGAAGCAAGCCCTTTGTAGGGGAGAGGGTTCTATTACCTGAGGGGAAGACCTCATTGACACCTATACAAGGGATGCCTGACCTCATCCTGAAGGACTTTTGAGACCTAATGGCACCTTTAGCCCCTCTCAGCCACACTATGTCTTTTTTGTGCTGCTCTGAAGTAAAGCAGCCACTTATTATGGAATCAGGTTGTGTGTGTTCCATTTCATCAGAAGAGAATCGATCCCAGTCTGAGACTATGCAAAGAATTTTCTAAAGATTAGAGTTCTTAAAAAAATAGAGAGGTATGGGCTTCTATGTCACTGGAGATCTTCAAGCCGTTGCTATATTACATATTGAATTTACCACAGAGGTGATTTTTATTGAATTCCAGCTTGGACTAGATGGCTGTTGAGGCTCCTGCCAGCTCTGAGTCAATGATTTACCCATTAGTGTATCACTGGAGACCTGTAACAATATTTGTAAAGCTAAGGGACTATTTGGAAGGTGGGTGTAAGGAGGCAACAGGAGCTTTTGATGCCACGAACATTTGTTCTTAAATTATATTTAGTCATACAGGGGCATTATCTCTCCAGTAGATTAGCTTTTGTTGACCTTTACCCTTAGTATTTTTGTGGGTGGCACCAGTAGTAAACAAAGATTGTTAAAAGTCAGCAGTAGTCATAATCCTTTTCATTTGAACTGTGTTCCTTAATTTTTTTTTCAGAAACTCAGTAACTATGGAAAGAATTAAAGAATATACCTCAAATTAAAAAATAAAATCCTTTTGACTATTAAAAGTTATGTTGACTCAGTATCCCCTTGTTTCTAGTCCTGCTTGTCAATCAGTGTTGGGGGAGGTAACACCCAGTCCACCAGATGAGGTATAGGTTCTGGGAATCCCCTTGAACTCTCCTTGAATTTTCCCGTTTGATGAGCCCTTTTCCTGAGGCCATAAGCCTTTCAATATAGCTCTGCCCAAATATCTTACTCTTAGTAGTCCAGCTAGACCCCACCCTAGATCCTCCCAAAATATCTACACCCAAATCTGTTACTCTTAAACTAGTCTAGCCCTCCTCTGTCTGTCATCTTCAGGTAGCCTCCAGCTACTTCACACCCTTAATGTCTCTTTACTGGAGTCTGACCTAGTTAACTCCTCCTAAAGACCCTCCTCAAACTCCTCCCCTAGACCACCCCTAAATCCTCCCACAACCTTTCTGTCTGTAAGATCCATCTTGCCTCCACTGGGGAATTATCTATCTTGAGCACCCCTAAACCCTAGACCTCTATATCTTATGCTTCCCTGACCCCAATACCCCGATACTGGTCAAGTAGTCAAGTCATTCTCTACCTATGACTTTTTTACCCCCACCTGCAAATTGTCACGTTCTTCCTACCTTAGGGAAGAACTGAGATGCAAAGGCTTAACCTCTTTTCCTGAGGGGACCCAGGTGAATTGTTTTAAAGTTAACTATAAAAGCTGGCCTCACTATGAAGTCATGGCTGATCTTTAGTGATCAACCTGTTAATCCATTGCTTCCTTGATGTACTTAAAATAAAATTTTAATTCTCTTTATCCTGAGTTTTGCCTCATTAACCAGGGTGAAAAGCCCAAGAGAAGAATTTTCCTTTCAATGAAAAAACAAAAACAACAAAAAAATCATCTTCCTCCTTCCTGTTGGTGAATGCCTGGCCTCCCTGCCAAACTGGGAATGTGAGTAATTCAAGTCTTAGCTCTGACTTAGTAAGAAGTCAGCAGGTCTCCAGGTTTCAGGTAAATAGCTGGATGTCCTCTCTTTCTTCCAGAAACAGCTGGATTGAAGCTGCTTATGCAGTCCAAAGTACTGGTGGAATTAACCCCTTAATCCCTCCCTAGTTTACCAGTGTAAGGATTATTTTGGCCTGATTCTCTCAGGGTGAGTCCAGCTCCATCTCCCTCCCGGGTTTCTCAGGTTATAATGGCTTTTTTCTGATTCTAATGGCCTGAGCTCCCATTTGAGTGTACTACCCCTCCTTAGCTGCCAGAGCTTCCAGTCCCAATTACATTTAATCAATTAACATCCATTAACTTTACAAAAGGATATTTATAGCTCCCAGGGAAACACCTTTCCCTATACTTATGTCCCTGACAATGGGTTCAACATTTTCTACACAACACTGTTCTCCCCACAGAGCTGCTACTGAATGATTTCATATCTTAGCTACCTCAGAGCTGTGTCCCAAAAGTTACTCAGTCAATAAATATATATTTATTGCCTGCTCTTGCTGAGAATGCAAATACAGATAAAAACAAAGGTAGTCCATATCCTCAAGGAACCGGTTCTCCATTTGTTTTTTTTTCTTGGCAAAGATACTGGAGTTGCTTGCCATTTTTCCTTCTTTAACTCATTTTACAGATGAGAAAGCTGAGGCAAACAAGATTAAGTGACTCACCCAGGGTCACATACATACACTAGTCAGTTTCTGAGGCCAAATTTGAACTCATGAAATGCAGGAAAGAAAATACACCAGAAGGAAGCTGAAAAGCTGGAGCAGAGTAAGGAAGAAGGGGCCTGACATGGGAGCATTATTGTCATTCAGTCATATCTGATTTTTCTTAACCCTGTGGAGCACTCTTAAAGAGGTACAGGCTCTGGGAATCCCCTTGAGCTCTCCTTGAATCTTTGAAGTAGGAACCCCCCTTGAACTATGATTAAATTGTCCCATTTGATGAGGCATTTGCATGAGGCCATGAGCCTTACATTGTGGCTGGGCCCAGACCTCTGTTACTAGCCTAGCCTTCCCTTGTCCATCTACTTCCTACCCTTGAGCCTATCAAAATATTAATCCACCCTTAAACTGGCCTAGCCCACCACTGTCTGTAGTCTCCAGATAGCCTCCAGCAACTTCTCATCCTTAATCCCTGGTTGACCTCATCTGACTTCTCCTGAAGACCCTCCCCAAACTCCTAGATTCCTCCTAGATTCCTCCTAGATTCTACAACTTTCTGTATATAAGATCCCATCTTCCCTCCATGTATGTGAAAGTGCCATAGAATGACCTAGCACAGACTTACTCTGTGTCTAATGCAAGTGAACTTTTGATAAATTTTACTTTTCTTTGGCTGAGAAGATTTGAGTTGAATTCATTCAGCAGGACCCGGCGTGTTGGTATTTTGGGGTCTCCAGAACAACCCTAATCTTCTTTATGGGTAACCTCTTCACTCTGATATGAGGGGCTCATCTTCTGATGTCATATCTTTTAGCATTTTAATACTGCTCCTGGGGGCTTCTTAGTCAAGAAAATGGAATGGTTTGTCATTTCCTTCTCCAGTGGATGGAGCTCTCCATTATGACCTGTCCATCTTCAACAACCCTGGAAAGCATAGCTCATAGTTTCACTGAGCTATGCAAGTCCCTTCACCATGACATCATGGCAAGACTATGATGGGGTAGGGGTGAAGTGGGGAGATGATAGAGATGTCCAAAGAAATTGAAAAGTAGTGTAGTTGGTGGCAAATGTGGAGACCCTTCTTTAAGTAGAGACCCATAGAGCCCATAATAGCAGCTAGGAGCACAGAGGATAAAGTGCAGGGCCTAGAGTCAGGAAGACCTGAGTTCAAATATGACTCTCAGATATATACTAGCTGTGTGACCCTGGGCAAGTCATTTAACCCTGTTTGCCTCAGTTTCCTCATTTATAAAATGAGCTTGAATGAGAAAGATGAAAACTTCTCAGCCCATAAGTTTTGTGGGAACAAACCAGAATTTTGGTTTTACCCTTTCTCCCTCTTTACTTCATCATGCCACTTCAGCATTAGGCCCCCTTCAAGAGTCTTTCAACCTCTACCCTTGTTTCATCAGCATTAGGCCCCCTTCAGGCGTTTTTGACCTCCACTCTTGTTTGTCACACTTTTATCAGCATTATGCTCCTTTAGAGGTTTTCAACCTCCAACCTTGCTTGTGACTTTTTTTTCCTTCACTTGTTTTAGCATCACCAAATAAGGACATGAACAACACCTTGGTTCCCTGTCCTGCCTCCCAGCCAATAGGAGATAGTGGTGGGCTTCTTTGTTATCCACCATTGGGTTAGATTGCGCCAAGTCTGAGAGCCCACCTCCCAGCCAAATGGGAGAAGGGACAGGGGAGAGGGCTTGACTGTGTCAAAATGATCATTTTGACTGTGTTAGGGTATAAAATCTTGTTCTGTCTTTTATAATATGCCTTATTCTGCTGGTTCATATGGGTGGAAGGGACGCCTTCTTGCAAGAACTAAATAAACTCCCTGTTCTTTCCTCAACATATCTCTGATTTTTAATTTTTCTGATTAGGGGATTTTTGGGGTCCCTGCACCCCACACAAGATGGAGAAAGAAATGGTAAACTGCTCCAGTCTCTGTGCCAAGAAAACCTCAAATGGGATCACCACATGACTAAAACAACTGAATGACAGCAACAATAACATACCATGGTCCTCTCCTCCAACCAGAAGAACAGAGGGTTACAAAAGAGATGATCCTGTCTTACAGGATAATGAGATTTCATAATGATGAGTTTCCTGGGGCAGGAAGGCATGACAGAGAGCCCCAAAGAAAAGCAACTTGACTGCTGGGAAATGTGGTCTCTCTTAGATCCTCAGGGGCCTTGACACTGGACTGACTGGCTGTAACACTCATCATGGACTCCACTCCAAGACCTCTTGCTGGCTCGTTCACCTGACATTTTATAGTTCCAATCTCTTTCATATAGACTAGGAATGACATCCACATATTTGTCAACATGAGATTAGAGTTACAGTCTCTTTCTCTGGAACATAGCCAGTCAGGAGGGGGTCATATCCAAATAAAGGGATAGGTCTGTGTTGACTAGTACGTTTTGAATGTACCCTAATTGCAAATTAAAACAGCATTGAGACATCATTTTATACCTACAAGATTGGCTAAAATGATAGAAGGGGAAAGTAACACGTTGGAGGGGATGTAGAAAAAATTGGGATACTAATTCTTTGTTGGTGGAAATCAGAACTGATCTAACCGTTTTGAAGAGCCATCTGGAAATATGCTCAGTTATTAAACTACCTATACCCTTTGACCCAGCAATACCACTACTAGGTCTATTTCTAAAGAGGATTAGGGGAAAAGGAAAAGAACCTATTCTAAAATGTTTATACCAGCTCTCTTTGTGGTGGCAAAGAACTGGAAATTGTAGGGATGTCCAGCAATTGGGGAATGGCTGAACAAGTTGTGGTATATGATTGTGATGGAATACCATTGTGCAATAAGAACTGATTAGCCCAATGATTTTAGAAAAAAAAAAAACAACGTGGAAAGACTTGCACAAAACAATGAAGAGTGAAATGAGCAGAACCAAGAGAACATTATATACAGTAACAGCAATATTGTTTGTTTTTTTTTTTTTTTTTTTTTTTTTTTTGGAGGGCAATTGGGGTTAAGTAACTTGCCCAAGGTCACACGACTAGGTTTTTTTTGTGTGTGTGTTAAGTGTCTGAGGCCGGATCCGAACTCAGGTCCTTCTGACTCCAGGGCCAGCACTCTACTCATTGCGCCACCTAGCCGCCCCAGCAATATTGTTTTAAGAACAATTTTGAGTGAATAAGTTATTTTGACTATTAGAAATATCCAAATTAACTATGGACAAACAAAGAAAGACACTATCTTCATCTAGAGAAAGAACTGATAAATAGAAGAATGTATAGAATGACTTTACATACATACATATATACATATATATCTATCTATTATGTCTAAAGGTAGCCATCATTAAGGCGGAGGGGGAGAGGGAAGTAAAAAAAAAATAATGATAATTTTGTTGTATATTTAAAAGGAATAACAAGTTCCACATAGTACATTTGTAGTTTTATACTCAATCTTTTTTTTTATTGGACTGTTATGAAAATGCTTGTTTTATTCCATAAATTAAAAATGAAATATACCCCAATTCTGACTGTATTAAAGAGGCTTTTTGGAACATAGTGAGTGACCAGAGACAGTTAAGGATATCCAAATCTTTCTAAAGCATTTCTATTACATATCATCATGTCTCTCAGAATCAGGTTTCCCAGAATCTTCCAGGTAAAGAATTGTATCAGGCAATCATGCTCACGCCTGTTCACCAGCTCCCTCCCCCCATTACCTCTATGCTAGCATTAAGGAGAGACTTGCTTGCAGTGTTCAAATATTTGAAGGGCTATTATGTGAAAAAGGGAATAGTCTTATTCTATGTGATTGCTCTCAGTGGACAGTGATGCTTCTGTAGTCTGTTATCATACCACCCTGTACTTCTTTTATATATTCTAATATGCATTCTGGCTCCCTGTGTGTGCCTTATCATTCCTATTAAATCACAAACTCCTAGAGAGTAGGGACTGTCTTATTTATCTTTTTGTCTCTTCCAGCATTGTGCATTTGTACACAGTAGATATTTAATACAGACTTTAGAACTGACTGAATGAACGAATAGGTGAAGTTAGAGGGAAACAAGATTTTAGCTGAACACGCGGATACTTTCTGGCTAAAAGTTTCCCACTATGAAACAGGGTGGCTCATGAAATAATGAGTTCCCCAAACTGGGGTATTTAAGCAGAAGCTGCTAGAGGATAATTTATCAGGATAAGCTAAGACGGATGTTTCTACTGTGTCGGGAATTGAACTCAGCAGCCTCTGAAGCCTCTTCCAATGTGAAGATTTCTGTAAATAAATATTCTCTTTCCCAACTCAAGTTCCCCCTACAGCAGTACTGTGAGGGCTGTATACTTTTTCCCTCCTATCAATTTCCTTATTTTACTCAGGGCAGAAAATACTAGATGACACCCTATCTCTCAAAGCCCTTTACATATTTTAAATATTACCTGAATTAATGGATAAGAACATTCATGAAGCACTTACTCTGTTATATTTGAGTCCCATGACAGTGCTGTGAGATAAATATTGCAGGTCATGTTAGCCTCATTTTATAGATGAGGAAATGGAGACTTAGAAAAAGAGTAAACATTTTGCTCATGCTCACATAGCATGATACCCAGAAGTGGATTTTTGGTTCTTACTCCCCTCCCTTAGAAAGGTTTTGTTGATGCCAGCACCCTCTCCACTCCGCTACGTGAATCTGGTGTCACAAGATTGCTAAATCCTGTAAATGATCAATTTAAATGTGCTACTCACATATTGACCACTGGTTCAGGAACACAGAACAAGATGGTATGAATTTTTAAAACAGATTGCTTGATTAGATATGGGAGAGGAATTGCCTTAGCTGGGAATGATGATGGGAGGGGAGAGAAAGAAGATTAGAAACACTTTTTGAACATGAAGAAAACTTTTTACTTGCATTCCCAATGAAAGGGGCAAATGAGTGACATATTTAAGCCCCAGAATAACTTCAAGTGACTCGAACCCATATCTGTCAAGCTTCTCCTCCCCAGATATTCCTGCTTCCCATTGATTACTGAATCCCTTTTGCTCTGGAGAAGAAAGGACTTTTTAATAATGGAAAGGATTTCAATTATTTCAGTCCCAAGCATGATCAAATAACAACAGCCTTTTCTTGAAATTTTTCACTCCCCTCCCTTAAAGTTTAATAAAAAAAAAAAAAATCCGTCCTCACTCATGCACAGAAGGACACCACAAAATGAATCTGGGCCTCTCTCCGAATCTTATTAATCACTCCTGAATGGCCGGAGAACTTGTTTAATGTCACTGCCTAATCATGTTATTAAATGTCATTGCTCCTGGTTGGGAAGATTTATCTGGGAGCTCATCTCTGACATCTTCATCCACTTGCAGTCCTGGAGCCAATCCAAAGTTTGAATCTCTTTCAAAGTAGAAGGAACCTCCTTCTGCTCACCTTCATTCCCAGGCAAGATCTCAAAAGTTCCCAAACTTGAGATAATTTAGATCAAGCTACTTCCATAAGGCTGCTCACCAGGTAATGACTTTTCTTGATTGCAGCTACTCATGAGGAATTGTCCCCGAAGATGTGGAAAGGCAGCAGCCTTCTTGGGTAGAAGAATTATCTAAACACATGAAATGATCAATCTTTCAAAGTCAAGAGAGTTTCAACTCTGAAATTAACCAACTGTCTCACCTGAGACAACCTTTGTTTCCCCATTTGTAAGATGTAGGATAATACTACGGGAGCTACCTTTTTTAAAGGTCTGTTATGGGAAAGTAGCATTTCCCAGAGCTAAGAACAGTGTTTGGCACATAGTAGGCATTTAATAAATGTTTATTGATGAATTGAAAGCATATACACAAACCTTTAAAGTGCAATATAAATGTGAAATATTATTTTCCAAGTACTATGACATCATCAAGGACTCCTGCATTTGAAACTTACCCAGATCCAATAGTATACTTATTTCTTTTCTCTTCCTTTGGCTAAAATGGTCTGGGAGTAGATAGTAGAAATCAGTTAATTTTCAAGGAATCATTTTTGAAAATCAATTGAGTCCTTAAACCTAAAGCCAGGCAAACCTGGATTCAAATGCAGCCTCAGACACTTATTAGCTGAGATCCTTTAAAATTACTTAAGCTCTGTTTGCCTTAGTTTCCTCATCTGTAAAATGTGGATGATGATAGCATAATCCTCCCAGGGTGGTTGTGAAGATTAAATGACATAAGAGTTGTTAAGTACGTAGAAAGTACTATCTAAATGCTAGTTCTCATCATCATTATCGTCAATATCATTCATTGGCTTCCATTACGTACAAGGAACTGGTGAAACAGAAAGAGCAGTACTGGCTCTGGGGTCCGAGGACCTTAGTGAAAATTTCACCTCTGAAGGGTACAGGAAGACAAATCCATAGTCTATTGCAACAGTCAACACTCCAGGAGAGAGAGCATAAGAGTCTGAAGTAGGGTGGCAGCCATTTGGACAGGGAGAAAGAGAGGTGGACAGAAGAAGAGCTATGGAAATAAAATGAAAAAGAGCTCAGAACGGATCAGATGGAGAGCGAAGGGAAAGGGAGGTGTCAATAATGATTCCAAGGTTATGAGCCTGGATACCTGGAATATCTATCACCTCCTGGTTTTCCAACCTGTTTGACTGTTAACTGAGGGAAGGAATTTCCTACAAAGCTTTCCATTTGCTGTGTTGTTATTTCATTAATTGTTCACTCTGAGTCAACTCACACAAATCTTCCTTCTCTATGTGGGCAATTCTCATGCTTTTCCACAGAATGAGCTGGGGATAGATTTGTATAGAAATATAGTATAGAAACTGAGTATATATTTGTCATGAAGATTTTTTTTTCCTTTTTGGAGGGCAATTGGGATTAAGTGACTTGCCCAAGGTCACACGGCTAGTTTTCGTGTTAAGTGTCTGAGGCCAGGTTTCACTGCACCACCTAGCCACCCCACTTCACCACCTAGCCACTCTGTCATCAAGTTTTACATGGGAAGAAGGAGATTCCCTGTTTACATACATGTGCAAAACAATGTCAAGGTTATAACTACATTGAATATTAGAATAGGAAAAAAACAAAGATAATCCATTCTAACTTTCGTGACCTGAACCTTTCCAGTCTCAGATTGTTCATTTGCTGAATGTGGCTAACATCATATTACCTAGTGAACACTACTGTTGTTTGACTCAACTGATTAAAAAAAATGCACATTAAGTGCTTTATCAACTCTTAGAATTATTCTTCTTATAGATGAGGAAATTCGGGCCAAGGAAAATTTGCCAAAAGTCACTAGAGCTATTTAGTGGCAGTTCTAGGATTAGGACCAAGGTCTTCTTATTCCCAGTCTATTATTCTCTCTATACCAGGGGTGGGGAAGCTGTGGCTTATGTGGCTGCAGGTTCCCCATCCCTGGTCTAGATTCTCATTTTGTGAGTGAGTTATGTGTGTGTCCTTGTGTTGTGCTGTGGTGTGTGTGTGTGTGTGTGTGTGTGTGTGTGTGTGTGTGTGTGTGTGTGTGTGTGTGGTTTTTATCCTATTAGATAATACAGAAACCTTGCATGTCTGAGAGTGTTTGTAAAGAATTGAAGGTTGTTTAACATTCAGCACAGGACAGAGAAGTAAAAAGTAAAAGGATGATTTTAGTAGGGAATAATTGTTTTCCATACACCATAATTACAAGTGCTTGTAAAACCTGCCCTCATAAACTAATTTACTCTTTGAGTTTTTTTTTTTTTAATGTGTTTTTAACGAACAGGCAATAAAGGGAAAGAATGTCGCCTTGTATTACTGAAGAAGCTGGGGTTACAGTGACCCCTGGTGTCTGTCCAGAGCAAAGCCCCCCAACAACAGTGTGGCTTACTGATGTCTCTGTTCTTGACACTCAAAACCTCCACATTGCTGTTATATTTTCTAACTGGAAATGAATCCTAGAACCTGCTCTGGGGCTTAGAAAGGGCTTTTTGAGGTCAACATGCCCACCTCCCTGACTCATTGCAGAAAAGAAAACTCCACTGTACATTTCCATAGATTGATTTAGGATTCCTTACCCTCATTATAGCCCATTATATCCTTTGTCTATACAAATTGCCTCTTTAATTGATTTGCCACTTAATTGAAAACTTTTATTGTCATTCCCATTCTTCCTTTATTTCACATCCCTTTATTCATAGTCCAAAAACTTCTTCATCTACTGAAGAGGTGGTAAGAAAACACCTCATTTTTCTCAGTGAATTCTTGCTATCACACCCATACAAATTCCCAGAATATTGAAAGAACTTGTTGATGGTTGTTGAACACTAGCTACACGATTTCTGAAAAAGCTTGAGATTCACAAGAACGTAATATGGTTGGAGATGGGCAAATGTGATCCCAGATTCCAAAAAGAAGGCTGATTCTGAAAACATAGCCAGGAGAGCTTAACTTTAATTCCTGGCAAAATCTTAGACTGCATAATTAACTGATTTGTATTTTGGAAAGCAGGGATTACTAAAAGCCACCACGGCTTCATCAACAACGGTTCATTCCGGACTAAGCTCATCTACTCTTTTGGAATGGTTTTCTGGATTTATAGATTTAGAGGCATGCCTTATGTACATGATATGTCTAAATTATTGCAATCCATTTAACAGTCTCATATGGTATATTTGGGCAAAAGATGGAAAGATGTGGACTGGAAAATATTGCCAGTCAGGTTTCAAACTGGTTAAATGGTCATATCCAAATAGTAGTTACTGATTGATTCATCAATATCAACCTGGGGAGATCTTTAATGTTGTGTCACCAGGATCTTCCTTGGTCTTGTTCTTTTCAGCATTTTAATCAATAACTTGAAGGCAGAAATAGCATGCTTTTCAATTTCTAATAAGCAAATGAACAAATAAATGAATGAGTAGATGAACACATAAATAAATAAATAAATAGATAGATAAGTAAAGGAATATTTGAAGCTTGGAAGGCTAGCTAATATGGGTGATGAATGATGAGCTAATGATGGGTAACAAAAATAAGACTTTATAATGATTTTAATGGACTAGCAAAATGGACCAAATCTAACAAGCTGAAGTTTAATGGTTGTCAGTATAAAACTCCTACATGGGTTCAAAAAGTCAGTTCCACAAGTAGAGGATCTTGGAGGCATAGCTAAACAATCATTTATGTGAAAAAGAATTGAGAATTTTAGTGTACAGTAAGTTCGGTATCAGTCAATAATGTTAAAATCCAAATAGGTCATTATAAACAGGACTATGAAACCTAAAATCATGCCATATGGAGGAAATGGGAATATTTATCCTAGAGAAGACTGCTTAGTGGAAAACATGATAGTTTTTTTTTGAAGAATATACATTGTTATGGAAATGTTTGTTTTATTCCATAAATTAAAAATAAAATAAAATTAAAATAATTTAAAAAAACAGAATGTGAAAAATCCATCACATAGAAGAAGGGCTAGACTTATTATTCTGCAATGACCCAGAGGGCAGAAATGGGTAGAAATTAAGGAAAGACAGATTTAGCTTCAATATAAAAAATGTAATTGGCTGCCTAAGGAAATAATTGGTTCTTCCACCCAAGCTTCTCAAGCACAGGCTGATTGACCACTTCAAAGGGGATATTTCTATGATAGTAGAGATCCAAAGAGATGACCTCTAGGGTCTTTTCCTGTTCTACCTATTGTCTATCTGGATTCCTTCCTAAAAGAGCCCTTCATATCCAGATTAAGATACAGACATATAGACCAAGATTAAGTAGTTTTCTTCCTCTTCCCTTCCAATAGTTTTCCTTTTCTTGGGCAATTGATCCAAATTCCTTTAGCCTCACTTCTGAACCCCTTCCCCACTCCTTAAATTATTTTGATTGCTTTGCTCTATATCTTTTCCAAGATCTTCAAATGAGGTCGATGGCCACTAAGACCAATTTGGACATTCATCCATGTCTTAGGAAAGCACCAGGAAGGTAAAATTTCCCTAAATGACTCATCTTGGGATCATATATTTAGAGTTCAAAGAATCCTCCCTCCCCTTCCCCCACTAGACCATCTAGTCCAACCTCCTTATTTTAAAGATCAGGAAATTAGGGTTTAGAGAGGTTACGTGATTTACCTACAGTCATACAGATAAGAAAGGAGGCACTTTGGATCTGAACCCTAGTTCACTGGTACCATGCTGCTTTGTCCACAATCCTATCATTAGTTACATTCTTTTGTGCATTGTCCTTTTAAAACTAAACATTTTCCTAAAAAAATTAATGCAAGAATTCCCCAGCACCAGAGAAGGAATGAGTTGATTAGAAATATCTCTTCCTCCTGATATAGGATGAGGGGAGAGGAGAAGCATGAGAATGGAATAGCATGAAAAGAACTAAGTTATTAGTACTGTAATTAAAGAAGCCCCTCAGAGATCAAATCAGTTGAAATACATTGTAGGCAATGGTGCAGTGATCCTAGAGGCAGCTAGCTGATAGTAGCTAGAATATTTAAGCAGAAGGGAGGTGACTGTTGCCCATGGATGATTAGACCAGCTAAAAATATGTTGCCTTTAGGTAGATTGTGTTGTTTGTGGAGCCAGGGTGTGCTAGGAAGTTTGTGAAGCTGTCCTAAGCTCAGGTATCTTGATGATATAGCAGATAGTTGACCTTGAGGAAGCAAGCAGGTTTTAATAGAATAGGTTTATTTGGCTTATAAGGATATAGATGTTGGATACAGAGCAGGGATACATGGTTTCTGGTTCTGATTCTGGATCAGTTAACTTCCAAGATCTCTTCTTGTCTTCCATTCCCCCATGGAGAGAATATTCAAATCAATGGCTAGTGGTCAACATGGTGTGAGAGGGTCATTAAGTCTGAGGATGCACCAAACGTTCTGGGCTAAGTGATTTTATGTCTGTGGGAGGGCAGAGCTACTGGATACCATATGACCAGTACAAAGTCTTCAGTTATACCTGGAACAAAGAAAGCTTTATGCTCTAGGTGCTTAGGAGGTATGGAGGTTACTGTCTTTCAACATCCCTTCACTCCTGGTGGTTTGTAATCCTATCTTCTCTATAGGATAAATCTTCCCCTGTGTAGTTCCATCCCCTGGCCCAGAACCCCCTTTCTCCTTCCTCCCCCACCTCCAGCCTTGGAACTTTCCTCTTTGAAATCTTGGCTGCTTCCTTGGACCTTCTTCCTTCCTACTAATGTGTATAGACCTTGTCATAATCTTACCCCACAGGGTCTAACCTAGCTAAAGCTCCAGGGCTGAGAAAGGATATGGTTGCATTGACTGTGTTTTCTAGGAGGTGTATATGGGATGTTCTTGTGTGTCTTCCCTGGTGTGACACCCACTGGGGCTTTAAGGGCAGTAACACTGCATCAACTTCCCTGGCTATCATGGATATTGGAACAGTACTTGATAAAATCTCTCTTCCTTTTTTCTTTCCCCCACCCAGTTCCCCAGTTATCAACTCTGGCTGAGTCTGGGATCAGAAAATTCAGAAAAAGTCTAAGCTGTATTTACTATAAAACATTGTTCTCACCCTCTAGAGAACCGGACTTGAGGGTCCTCTAAGTGACATGACTCATTTTTAGGTGACTGATATGGAAGAAGAAGAAGATGGGGATTCTGAAAGAAAAGCTAGAAAGGAGAAAAGGTGACACTGAAAACAAATGTAGGCTTTCTCTCAGGAAAATTCACCACTACTTGAACACAAACTCACTTCTCCCTCTACTTCAGGGGTCTTCGAGAACACTATTTCCTACTTCTTCATCCTGTTTTATCTGCCAGAGGGACTAGGGCAATAGGAACTCTGGACCATGAGTCTATGGGTTTTGGGGAGGAGAGGCTGAGGAAGCCTGGAACCTATTGACAATGCAGCAGAAGAGGATGTGACCCATGTTGGGGTGCTGTGACCCAGGAGAAGGGAAGTACCAACTCTGGATCACCAGCTTCTACAGGGAAAGGAAAAGGGATAGCAAGGCAGAGTTCTAGCTCAGGCAACAGCTGTTGAATTTGACTTGACATTAGAACCCCCCTACCCACCATTCCCCAACCAAAAAGTTACAATTAAAGAAGATTTACTGTACCTTATAGGTCCACATTAAGTGGACTTAATAGAAAGGGCACTGTTTTTTTCCCTCAGGTTAGATTGCAAAACAAAGAGGGTTTTAGGGTTTTAGATTATTAACTCCTGGGGGGGGGGGGCGGCACACAACAACTAGGCCTCTCCTTGTATTTCTAACTCTTAGCACAGTGACTGGAATGTAGGAGGTCCTTAAAAATGCTTATTGATGAACTGAGTGACTGTTTTTGGAATAATAAAGGCAGCAATATAGAATTTAGGCGAGGTCAATAGCCCAGCTATCTTCCGCTCTTCTTTTTGTTCTCCCCCTAAGTTTATTTGCATGCCAAATAGAGAGTATAGGGGAGATGAGGGGAGCCTCAACCTCCCAATGACACCCTAGTTGCAGAAGATTTTTGTTAGGCTGGATCCTTGGAATGCAAAATGGTAATCAGGGATTTACAGGAGTGAATAGGAATTTTCTCCAAATTAGAAATTCCTAGTTAGAAAAGACATTGGACTCAGAAACTTCAAGTCAGCAAAATGAGAATAGAAACAAAATAACAAATTTAATTCTTTCTTGGGGGGCTTCTGGTTGTTTATCTTTGGCTAAGTATGGTGGCTCATGGCCTTAAACCATTAAAGAGACAAGCATTTTACTGAGTGCCTGCTTTATGCCCTACACTGATCTTTATAAATATTACCTATGTGATTTTCACAGCAGCCCTGGGAGGTGGATGCTATTATTATCCCCACTTTATATTTGAGGAAATTGAGGCAGACAGAGGTTATGTGACTCGTCCAGGGCCATACAGCTAGAAAGTATCTGAGGTCACATCTGAATTCAAGTTTTTCTGACACTAGGCCTGACTCTAACCACTTGGAAACCTAGCCAGCTGACATCTATAGACTAGAGGAAAAGTCCCAAGGAATGCATATACCACTCAGCTGTGGTGACACACTACCTTTTAGAGTGAAAAATCTTGGCTCATAGCAAAGAACAGAATGGTGACAGTATCAGCTTTGCAGCATTAGAGATGTGAGTTGCCCAGACCATGCATGAGCTCTGGCCACTTGTGCCCCTCCATGTGGGACCTCCATGGATTCCTTTCATACATGTACCATAGCTATATATGTACCTGGCATGTATGTCCCTTTACCTACTTTACCTACATGACTACATGTGTTCTACAAGATGTGCCCTCACCCACTGGCAGTATGTTAAACTGTGGAGGAAATCTTTTGTTGTCACATTATTTGCTATGTGGTCTGACTTTTGCTTTGAGCCAGTAAGTCCTCTGCTGGCAGGTAAGAATAAATACAATTAGTTGGGTTTTGGGAACTTGTGGTTGTAACTGACCCAAAGAGTTCCTCAAACTTGGGTGACTTCTGAGGGCCCATATGTGAGGGGGGATGGCTAGTGCTAACTTATATTTTAGCAGAACAATGTAGATTATATGTAGATTACAGAGGCATCTGTCCCCCCTTAAAGAAGAGCACTATGATTGCATGGAAAGAACACTGAACTTAGAGTCAAAAGATCTGGTTTTGTGTCCCAGCTGTTGAACCCTGTAGCCTATGGAAAATGGGAGAAGTCCTTAGACCAGTTAGTTATTTCAGGAAACTATATGATGGCCTAGAGAACTCTGCTCACCATGTGGGCTACAAATCTGTGGGAGATGTCTAGCCTGTGTTGCCTAGGAGGTGGTAGAATCTGGTATTTGATGGCATTCCTCCCATCCCTACCCTACCCCAGGGCTTACAGAGACGCATCCACCGACTAGTAGTGAAGGCTGCTCATCCATCCCCTAGACAAACTAGAACTATTCCTCTCTTCCCTGCCCTGTAAGCTCTATCATATTAATTTGTATCCTAAGTGCAGGTGCAACCCTGACAAGGAGGGAGGCAAGGGCCTTATGCCAGCTCTGAAATAGAGGCTTAAAACATCCTTATCATGCTAAACATGGTCCCTCCAAGCATGGACTGCTGTGACATGACAGGTCCTGGTGTGTGTCAGTGCCAATAAAAGTGGATTTAGGAGAAAAACCTGCAGCCTCCACACTTATTTTCACATGCACAAAATGGGGACAAAACTATTCAAAAGCATTTTGTAAACCTTAAAACATGATGTAAATATGAGTTATTACTATTCTTAACTGCTTTCTATTATAATAGAGAACAGAGACTTTCATTCTACAAGGAGGGATCAGACAAGGACTGGACTTGTGTTTTCACTGGTACAGAGAACTCCCAGGTGAAGAAACTCTCTTTACCAATGCAGGTCAACAATTTCTCTGCAACTTATGGTCTTAGAGAGATGTCTAGGAGAGTCACTAGGTGGTCAAGTGACAGCCCAGGATTATATACGATGTGTCAGAGGTGGGATTTGAGACCAAGTCTTCCTGATGCCAAGACTAGTTTTCTACCCTAGGCTTTTTCACAACTTTTCACAATTAGACATAAAGTTTGACAATGGCTTAATAACAAAAGTGCCTATCTGTGGAAACACATGCTTCAGAATAACCCAGTGATATGGATTATCACAGAATAATTTGAATAATAATAATCATATCATAGAATAAATTTGAATAATCAGAGGAACATAGATGTGGAACAGTAAGGAAACTAAGAAGGCTTCCAGTCCACTTCCTCCATTTTGCAGTTGAGAAAACCCAGGTGCAAGGAGGATTGAGCAATGATCATTGATCCCATTTATAGAAGATGTAAGAGAGGATATAATGGAATCTGGTTTTGCTCCCATGAAAGTTATTGAAAGATAATCAATAGCTGTGGGGAAGCTCTTGCTTATCTTACTTCACTAAAACCCTGGCCTTCCTAGAACTAAGACAATAGTCAGAGGGAACTAGAAAGGTGGGGGTGCGACACCAGCACTGACCTTAGGTCAGGTCTCAAGTATCCTCACTACCAGGCCTCTGTAATCTACATATAGTAAGGGAATATAAAATATATAGAAAGAAAGTGAGGAGTATGAGGAATTTGACTAAGCTTTGAGAAATTTGACTCTATATGTATGGAAATGAAGTATAAATATATATATATATGTGTGTGTGTGTGTGTGTGTGTGTGTGTGTGTGTGTGTGTGTGTAAATGAATTTGAGGAATTTAACTAACCCTAAATCTACTAGGAAGGACAGAACTTGTAGACCGTCATTCCTGCTTTGGTATAAGTATGAATGTGGGTATGTCAGTGAATACCACACCTGCTTCCTTGCTGGAAGTGTGAATAAACATCTTCCTCTACACACTCTGCTTCTGAGTTCTCTCAGTGAGAAGGGGTTTGTTGTTTTAAGGGGTATATCATGTGCATCTTCATAATAACCCCTCCAAAAAGGGAAGCAGTGGGCAGTGGAAGCTTGTCCCAGGTTAACTCCCTGACACTACCTGGAAGTCCTATGATTCCTGCAGTTTCATTTAGGGGTATCCCACATGGCTCTTCCTAAGGGCCCCCAGAGAAGCAGTGGGCAGTAGAATCTCTGGCCTCACTCCCTGACCCTACCTGAGAAGTCCTGTGATACCCACAGCTGTGTGGGTCTTCCTAAGGGCCCCCAGGAAGCAGTGGGCAGCAGAAGCTTTGGGCCTACTCCATGACCCTACCTGGAAGGTCCTGTGAACCCCAAAAGCATGTTTCTCACAGAAGAGGAAACTAAAGTTCAGGTACTTGTCCAGCAGCAAGTAACTTGTCCGGGGTTACACAGCAAGAATGATCAGAATGGAGACTTATGCCCTCAACACTAAGTCAGTGCTCTCCCCACTGAAGTACACTGTTATCTCTAAACATATTCCCCTCTGGGAAAGGCTGTATATTGTTAGAAATGGATTTCAAAGTCTCATGGGCAACATCAGATCCTTTCTTGTTTGCTCCTGACAGAAAGGTGATGGACTCCATGCAGAATGCGTGATGCATTTTCAGATGTGGCCAATATATGGGAATTTGTTTTGCTAGACTATGAATATTTGTTACAGGATTGTTGGGTTTTTTTTTTTTCCAATTAGGAGGGGAGGTGAGAGGAAGGAGAGAAAATATGGACTAGTTAATTTGAAAAATGCAAGTTCAAAATTTAAAAAAGCAAGAAAGCAGAGGGGGCACCAAGTGAGTACCCAAAACTGGGGAAAAGCTGCCACTAATTGAGGAAGGAGCAGAAAAAGGAGGTTAAGAACCTAAAGTCAGTCTTTACAATTGAACCCTCAGCTATCTGCATTTATCTGCATCTGCATTCAGACACACAAAAGCCGCTGTGCCCTTCAGGTTTTGCTTGGTTACCAGAGGCAGCACCTTACCTGCTGCTCTGCATGTTAGCCCAGTTTTCATCCTCCTTGGAATTGTACTGTCTCCTCAGTCTGCCCCCCACTCCTCCCCTCTCCTATTCCATCACACTTGCCACTCCCATTCTGGACATAGACATTTATCTTTTATTTAAAGATATGCCCCAACAGCTGTCTCATTCTTGCCCACCTTATTCCACCCCTGTTTTTCCACATCTCCTTCCACCTACTGTCTTCTTCAACCATTCCTTCCAGAACAAATGAATGGATGAAGAGGCCCAATGAGGATACACAGTGGCTGATGATACCCAGAAAAACTCCTGGCACGGATGAACTCAGATTCTAATGGTGGAGATAATACATGTAGGAGGTTTTAGTGGAAAGTCAAATTGAAAGATTCCCTTGGAGTACATTCACCAAATGAGTAGTAATACTTCTCCTTTAATGTCAATTTCATTGATAAAACCATATTTGCTTCTGAAGTTGAATCATTTGGTCAAGGATTTTGATGTCAAGACCTTCTTTTTCTGAGTTTTCAGTAGCTATGGCTGCCAGGAATATGGGGCCATAGCACCTGCAAAAGCAGGCTGCATCTTGGGTGCCAGACTGAATCTCCCCAAGAGTTGTTTTCCTGGGATATGCTGCCATTCTTGAGGCTTGAGCTTACCTTCCCATTGGGATAGTTAGTTGGAGGCTGATGGGGTGGATGGCAGGTTGTACCCACAAAAAAATTCTTCTCTTTATGATGGCTTCAGGGGAAAGGGTTGGAAACAAGGATTGTGGTTTGAAAAGTGTTCCTATTCCCAGGGTTTTGGCACTCAAGGTCCTAAACTGTCTTGAAAAGGGTGTGAGGGAAAACAGTATTGCCTCTTCTTTAGGGCACTTTACTGATGTAGCTAGGTTAATTTGCCTGCCCAGTCCATTTAATTATAGGTAGATTATTGCCTTTACTCTAAATCCATTTCTCACCTCTTCCTAACACCTTTGTCCTTCTATAATGGAAGCATGGCTCTTCCCTGAAGACTTAGCATCCCCATTGCTTTGACCCCAATGGACCTCCTCTTTCCATACTTCCTTTGACTCAATGGAATGTATCCATAGTCAATCAGTTAGTAAGCATTTATTAAATAGGTACTATGAATGAGGAGACAATTACCATAGAAAATAACTTTTATAATGGTACATGCGATATCCCTTTCATCTAGTGTGGAGAAGTGGATGAAATGTTCGACTTGAAGTCTAGAAGTCCTTGTTTCAAAATCCATCTTTGACACTAACTGTGGGATCATGGACAGAGGATTTCTGAAATGACTAAGGATATAATGTGGGTTTTTTTAAACAACCAAGAGCCTAAACATAGAAATAGGATTTCTATTTCCACAGGGTTCTGGAAAAGGGAACCTCAATTTTTCTAATTTGGATAAAGGGGAATGAATATGTATTTTTGACAAGCTCTATCACCCAATGAAAGCATCATGGCAGTTATTACAAGGACAGAATGCTAGTCCTGAATCCTAGATGTGGCTTGAGGATAATCTAGTTTAAAATTAGCAAGCTTGAGAGCCATCCAGTCTTGCCAACTCAGACACTGGGAAAATTATGTTGTTACTACTCTAGGTATAGTTGTCAAAAGTTATATAAATAAGCTATATCTTTATTCTTGTAAGTTAATCCTTCCTACAATCAATCTGTTGTGTGAAGGGTCACATGAGATTGGAGCAGTTGGGAGGGAGATACTGGATTTGTAAACATCCAAACAGTTTCAATGAAGAAATGGGAAGGTAACCCAAGGATAGCAGAAGGATTGAAAAACTTTGTTCCCATTTTGAAAATGAAACAGAATGAAGATTCTGCAAACTATAGACTGGTAAGTTTAATGTTAATTCCTAGAAAACAAAATTTAGACTGAATTATTAAACGAATGAGAAATGGAAGTGGTGCTTACAAGATTAATTAATCAAATGAGATAATGTATGTAAAGAGTTTTACACACCTAAAAGCACTATATAAATGTGAGTTGTTGTTATTATTATTAATAACCTGCCAGCATGGGATCACTAAGAATAAGTCATACCTAATTAACCATATTACCAACTCTGACAGGGCTATTAGACTGGTCCTCCAACAAAGTACTAAAGTACTCTCATCACATGGAGGTGACCCTGGATCATCACAGCTTATGTACTAGAAGAGCCCTAATCTTGCTAACTGCCCATTAAGCTAGGAAAGTATTGTGTATGCACTAGTAGCAGCATGTATCCAGACCTAAACTCTTTTCTGATCTCAAGTCTTACATCTCAAACTGCCCATAGGACACATTGAACTTGAATCATTCTCCCCAAGCCCTCCACTCTTCTTGACTTTCCTATTCCTATCAAGGGCCTCTAGCATCCTCCCACTCATCCTGGTTCACAACCTAGATGTCATTTTTAATTCCTCATTCTCTCTCAGCACTTCTTCCCCACCCCCATATTTAATTAAGCGCCAAATCCTATTGATTCTACCTTCACAACATCTCTCTTATATTCCCCATTCTTACTTTTGACATTGCTACCACTCTGATGCAGGCCCTCATTACCTCACATCTAGACTATTGCAATACTTGACAGTTGGTCTCCCTGCTTGAATGTTCTTCCTACTCCACTCCATCCTCCATTTAGCTGCCAAACTGATCTTCCTAAAGCACAGGTCTGATCACATCACCACCCTACCCAGTAAATTCCAGTGCTTCCTATTACCCCCAGGATCAAATATAAAGTCCCCTGTTTATCTTTTAAAGCCCTTTAAAACCTGACCCTTTCCTACCTCTTTTTTTTTTTTTTTGCTTTTTGGAGGCGGGGAGGCAAGGCAATTGGGGTTAAGTGACTTGTCAAAGGTCACACAGCTAGTAAATGTTAAGTGTCTGAGGCCGGATTTGAACTCAGGTCGTCCTGACTCCAGGGCCCATGCTCTGTTCACTGAACCAAACCACCTAGCCATTCCCATTTCCTACCTTTCAGTCTTCTTACACCTTACACATCTTTCATGTACCCGTGATCTAGTGACACTGGTGTCCTGTCTGTTCATTGCACAAGACATCTATTTAGAGATTTAATTTTCCCCATTTTCAGATTGGCTGCCTCCCATGCCTGGAATTCTTTCTTTCCTCCTCAGTTTCTCCAGGCTTCCCTGGTTTCCTTAAAGTCTCATCTAAAATCCCACCTTCTACAAGAATCCTTTCCCAATCTCACTTAAAGATAGTGCCTTCCCTCTAGTAATTATTTCCAGTTTATCTTGTCTATATCCTGTTTATCATAGCTACTTGTACATTGTCTCCCCCTTTAGATTTTGAGCTCCTTGAGAGAATTGTTTTTTACCTTTTTTTATCCCCAAGGTTTAGCACAGTGCCCGTCACATAGTAGGTGATTAATAAGTGTTGGTCAACTTTACCTGTCCTAGGACCTGCCTAGCTAAGCTCAGAGATACTCCTCACCAGGTTGGCCTCAGGTATGGTAAATACATTGGACAAGCTGACTCTCCAAGACTATCTTCACAATAGTGGAATGGTTGTGATCTGCATGGGCAGAGAGGGGGCCCACCCTGACATTAGCTTAATGGATCCTTGATGGATTGACTTATTAGCCTAGTAGGGAAGGGAAGGGAATTCTGGAGGCATAACATAGGTAGATTTCAGTAAGGCATTTGACAAATTTTTCAGCAAGAGCCCCATGAATGACATGAAGAGACGTGGATTAGACAGGTGGATTCAAAATTGGTTCAAAGACTAGGAATAAAAAATGATGATCAATGTAAATCTAGAGGATATTCCACAGGGCACTGACCTTGTCTGTATTTTGATGAATATTTTTCTTCAATGATGTGCATGGAGCCATATTTTTTTAAGTTTTCTAACAAATTGATAATATAAAGCTGAGAGGGATAATGACCATAGAAGACAGAAATGAGTCCCAAAAAGAGCTCAATAGGTGGGAATGATTAATCAACTCTATTAGTATGAAATTTAATAACCAAAAGGGAACAGGATGTTCTTCATTTTTGTTTTTATATTCCCAGCATTTAGCACAGAGGAGGCACTTAATAATGCTTGTTTATTAATTGGGTAATCAAATTAATGCCCATGATTTAAAAAAAAATACAATAGCTTCTTCCATTTAGGAAAGGAACCTCCCTACCTGGGGGTATGCACTTATAGTTTCAGTAGATATTGATAATGACAAAAATAATCACAATAACAGCAACTACAACAATGTTGACCCCTCACTTAGCTTGATCCTCTAGGTAGAAACGCCTACATCAGTAGCTCCTCAAACTATAAAGTAGATCTCAGAAATAAGAATAAGGCACTGTCTAATGAAAATAAAAAGCCATTTAAGCCAGGCATAGCCTTGGTAACCAAAAGTCACAGGCTTAAATAAGGCCTTGAATAGCTTGCCTCCCCTCACTCCCCATGGCCTGCCACTGGCCTGTCATGGAAGAATAGAACAAAGACCCCTACATTTTGTCAGAGATATACATGTATGAATGGTTGGGCATCTAAAGGGTTTTTAAATATGGTTTTTGATTATTAAAAGATATTTATGGGGCAGCTAGGTGGCCCAGTGGATAGAGCACTGGCCCTGGAGTCAGGAGGACCTGAGTTCAAATCTGACCTCAGATACTTGATACTTACTAATGACCATGGGCAAGTCACTTAACCCTGATTGCTTTGGGAAAAAAAAGAAAGAAAATATTTGTCTGTTGTAGGGTCAAACTAAGACAAATGTTAATTTGCCTAGTCAGTACTATTAGTGACCAGGTGACACTTTGAATATGAATGCTCTCAGTGCTTATACTCAGGGAAAGGGGGAAGGTTGAAAGTTTTTACATTATGGGTAGAAAGTCAGGCTATAATGGATAAAGGTTAGGTGGTTGTATTGCCTCTTTTTGGCTTTAAATCTTTGATTCTATGTTTCTATGATGATTAGAAAGCCTTGGGGATATGCCCATGATATTGTGGACTTTGAAAATACAGTACTCCAAAGTTATGGTACTTGAATGTTTGCAGATGCCAGATAGCCCATTTATAAATCCTAGGAGCCCAGAGGACACCTTTATGAAGTCCCGATACTCTCAGGAGTAACAGGAGAGAGGGAAGATCTCAGATTTATTCAAACCCTGCAGAAGCTATTGTTTCTGGGAATTAAACCAGAAGGTTTCTCCAGAAGTCAAGGTGCAGTGGCTGAAATACATATGGCTGTCCTGTCAACATTCATTCTCATCAAAGAAGGAATTTTGTGAGCAATTTAGGAAGGCCATGGAGTTGAAAGGAATCAAGAAGTCTAGAACTACACTTCAAACTAGAATATATCTTCAAAGAGATGTGTAGCCAGAGCGTTTTAATGATACATGCTGAATGTTTTAGGGACCCTGATATCTGAGCAGAAGGCTCGATGGAGTCAGCATATGGCAGTTCTAGTGTGTTCGTATAATGCCACTAAGAACAACACAACATGCTTTCCTCTACACCTGCTGATATTTGGATGAAAGCCACGTTTGCCTTTTGAATTGTTCTTTGGAATTTCAGAAGATGGAGAAGCTGGAGAGATTTGCAATTAGGATATTTCTTATTTCCTGGGTAAAAAATCAATTGGATAAGGTCTCATGTCTTTCTGTAGCCTTGGTTTATAAAAGTTGAGAAGCAATAATATAATGTTCAAATTCATTGTCAGGAACTCTACCCAGGTAGGATAGGTGTGTAAAAACTTGGTGTCTAGAAAGAAAACAAAACAAAACAACAACAACAACAACAACAACAACAACAACAACAACAACAAAACAACAAAAAGAAAAAGAAATAAAAACTCAAGGTAGTGGACAGGTGAAGAACTTCTATCAATTTGTTATTCAGGAGTGGGGAACTTATGACCTTGAGGTCACAAGTGACCTAGGTCCTTAAGTGTGGCCCATTGACTGAATCCTGAAGTTTGGAGTCCAAACCTGGCTTTAGACACTTACTAGCTGTGTATACTTGGACAAGTAACTTAATCTCTGTCTTATTTAGTTTCCTCAACTGAAAATGGAGTAATAATACCATTTAATTTCCAAGGTTGTTATGAGGATTAAATGAGATAATATTCATAAAGCACTTAGCACAGTGCTTGTCACATAGTAGGTGACATATAAATGCTATCATTTTTCATTGATTTAGTAATTTGCTAGTCTACAAAATTGCCTCCAAGAGTTGTTAGGATCCCACAAAGGCAATCATCACAATCCCACAAATCACAATCATCTACTCCCTATAGGGGAGTTCTGAGAACTCTTGGGTGACCAGTATGGTAGGAGGGATGGAGAAGTTGGAATACATCTTCCCCAAAGTTCCCATCTACACAAAAAATCATAGCTTTTCAAAATGTAATTACTCCTTGAGGAAAAGATAACTAGTTTCACAATTCTTCAGGTATTCACATGAACGCTATAGTACCACTTGGTAGAGGGTGGGGTATTTCATAAAAATAACCTATGCTTTAGCTGAGAGGTTGAAACAGATGACCTATGAAAATTGGCTTCCTTCCCATCATCCATTAGCATTGCAACATCTGCCTCAGGGGATAGCGACTGCACTTGTGGTTTCACTGGCACTCCTGGGTGAAGAAACTCCTTTCACCAATGTAGGTCAGCAGATGTTCTCAGTCACTTAAAGCTGCCGAGAATTCCAAGAGGTTAAGTGATTTGCTTGGGATAACACAGCCAGGATGCATGAGAGGCAGGTGACCCAGCTTTAAGGCTAGTTCACTTTCCTCCTCAGAAAGATGCTTCTGACCCTCCTATATTAAGCAACAAGCAAAGGGAACAAGTATTTATTAAGTGCTTACTATGTGCCAGGAGCTTTACAAATATTATCTTATTTGGTCCACACAACAGCCATTGGAGGTAGGTGATATTGCACTCAATTAATGGATGAAAAAACTGAGGACCAGAGATTAATTGACTTGCCCAGGGTAAGTGCCTGAAACTATCTGCCTCTAGGCAAATCCCACTTTTGATCTTTTGCTTTTTCCCAATATTGCATTTTTTTCAAGCCCCTCTCATTCATTGCAAGCCTCAATTTGTTCTAGCCTTTAATAAACCTGAACACTCTTGCCATTCTTTTGTATTCACCCTCAGTTACCTGCCATTGCTTCCATTCTGTTAAAGATGGCTGCTGATTTCCATGTGCAGTCATATTAGTCTCTGTAGACAGCTTCCCTCTCCCTTCTTTTTTCTTATTGGAATTATTCCTGCTTTTGTCAAAAGAATTTCATTCTTCAGAAAGTCTCATCATGCTTGTGCCAACTTCCTCTGCAAAATTTTAGGCCATGGAATCTTACCTAACATTTCCCTGAACTAGAAGAGATTTGCTCTGCCCTGAACAACTGCATATCAGACACTGCCTGATTTTGCCCTCTTTAGCTGTCAAAATCGTAGGTTGTATTTAAATAGCAATTTCATTAAACGATTCATAATGAACTTAAAATGACATTTCAATACAACCAATTATACTTGCTTTCCAACTATTTATGTATAAATAAAATGTCATAACAACTTTTCAGTCACTTGAAATCTCTGTCAGAATGATTTATTTACCCATTCATGCCCATTCATTTTTCCCCATATAGAGCAACATTAAATATACAGTCTATTCTTTTGCTTTTTTCTACTTTTTGCTTTTTTCATAAAGGTTTCTCCATATTTCTTTATGTTCCTCAGACTTTTAAAAAAATTTCAATCATTTTCCCATTGTTTTCCATGCCTCGGTTGTTTTGCCTTTTTTTCAATTACAAATGAATCAATGGTCAACGGACATAAAAATATAATTTTCCAAAGAGGAAAAACAAATAAAGCTATGAAAATCTTTGTACAGAGCTTTACTTGTTTTTATAACAATTTCAGGATATGTTATTAAAAGTGAAAGTGTTGGGTAAAAGGATAGAAATATTTTGGAAACTTTTATTTCCTACAGTCAAATTGGTTTCCATTTTTTTGTTATTATTGGTAATTTGACCTGAAGCAAATGAGTATGTTTCTTTATAGAATCCCAATAGCACTAGGTTTCATTACTTTTAATTATTTTTTGCCATTTTGATGGGTATGATCCCTAGAAGTTGTTTTACTTTGCATATCTCTAGTTATTAATGAAATTGTGCATTTCATTTTGTCAAGTGATTATTACCAATTTGTATTTCTTCTTTTGAAAATTATCTGTTCCACTTATCCATTTTAAAATTGTCTGGCCATTTATCCATTAGGGAGTAGGAGTTGCTTTGTAAATATTCAAAGAGTTTCTTATCTATTTTAAATACCAAGTTTTTTTTCCTTCTTTTTCATATTTGCCAGGCATTTTTTTTCAATCTGTTATATTTTCTTTTGGTTAGAAACACATACACACAAACACAATATGATTCATCTTGTTTAAAAATTCATCACAACAGCAAAATAAAAGTGAGATTCTAACAGGTTAAGCAACTTACCCGTTGTGTGTTCAGTTGTGTCTGACTCTTCATGACCCCATTTGGGGTTTTCTTGGCAAAGATATTTGAGTGGTTTGCCTTTTCCTTCTCTGGCTTATTTTGCAGATGAGGAAACTGAGGCAAACAATGTTAAATGATTTGCCTAGGGTCACATAGGTAGTGTCTGAGGTCAGATTTAAACTCAGGAAAATTAGTCTTCCTGACTCCAGGTCCAGCAATCTATCCACTGCACCATCCAGCGGCATTCAAACCTCTGGTTTGCCTTATTTAACATTCATGTTTTGCACATTTATCCTTAGACATCCAAGGGAGAGTTTTATAATTGCTCCTTTCTTTGTATATTACCTCTCTTGGTCTCTCTATAGTACTTGAAGTCTCTGTCAGAATGATTTATTTACCCATTCATGCCCATTCATTTTTCCCCATATAGAGCAACATTAAATATACAGTCTATTCTTTCCCATTGTACCTGCATTTTTCTGTCATATCTGGCTTAGGTCAACCGTCTTCATTCACCTTCTTTCTCCATTTTAAGTTAAAAATCCCCTTCATTAGATCCATAAATCTCCAACCAGATGTATTTTTCCTGGTTCTCATTAGATACCTTCCATTCCTGGTCAGAAGTTTATCCTTCCATATTTGAAACTGTGGCCCAAAAAAATCAAACACATTATCCTTTTCTATCTTCTTTTTAAAATTATTTTTTACTTATTCTTAACATTCTTTTCTTTTTAAATTTTGAGTTCCAAATTTTCTTCCCCTTACCATCTTTTCTCACACCCCCTTGAGAAGGCAAGCAACATGATATCAATTATACATGTGAAATCATGCAAGATGTATTTCCATATTAGCCATATTTCAAAAAAAGAAAGAAAAATAAAGTGAGAAAAATTGCACTTTAGTTTGCACTCAAAATTCATCTGTTTTCTCTGTGGAGATGGGTAGCATTTTTTCATCATGAGACCTTTGGAATTGTCTTGGATCATTGGATTGATCAAATTTCACAGCCCATCATGATTACAAAATTGCTGTTACTCTGAAGAATGATCTGATTCTTCTCACTTCACTTTGCATCAGATCATATAGTTCTTACCATGTTTTTCTGAAATCATCCCCCAATAATTTCCCATTGCACCATAAAACTTCATCACAGTCACATGCCATAATTTGTTCAGTCATTCCACAACTGATGAGCATCCTTTCAATTTCTAATTCTTTGTCACCACAAAAAGTCGCTATAAATATTTTTGTACATATAAATCCTTTCCCTTTTTATTCAATCCCTTTGCCTTCCCCATTATCTTAAACAACTTCTCATATTTGTCTTTCTCTGCTGGGGTCCCTGACTTCATTTAACAGCAGTAATGAATTCACCTTGCCCTCCCCCCCACCAACTTCATTAACTTGCACAGGAATGCATACTTCTTAGACGAATTTTCTAGGTTCTTACCAGAGTTAGAATTGTTCTGCCTAGGTAGTAGTAATTAGATTTGTCACATCTTAGGAGGCTTACTATCATATCCTGAATATATTGTTTTCTGGAAAAAAAACCCAATGTTTTTCTTGAGAAAAACATTTTCTTAATTTTTCTTAAAATTGGCTGTCTCTGCTCTGGACGTAGCTTTTTCTCTTGCCTGGAAATCTTTCCTTTTCTGCAAAATTTTCCAGGAATCACCTATGCTAGAAACTTCCATCTGCCATCCAACTTGATTGATTAGCACTTCCTCATCTGAGGTATCAGAGATAGGAAATGAATTATAGGAATCTGAGTTTGACCACATTCCTGCCTATAAAGTACATGGTCTTCCACAGCATTCTGGAAGAGCTCTTGTGTATGGAATAATGCTGGACCCAAGAGTCTCACCCATCAAACTGGCAATACTGTGGGTAATGATACACCAGATACATGAGGTAACTGTTATATACTTCCTCTTCCTTCTGCCATTGCCTGAAGACTATTGGGTGTGATGATCTAGAAATCTTCCTATTATATCTTTGTTTTCCCCTTGCCTGTTTCAGAATTGTCCGCTGCTGCCTTAGTTGGTGGAGTTAGTATTGTCCTAGTATCCTTCCCCTTTTGGTCTTTCCTTTCCTTATCTATGTTTCTAGTTAAGTAATATAACCTTCCATTTAAACACACCAAAGGAAAGGGCCAATTACTTTTTTTTCCTGTTGCATCATTGACTCATATTCTGCAAAACCTCCTTTCAGTCCCAGTAGCATACTAATTTCATGCTCCAGGGAGATGGTATATCTCCTGATTATACATGTCAGGTCAACATGTGGCCACTCTGGTGCCTTTCAGCAGAGACAGTGTCAAGCACCCAGACTCAACTTTTCTTCAAGTGATCAATATTAGACATCCGCCTTTGTGTGGTATCTGTGGAGTGCCAACATCATTCTATGGAACAGAGGAAACTTCTCTTTCAAAGGGTCTCTCATGCCTCAGAAGAAATGAGCTCTCTCCTATCTAAATCTAACCCTTCACCTATTCTCTGGAACCACCCCCCCCAACTTTCTTACTTCCCTTCAGATCTTTCTACCATAAATTATTCCTTCTCTCTCAAATATCTTCAACCTTCTCCTCTCCCAGGATTATTTTCTTTCTGCTGTCTAACATTTAAAATAGAATAATGGAATCTTAGAGTTAGATAAAACTTTAGAGGTCCTCTAAAGGTCCAGTAACCCATCCTACGATGGAAATGATCCAGCTTCTGACTGATGATCTCCATTGTCAACAAATTTACTAATTTCCAAGGTAACCAGTACCTTCAGGGGGTGGAGGAATAAATTTAATTATTAGAAAGGTGTTCATGGTTTGTTTGTTTGTTTTTGCTTTGTTTCCCATTGAGCTGAAATGTGCTTTCCTGTAGCTTCTATTCATTAATCTTACCTCTGCCTTCTTGGTCAACCTAGACTAAGGCTATACACTTCAGGATGACAGTCTTTCAAAAGCTGTTATTGAATTATAGGTCTCAATTCCAACCCTCCACACACATCTCCAAATCTCAAGACTAATTATCCCAAACTCCTTCAGTCATTTCTAATAAGATACATGTTCCTTCCTCCTCCTCATCTTCGGAATCCTTTCATTTTGTCAGTGTATTTTCTATAATCTGGAACCCTAATCTAGGTACAGGACACTCTAGATGTGCTCTGAGTGGTATGAGCATCAGTAAACATGGCAGCATGAGCCAGGATAGTCATATCATCCTGCATTTGTATTTAACCTGTCCCTATGGAGAGCTTCACATATTGGTGAACAGAAGATTTTCACCATAAGACTAGAAGCTTATTATCACTCACCTCATTTCCAGGAACTATCACAGGCAATTTAAGGCAGTCCAGAGAAACATAGTGTCAGTGACTGTGAAACTGGACACTGGTTCTACTAAGGCAGAATTTTGTTGTTTAGTCATTTCAGTTATGTCTGACTCTTCATGACCCCATCTGGGGTTTTCTTGGCAAGTATACTGCAATAGTTTGCCATTTCCTTCTCTAGCTCATTTTGCAAATGAGGAAACTGAGGCAAACAGGGTTAAGTGATTTGTCTGGGATCACACAGTATCTGAGGCTAGATTTGAACTCAGGTCTTCCTGGCTCTAGGTTTGCCACTCTATCCACTGCACCAAAAGCATTATTTTCTAGAGTTGCTTGGGAATGGTTAATTTGGATTTAGTCTGGCACTTAGCTTTAGAATTGTAGCCCATGTCATGATATCCTGTGTTAGTCGTGTGACTCCCTGTGTATCCTGTTTTGTTTGTGGGGTTGAAACTAGGGGGAGGAGAAGGGCAAGGACATGAGATGAATATTAAATGTGTGTACCCTGGGGAAAGATCTCAGGGAAGTTTTCATTTAGCTTTTCTGTCTTTGGGTTTGGTTGAGTGGATTATGAGGCCCATGGAAGTTACAGTCATTCTGGAAATTGCCTTGTGTGCATAAGCTGATGTTGAACTTGGGCATGCATACTTTTGTGCTTTGAGCCATCTCCTTCTACATACTCAGCTTTCATAACACAGATTTCTCTTAGCTCTCCTCTGACATGTATGGTTGCAAGACAATCATTTATTACTCATCCCTAACTATGATCCATAAAACTCTATCCTGTGTCTTCTTCCCTAATATTCTTTTTCTTGGTGGACTCAACTCCTTCCCTGAGTTGGTTATCATCTTTATGCTGACAACTCCTGGATTTCTAATACTCAACCCCAAATTCTATCCTGGGTTCTTATTCTTCATCAACATCTACACACTGGGGACTTCCACCTAGATTCCTATAGGTAAATCAAACTCATCATGGACAAAACACAACTTACTGCCTTTGGTTAATTTGATTTGAAAAAAAGAAAGAAGAAAATAAAATTATCAATATCAGAGATGAAAATGGTTAATTCACCATTAATGAAGATGTTGCTGTTGCTACTATTGTTGTTGTTCAGTTGTTTCAGTTGTGTCTAGTTTTTCATGACCTCACTTGGGGTTTTCTTGGTAAAGATACTATAATGTTTGTCATTTCCTTCTCTAGATCATTTTACAGATGAAAAATTGAGGAAACTGGATTAATTGATTTGCCCAGGGTTACATAGCTAGTAAATATCCAAGGCCAGATTTGAATTCAAATCTTTCTGACTTAAGGCCTGTCACTCTATCAACTGCACCACATAGCTCCCCTAGTGAAGATGAAATTAAAGTAATTAGTAGAAGATATTTTACCCAATCATGTGCCAATAAATCTGATAATCTAAGTGAAATGCATGCATATTTACAAAAATATAAATTGCCCAGATTAACAGAAGAGAAAATAGAATACTTAATTCCATCTTAAAGAAAAAAAGATATTGAACAAGCCATAACTGAGCTCCTTGGGGGGGGAAATCCTCAGAATCAGATGGATTCAAAAGTGAGTTCTGACGAATATTTAAAGAACAATTAATTTCCATACAATGTAAATTATTTGTAAAAATAAGCAAAGTAGGATTTCTACCAATTTTCTTTTATGACACAAATCCAGTACTGATACCTAAACCAGGAAGAGCAAAAAAAAAAAAAAAAAGAAAGAGAGAGAAAGAAAACAAAAGACCAATTTCCCTAATGAACATTGAAGCAAAAAATTAAATAAAATATTAACAAAGATACTACAGCAATATATCAAAAAGACCATACACTATGACCAGTTGGGATCCATACCAGGAATACGGGGCTGGTTCAGTATTAGGAAAACTATCTGCACAATTGAACATATCAATAACAAAACCAATAAAAATCATATGATTATCTGAATAGATGAAGAAAACCCTTTTGACAAAATATAATACTCGTTCCTATTAAAAACACTAGAAAGCATAGAATTAAGATGGAGTTTTCTTTAAAATGATAAGTAAAATCTATGTAGCAAACATAATCTGTAATAGCGATAAGCTAGAAGCCTTCTCAATAAGATTAGGGGTGAAGCAAGAATGCCCATTATCATGACTATTATTCAAAATTGTTTAAGAAATGCTAGCTAGAACAATAAGACAAGAAAAAGAAATTGAAAGAATTAGAACAGGCAATGAGGAAACAAAACTATCACATCTTGTAAATGAGATGAAGGTATACTAACAGAATCCTAGAAAATCAACTAAAGAACTAGTTGAAATAATTAACACCTTCAGTGAATTTGCAGAATAGTAAGTAAACCCACATAAATCATTAGTGTTTCTATATATTATCTACAAAGTTCAGAGGGAAGAGATAAAGAAATTGCATTTAAAATAACTGTAGGCTCTATGAAATATTTGAAAGTCTTCCTGCCAGGACAAAACTGGGCAGTATATGAACACAATTACAAAACATTTTTCACACAAATAAGGTTAGATCTAAACAATTAGAAAACTATCAATTGCTCTTGGGTAGACTAAGCCATTATAATAAAATTGACACTTATACGTAAATTAATTTACTTATTCAGTTCCATTCCAAACAAATTACCAAAAATTTATTTTATAGAGCTAGAAAATAACCATAGTGCAAGTCATCTGGAAGAACAAAGATAAAGAATATCAAAAGAATCAATGAAAAATATGTGAAGGAAGGTAGCTTAGCAGTACTAGATCTCATATTGTATTACAAAGTGATAATCATCAAAACAATCTGGTATTGGCTAAGAGAGTGGTGGATGAGTGGAATAGATTAGATACACAATATATAGTAGTCAATGACCACAGTAATCTAGTGTTTGGCAAAGATCCAAGATTTTGGAACAAAAAAATAACTACAAAAATTACTGGGAAAACTGGAAAGAATTTGGCAGAAAGTATGTATAGACAAACTTTTCACACTACACACAGACATAAGATTAAAATGGGTATAGGATTTAGATCTATAAGGTGATGTTATAAGTAATTAGAAGAGAATATTTTACCTGTTAGATTTATAGATAAGGGAAGAATTTATGAGCCAAGAAGAGATAAGAGAGCACTATAGGATATAAGATGAATAATTTTGTTTATATATATAAAATTAAAAAGATTTTGCACAAACAAAAGGATTGAAGCCAAGATTAGAAAGAAAGCAGGAAATTCCCAGAGCAGGGCAGGGAATTACAGGATATTTCTCTGATAAAGGTCTTATTTCTCAAATATATAGAAAACTGAGTCAAATTTATAACCACACCCACCAACCACCCACCCCCCAGTTTGTTAACTTCTAACTTTGAATTAAGAGAGACTTCTAGGAGCCAAGATAGCAGAGTAAGCAGTAAATAGCCCAAACTCTCCCATATTCACCTTCAAACAACAATAAAATAGTACCCCAAAACAAATCATGGGACAGCAGAACCAGCAAAAATATGGGGTGAAACAATCTTTGAGCCCGTGGAACTTGGAAGATCAGCAAGTAAGAACCTTCTCAATTTGGCAAAAGAGGAATGCAGTTCAGGACAGGAAGCATCCCAGCAAACCCCAACTCAACAAACCAGTGGGAGACCTGAGCCTCAGTGTGATGGAGAAAGTAAACACCAACAACAGGACCAACACCCCTTTCCCCCCACCCCATGCCTCAGCATAACCAGAAGAACTGGAAGACTCCAGCTCTAAGAACCACCATGTGCTTCAGTTTAGCCCTGGGCAAACAGGTAGATGCCAACCTTACCAGTACCTAAATAAACAGGCAGCTGCTAGTGCTAGGCCCCTGTACTTCAGTGTATCCCCATGCAAACAGGCAACCTCCAGAGGCTAGATCACCATGTGCTTCAGTGTAGCCCCAGAAATGAAGAAACACCGCACTAACTTCAGCACCTGCTGGACACCACCACTAGAACACCAGCTCAGCACCAGGTAAGCTGCCAGAGCCCTATGGCCTCCAGTAGCATCAGCCACCTCCCACTATACCTCCTCAGTGCAGCACCAGACATGAAGGTTCATGATGAGTCTCAGGGAAACATTAGTATAGCACCAGGTAAACAGCCAGGGCCTGCACCTACTGGCACAAGAAACTTGCCTGCTTCTACTCTAGGAACACAGCTCAAATGTAAAGGAAGGAAAAAGGCAAAAACAAAACAAAACAAAACAAAATAACAAAAGATGACCAAAAAACAACAACCAATAAAAGAAAAGGAATATGACCATACAAAGTTATTATGTTGACTGGGAAGACACAAACTCAGAAGATGACAATGTCAAAACACCTATGGGAAGTGGTTTCAAGCCCAGAAAGAACTCATGGAAGAGCTCAAAAAGGAGATTAAAATCATATGAGAGAGTTAGAATAAAAATTGGGAAAAGAAATGAGAATAATGCAAGAGAATTATGAAAAAAAGAGTTAACAGCTTGGAAAAAGAAAACAATTGCTTAAATATAGAATTGGCCAAATAGAAAAGGAAGTACAAAAATCCACTGAAGAAAACAACTGCCTGGAAAAATAGAACAGGCCATATAGAAAAAGAAGTACAAAAGCCAACTGGGGAAAACAATTCCTTAAAAGTTAGAATTGGGCAAGTGCAAGCTAATGACTCTATGAGACACCAAGAATTAATCAAATTTGAAAGAATGAAAAAATAGAAGAAAATGTAAAACTGGAAAAACAACTGACCTAGAAAGTAAATCAAGGGGAGACAATATCAGAATCGTCAGACTACTTGAAAGCCGTAATTGAAAGGAAAACCTGGACAGCATCTTTCAAGAAAGTATCAAGGAAAACTGCCCTGATATTCTGGAAACTAGAGAGCAAAATAAACATCGAAAGAATCCACTAATTACCTTAGGAAAGAGATTCCAAAATAAAAACTCCAAGGAACATTATAACCAAATTTCAGAATAATCAGGTCAAGGAAAAAATACTGCAAGTGGCCAGGAAAAAAAAAATTCAAATACTGGGATCTACAATCAGGATGACACAGGACTTAGCAATAGTAACTTTAAATGGCTAGGAAGTCATCAAGCATGATATTCCAGAAGATAAAGCAGCTAGGATTACAACAAGGAATCACCTTCTCAATGAAATTAAGATAATACTACAAGGGAAAAATATGGTTACTCAATGAAATAGAAGGATTTTAAGCATTCATAAAAAGACCAGAATTAAAAAAAAAATGATCTCCATTATCAAGACCTAAGAGAAGACTAAAAAGGGAAAAGAAAGTATAAGGGATTCCATGGAGTTGAACTGTTTACATCCCTAAATTGGAAGATGATACTGGTAATTCTTAAAAATTGTACCATTAATAGTAGAATTAGAAGGAATATACTTAGACAGAGGGTTTGGGTATAAGGTGAATTTGAGGGAATGACATAAAAATATTTAAAGGATGAGAAGGATGAGTATGCTGGGTACAGAAGGAAGGGAGAGGTAGAATGGGGTAAATTATTTCACATGAAGAAGAAAAGAAACCTATTATAGTGGAGGGGAAGATGGGAGGGTGGGCAATTGGCATCACTTGAGCTTTATTTTCATTAATGTTGGCTCAAAGAAGGAACACAATCAGGTGAATATAGTAATCTATCTTACTGGATGGGAAAGTAGGAGGGGAGGAGTTTACATAAAGGTCGTGTGTGTGTGTGTGTGTGTGTGTGTGTGTGTGTGTGTGTGTGTGTGTCTATGTATGTGTATCTGTGTATGTGTAAAGACTGACAGAAGAGAGGGCAGACTGAAGGAAGTAGTAGATAGAAGCAAAACATTGTCAAGGAAGAAAAGGGTGAAAGGAGAGAGAAGACAAAAAGGAAGGAAAATAGGATAGAGGGAAATACACAATTAGCAATCATAACTCTGAAGATGAATGGAATATAATCTCATAAAATACGGGGCAGAGCCAAGATGGCAGAGTAAGAGCAGGGACTCATGTAAGATCTCTCCCAAACCCCTGTAAAAATGACTCCAGATAAATTTTAGAGGAATAGAACCCACAAAATGACAGAATGAAACATATTTCCAGTCCAAAACATCCTGGAAGGCTGACAGGAAGGGTCTATCACACTATCAAGAAATTATAAAACAGAACCAAAAGAATGAAAAAAAATAGAAGACAATGTGAAATATTTCATTGGAAAAACCACTAACCTGGAAAATAGATCCAGGAGAGATGATTTAATTGGATTAACTGAAAACCATGATCAAAAAAGAGGCTAGACATCCTCTTTCAAAAAAAAAATATCAAGGAAAACTGTCCTGATATTCTAGTAAGAAGGTAAAAGAGAAATTGAAAAAATCCATCAATCACCTCTTGAAAGAGATCCTCAAAGGAAAACTCCTAGGAATATTGTAGCCAAATTCCAAAGTTCCCAGGTCAAGGAGAAAATATTAAAATAAGCTAGAAAGAAAAAAAAAATGGAGCATTGTAGAAATACAATCAGGATAACACAAGATCTAGAAGCTTCTACACTAAGGGATAAGAGGGCTTGGAATATGATATTCCGGAGGTCAGAGGAGCTTGGATTAAAACCAAGAATCACCTACCTAGCAAACCTGAGTATAATACTTCAGGGGAAAATGGGACTTTCAAGTATTCTTGATGATAAGACCAGAGCTAAATAAAATATTTGACTTTCAAATACAAAAATCAAAAAAAAGCATGAAAAGGTAAACAGGAAAGAGAAATCATAAGGGACTTATTAAAGTTGAACTATATACATTCCTACATGGAAAGATAATATTTGTAACTCAGGAGACCTTTCTCAGTATTAGGGTAGTTAGAGGAAATAGATAGGTAGATAGATAGATAGATAGATAGATAGATAGATAGATAGATAGATAAATGGCACAGGGTGAGTTGAATATAAAGGGATGATATCTAAAAAATAAACTTAAGGAGTGAGAGAGGAATATATTGGAAGAAGGAGAAAGGGAGAAATAGAATGGGATATATTATCTCACATAAAAGAAACAAGGAAAAGGTTTCACAATGTGGGGTAAGGGGAACAGTGAGAGGGAATGAGTGAACCTTACTGTCATCGGATTTAGCTTGTGGAGGGAATAATGCACACACTCAATTGGGTATCTTACCCTACAGGAAAGGGGAAAGGGAGTAAAATGAGGGATGAAAGAGGAGTAGACAGATTGGGGGGTAGGTAGTCAGAAGCAAACATTTTTGAAAAGGGACAGGGTCAAAGAAGAAAACAGTATTCTATCATGGAGGTTGGGATAAGATGAAGGGAAATATACATGGTCTTTCTTTTGAAATTAAAAAAAAATTTTTCTTAGTCTTTTGCAACACGGCTATTAAGGAAGTCTTTTGCATAACTACATGTGTATGACCTATGTTAAATTGCTTGCCTAATCAATGAGGGTGGATGGGGAGGGAAGAAGGGGAGAATTTGGAACTCAAAATCTTGTGTAAATGAATGTTGAAAACTAAAAATAAATAAATTAGTAATTTTTAAAAATGGATACCAGAGTGGATCAAAAATTAGAAACCTACAATATGCTGTTTATAAGAAACACATTTGAAGCAGAAAGACACACACAGAGTAAAGATAAGGAACTGGAGCAGAATCTACTATACTTCAGGTGGAATAAAAAAAAAAAGGTGTAGCAATCTTGATCTCAGACAAGGCAAAAGCAAAAACAGACCTAATTAAAAGAGATAAGGAAGGAAACTACATTTTGCTTAAGGGTCAAATAGATAATGAAGTAATATCAATATTTAATATATATGCACTAAGTGGTATAGCATCCAAATTTGTAAAGAAGTTAAGTGAGTTACTGGTTCATGACCAAATGAGAGATAGAGAACTTTACAAAATGTAAAATAGTTTTGATTATACTAAAATTAAAAGATTTTCCATAGACAAAATCAATGCAAACCAGATTAGAAGAAAAGCAGAAATCTGGGAAACATACATAGCAAGTGTCTCTGATAAAGACCTCATTTCTCAAATATCTATAGAACTGAATCCAATTTATAAGAATACAGACCATTCCTCAACTGATAAATCAAAGGATAAAAAAAGGCAATTTTTGGATGAAGAAATCAAAGCTATATATAGATATATGAAGAAGTGCTCTAAGCCACTTTGATTAGAGAAATGCAAACTAAACTAACTTTGAGGTACCACCCCACATCTATCAGACTGGCTAATATGACAACAACAACAAAAAAAGGAAAATGATAAATGTTGGGAGGATCTGGGAAAATTGGGACACTAATGCATTGTTGGTGGAGTTGGAAACTGATCCAATCATTCTGGAGAATAATTTGGAACTATCCAAAAGGCAACTAGACTGTACATGGCTTTTGACCCAGCAATATCACTCACTACAAGGTCTATACCCCCAAAGAGATCAAAGGAAAAGGAAAAGGACCTGTAGGTACAAACATATTTATAGCAACTCTTTTTGTGATGACAAAGAATTGGAAATGAAAACTGGGTATCCATCAGTTGAGGAGTGGCTAAACAAGTTGTCATATATGATTGTGATGGAATACTATTGTACTATAAGAAATGACAAGCAGGATGCTTTCAGAAAAACCTGGAAGATTTACATGAACTAATGCAGAGTGAACTGAGCAAAACCAGGAAAGTGTTTTACATAATAATAGCAACAGAATAACAGCTATTCTTAGTAAATACAATGATCCAAAACAATTCTGAATGACTTACAATGGAAAATGCTATCCATTTCTAGAGAGAGAACTGATGGAGTCTCATTACAGACTGCATCATACTTTTAAAAAACTTTATTATTTTGGGGTTGTTTTTTGGGGGGATTGCATTTTCTTTTGTAACATGGCTAATATGGAAATGTTTTACATAACTGTACATGTGGAATCTATATCAAATTGCTTGCTTTCTCAAGTTGGGATTAGGGTAGGGAAAGAGGGAGAGAATTTGAAACTCAAAATTAAAAAAAAAAAGAATGTTAAAAACTTTTTACATGTAATTGAGGGGAAAACAGTGAATTAAAGCCAAAAAAATTGTTTCTTTAAATTGAATGTTTAAATAGTTCCTAGTGGAATTTTCCTCCCTCACAGTCAGAATATAATGAGGGTAAATCAGAAATTACCAATAGGGAGACTATTATTGGTCTGGATGCTATATTGTTAATGGAACCTCTACCAAAGTCCTCCTTTAATACCTCATTGTGACATGAAGTGACACTTTTAAAAAAATCTGTGCCAGTGTATCACAAGTTCTAAATGGTTCTACCAAACTGGAAGAAACTCCAGAAATGGTTTAATTATATATATATGTTGTCTGAGGACCAGCATAGGTCAGGAGAAGTGTATCACAAGGTTGAGATGAAGGCAATGACTTTTTTTTCTTTTGGTTATAGCTATTAATCTACAATCACTACTCAACATTCCTCTGTTTAACTTTCCTTACTTCAAGCATTAACATGATTTTATTAATAATCTCATTTTCAATTTCACATTGGCAACCACAGACATTTATGGCTATGTGCAATTGAAAAGGAAATGGAGATGTGATTGATGCAAGTTTGTGGAGTGGCTGGTTTCCTACTAGTTGCTTCACTGGTTTTGTTCATCCTCTGTTGTAAAGAAATCCTTGTGTATTTGTTGCATATTTTCATTGTTTGTCTTTAAAACTAAAGCTTTGAGGGCAGCTAGGTGGCGCAGTGAATAGAGCACCGGCCCTGGAGTCAGAAGGACCTGAGTTCGGAGCAGGCCTCAGACACTTAACCCACACAAACAAAAACCTAGCCGTGTAACCTTGGGCAAGTTACTTAACCCCAATTGCCCTAAAGGGGCGGCTAGGTGGCGCAGTGAGTAAGAGCACCGGCCTCGGAGTTTGGATGACCCGAGGTCAGATCCGGCCTCAGAAAATGAGCACCCACGCATAAATAATGACTAGCCCTGTAACCTTGAGCAAGTTACTTAACCCCAATTGCTTTAAAAAAAAAAAAAATAAAAAACTAAAGCGTTGTGTTGCAATTATGCCCCCAAAGCATGTGGCAAATCCTTTGGGCTCTAAACCCAAGTGTACAAAATCAATGATGCAGCTTAAAGAGAAAATAAGTGTTAAATAAACTTCTGGCCAGAATATCTATAGCTTCTATGAGCCTCAAGTTAGGTGTTAATGAATTGACACTTTGTTATGTAGTACAATGCCCTTTGTATCACAATACCCTTTGACACAGTGGAAGGTAAGATATAGTTTTTTTTTTTTTAAAGAAATTTACATGACAATTTTGTATATTTGGAGGGAATATCAAGCTGTACATGGTAGATTTGCAATTTCATGACCAATCATCTTTTTATCGTATTGTGTTATAGGAATCCTTGTTTTCCTCTATGAATGAAAAATAAAATAAATTTGTAATATAAAAAGTTTTAGTTCTAAGATTTTAATGTGCTCTCCAGTATTTATGTTATTAAGATTTTTTGTACTATGGAAGGTGAATATTGTCTGAAATTAATGTTGTTGTTGTTCTTGTTTTAAATTGAAGTAACACAAAATGTCACAAATTCTAGGCAATCACTAGTGAGAAAAAATGTTTTGCATGTTGCCAATTTTATTTTGTGTACTGTATTTTATGGGTTATTTTATGGCACCTATCTTAAGAAAAGTTTGTATTATTAAAACTAATACTTTCTTATAAAGAATGACATACAAAAATGTATTTTCAGCAATCTCTAGTGAAAGATTACAGCTTTTGGTGTTTGGGGGAACCTGACCCTCTATTACCTAGAAGTTCTATGTATCAACATTTGCATTTTTAACATTGTCATCATTTTCTAGGAATTTTATCCCCACAAAAGTTGAGGATTGACTATACTAAGTTATAGGGTGATTGTAGTCTACTTTGCATCTATTCTAGTCCTTGAAGCATTGTCCTTTAGGTAGGGGACTTCGTGATGTGTCATTACTCCTGAAAAGTTCTTGGGGCATTGACAACTGCCCTACTACTTTCCCTGCCTTCATACAATCTTTCCACATGCCATGAAATGAAAGTATAGACAAATCCTTCTTTATTGTTGTTTCCCCCAGTTGGAATGGGAACTTCTCCAGAGCAAGGGCCATCTTAGTTTCTTTAGCTCTTAGCTCAGTTTCACATATAGTATGAGTGTAATAAATGTTTTCCCCTTCCATCCCATCAATGGATTCAGAACCCATAGTGACAAAACTATTGATTCATAAATATTGAAGCCAGACTAAAATAGATTGTTTGATTGCCGTTCATATTGTAGATCCATTGAACTTGTTTTTTTAATACCTCTTGAGTAATTTTAAATGAACTGCTATTAGGCAGGTGATTGATAAGCCTAAGTTCAGTATTTTTCCTGAACTGCTACTTTTCATCTTGTTCAATTTAGCTTATTATTTAAGTCTCAGCTCAGCTGCTACCTCATTCATTTAAGCTTTCCACAAACCTCTTGCTGCAAGCATTCTTTCCTTCCTTGAATCTCAGAGGACCATTCTGTTTGGTCCCCTATAAACTTCATTGTTTTCTAAGTTGTATTAAATTTATTTGTATGCATATCTTCTCATCCTTCCTCCCAACACTCCCCAAAGCCCTCTGAAGTCAAGGATCATAGTTTTGTGGGGTTTTTTTTATCGGTATATTCCCAATATCTATCACAGTGGCTTGCATATAGTAGATACTTAATGAATGTTGGTTCAATTAAATTGGAATGGTTTCTCTACTGCTCTTCATCAAAGAATTATGCATTTAGAGATAAATGGATCCTTAGTAGTCATCTATCCCAGTGCCCCAATTTTACATGTGAGAACCAGAGATATTAAGAGACTTTCCCAATATCACAAAACTAGTATGTAGTAGAACTGGGATTCAAACCCAGGTCTAAAGACCCAAGATTCAATATCCTCTCCACTGTGTCATGCTGTCATCTCAAAAAGATCATTTGAACAGGGACTCAAAACCCAGACCTTCAGATTAAAAGTCATAGTCCACTGACTGAGCTTTCCATGCTCAAAACTACATTTCTCAATGTAGTCCATAGGGACATCAAAAAGATTCCAACAATGCCTCACTGAAATACAGACATCCTGTGTCTACAGATTTCTCCAAACTACCAGTCTGGTAAGAGTTTAAAAAAAGGAAATAGTTTTGCATGACTAGCTCCTGCTGGCTTCTAGTAATGATGACTTCCCTTTTTTGAAATTGTTCACAGACCGTTGTTTAAGTAACCCCTGTAGAATTTGACCAGGGATTGTCATCAAGCTGACTGGCTAAGGGTTTTCGAAATCTGTCCCCCTTCCCCCATTTTTTTTAAATTGATGCAACAGCTACAATCGCCAGTCTTCCTGAAATCTGTCCTATTTTCCACGTGGCCTCAAAGATTACTGACAGCAGCTCCTTGATCAAACCTCAAAGTTCTTTCACTTACCCTGGGATTTAATTCATCTGGGCCAGGTGACTTGAACTCATTTAAAGGAACTACATTATCTCTTTCTATATCTCTACCTATTCTAAGCTTCGATTCTCCCTTAAACTATGTTTGTTCTACGTTTTCCAGTTTGAAATTCATTCCCCTGACAGAGAAAGACTGAAGCAAAATAGAACTTGAGTAGTTTGCCTTTCTTCTTGCTATGTTAACATATTACCATCTGCCCCAAGCAGTGGGCCTAGCCTTTCTTTGTTCTTCTTGCTCTAAACATAATTAAATGGATCCATTTTGTTGTTCTTATTGTTTTTCATAATCCTTAACTTCATCTGGCATTTAACCTTCCTAAAACTGTTTTTAGAAGTCCATACTACTCCTTTGTAATCACATTCAGTTAAGAGACCTTCCTTCTACTTTTTGTACATGCCCTTTGAAGAAAAAACTAATAAGAGAGCTCTCTGTGTGACCACATTTGTCTCTTCAGATCTTCAGATTATTGTGATTCAGAGCCTGAAAGGACCTTTGAGGTCATCTAGTACTCTCTCTTCTCCCACCTCCTGCCAATTTTACAGTTAAGAAAATTGAGACCCAAAGAGATTAAAGGATTTATCCAAGATTACATAGGTAGTAAAATGTCAGATTCAGGATATAAACCCAGGTCCTTTGATTTCAAACATAGCACTCTTTTCCTTATCAAAATCATTCACAATTTCTTTTTCTTTTCTTTTCTTTTTAAGACTTTCTAGTCCTTTGTGAGATTCTTTTCTTAAGAGGCAGCATGGGAGAAGGTCTGAGTGTAGAATCAAATGACCTTGGTTCAAAGCCTAGCTCCATTGCTAATATCTGTGTGACCTTGGACTAGTGATTTAAACCTTAGATGCCTCAGTTTCCTTATCTATAAATTAAAAAGGTTGGACTCAATGACCTCTAAGTTCCCTTCCAGTTTTATATCTATTATCTCCCCTTTTTAGAGCCTATGTCTATAAGATACTAAAGACTTGTTTGTTTCTTTCTTTAAAAATCATTTATTTTATTTTTAATTTATAAGCATTTCCTTAACATAAAAAAGATGTTTGCACATTAGCATCTGCTTTCCCAAAGTTTAAGAAAGAAATACGACTATGCCCAGTATTTCCTTTTTAGCTCTCTGAAAATTCTAAAATGACATGCTCTTTCTCTCCCAAAGTTCATATCCCTTCCACTTCAGTAACCAGTCCCCCCATTTTGGTGGGAATGAAGTCCAAAGTAACCATTCCTATTGTTTCTTCCTCACTTGTTTCTGAAAGATGAATGGACATGGGAGGAATATACTCAAAAAGTGGTGAAACTGACACCAAAGACAAATTTTGAAGAGGAATTCACCCCTGCCTGTGTAAATAGGACCTGACTGCTTTTGGTGCAGTGGGCCAGTTCTCTCCATCTTAAAAAAATAAAAAAAAAATCTTTGTCTGACCCTGCTTCCCCTTTTAACTACCACCCAATATTTCTCATTCCTTTTTCTTGCCAAACACTTCAAAAACACTTTAAAAGTGTCATTTATACCTGATGTTTCCATTTCCTATCCACCATTCTTAACCCCCTGCAATCTGGCTTCTGCCCCAATAACTCTCTTGAAACTGTTCCTTTTTGGAAAATCAAATGGCCTTTTATTTAGTCCTTATCTTCCTCTTCCCTGACCTCTCCACAGTGTTTGACCCTGTTAACTAGAGTTCCTGAAACACTCTCCACTCTAGGCTTCCATGGAACTGAATTTGCCAGGTCTCTAACTACTCTTTCTGCTTTCTTGACTCCTTTTCCTCCCCCCAACTTATAATGGTGGTTGTTACCATAACATTCTGTCCTCTGTGTTCTGCTTATAGCTTCAACTATTCCCTATGTTTTAGAGAAATAACGAATTTACATATTGTATTTTGAGGGCAAATTATAGCCAAATGAGTAACTAGCCTTGATGCAGTAATTGCAATATGCCCTTATTGTGCAGAACCCTATTTCTAAAAGTACGACTAAATATTGAACCGAACTATTGGGAGTCTCAAAGGGGGCAAGTCTTGTAATTCTAATATTTGTGTAATTTTTGTGCCTTGCTTAGATCTCCCCCTCTCTCTACTTTTCTGCAAGACCTAGAGAAGGATACAACCTTGTATCTAATCCAATCTAACAAGCAGACTGAGTGTAGGCAAGGAGCCTTTAGAAAGTGATTCAGAAAGTTGCTAAGCTAAGATCCTGCAGTGAAGTATGTATGTAAATTTGCTGCAAATGCATATCTCTTTAAAGATTTCAAGATATTGCCCCTTTCATAAATAAACAGTTTGCTAAAAAGTGGCCAAAAAAAGAGGAATATTTGTGTAAGGAAAAAGGATATAAATCCATTTGTGAATAAACATGGTTTCCCAGATAACTTGTATAGGAGAGGCAGAGACTTTCTGAGGATCAGATAGAGAATTGCACCTCAGATAAGAGTACTAAGAGGGCCTATTTGAAGGGAGAACAATGATTATGGTAACAATGGCTGTAAGACATTGTGGTCCATCAGCTCATTTGCATATGACTGATTTTAGAGTTTTAAGGTTTATAACTGATGAAATAAAAAAAAAAAACCTTCTTGGGAACTATAGGGAGACTTTATAAGGTTCATACCTAACTAAAGGGGATGTTGGGGGCTTTCACTAGCACCTCTGGTGTGAAGTGTTTCCAAGCCCTTTTCAGGGCTGCTCCTTTGACATCCACTTGTCACCCAACTCTCGCTTGTGGCTCCAAGAAGCTGTAGCATGCACAGCGGCCACACTCCAGCAAAACCATCTTGGCAGATGAGCTAAAGCAGGTTGAGGGTAATTCACAGATTTCAAACCCACTGGTAAGTTGGGGGATGTCTACCCTCAGGTATGTGAAGATTTCCTTCAGCGGAATGGGCAGAAGAGAACAATTTATTCCAAGGGCCATGAAAGCAGCTGAAGCAGGTATTGTGGAGCATTTAGACCTTGGTTAGACATCAAAAATACCAAGGTCCTCTACTACAACCTGGGCCATTGCCAGTCATCTTGACTTTTGTCTTGCCCCTGGACTTTGATGATGCTGGAAGAGAGAGGGAGGTTGCTAACTTTGAGGAACTCTGCCTCACTCAAGTCCAATTTACATACAAGTCAAGACATCACCCTGGCATCGTTGGTCCTCTTCAAATTCAAAGGGCAAACAACAACAACAATTTAATAGAAGATGAATTTCTTGATTTTTATCTCATAAGGAAAAGATCAGTCAGTCGATAAGAATTTATTAAGGATCTATTATATTGCAGTGCTGAGTACTGAGGATACAAACAAAGGCAAAAACCAGTTTCTTCCCTCAAGGAGTTCACAATTTGATGGGGGAGACAACATGCAAATAGCTATGTGCAAGAAAGCTATATACAGGGTAGATAATCAATAGAGGGAAAGTAATAGAATTAAGTGGGATTGGGAAATGATTCCTGTAGAAGACAAGATTTTAGGTGAGATTTGAAGGAAGTCAGGGAAACCAAGAGATAGAGATAAATAGGGAGAGAATTCTAGGCATGAGGAACACTCAGTGAAAATACAGTCTGAAGATGGGGTATATTGTGAAAAAAATGGCATGGAGGACAGTGTCAATCAGAATACTCACAGGGGTGAGTAAAGCATAAAAAGAATGAAAAAGTAGGAGAGGTTCAGGTTCTGAAGGGCTTTGAAACCATAAGATTTTATATTTGATTTTGGAGGTGATGGAGAACTGTTAGTGTTTATTGAGTTAGGAGAATGATATGGTCAAGCCTGTGCTATAAGATCAGTTTGGAAGCTGAGTAGAAGATGATCTGCAGTGGAGAGAGACTTGTGGCAAGGAAACCAACCAGCAGGCTGTTGCAAAAGGTATGAGCTTATGAGTGCCCACATCAGGGTGGTGGCAATGTTGGACGGAATAAGGGAGTATATACAAAGGCTGTTATGAAGATAAACTCCACAGGACTTGGTAACAGATCGAATGAGTTGGGGTGAGAGATAAGGATGACACTAAGGCTTTGAGACTGGGTGACTGGGAAATTGGTGGTTCCCTTGACATTAATAGGGAAGTTTGGAAGGGGAAGGGTTTAAGGAGAAAGATAATGAGTTCATCTTTAGACATGTTGAACTTAAGATGTCTATAAGGCATCCAGTCGATATGTTTAACAGGCAATTGGAGATACAAGACCGGAAGTCAACAGAGAGGTCTTTATAGAGATATTAATTGAATCCATTGGAGCTGATGAGATCAACAAGTGAAATAGTATACATAGAGAGAGAAAAGAGAAAGACCCAGAACAGAGCCCTGTGGAAGGAGCCATCAAATAGGAGGAGAACCAGGAGAGAATAATGTCCTGAAAACCTGGGGAGAGGAGAGCATCAAGAAATGGAGGATGACCCACAGTATGAAAAGCTGCAGAGAGGTCAAGAAGGATGAAGATTAAGAAAAGGTCATGACTCGTTGACCACCAAGAGATTGATTTGAGGTGTTAAAAGAAACTAGGAGTATAAGAAACTTTGAGAAGAGCTATAAGATGAAAATACAATATACCTTACAGATGAAACAGCTGACCCTTCAGTTACTTTGCTGGAAACTTGCTGACTGGAAGAGATGCATCACCTTACTCACAGCCTGGAACATCTTCTGGTAGTTCTTTGGCTGAGAACTGAATCATGCTGTTATGTGAAGAACTGCTGAGTCTACCACTCTCTGGTGCTACCTTTCTCCTGAGAGAAGGGAAATCTCTCAGGGGAACCTATGTTGCTTTCTACTGCCCTCTTTAGTTGGAGAGGAAGAAACAAGCTCACATCCGCTTTGTTTTAATCTGGGTTTTGCTGTGATGAGAGGTTTGGGGTTGACTGGACAAAACAGAATTCCCTGCTATTTACAGAGCTATCTAACAGTCCCCTAGCTGAAAAGGTTTCACTGAATCTCAGTGAAAGGTTGTGCCAGTTTTCACCGCAGTCTGTTGATCTATTTTGAGGGACTTAACATTCAAGATTTTACACATCAAAAATTTTATGGATGCATAAATATCCATTATTTTTTATAAGGCAATCCATGGATTAAGGGAGTCCCACTTTTTTTAGTAGCCAACTGTAATATCCAAAGAACCACAGAGGCAACAGAAAATATTTTATCTACAAAAACATCAAAAAACCAGAAATGCTAAAATTCAGAGGTAGCATCCCATAAGAGAATTATAAAACCCATCCCATGAACCAACGGTGGTGCTTTTGTAGCTGTGCCAACCATTGGAGTAGGACATCTAGACAGGAATATATTACTTACTGCATCAAAGGGGACCAACAATAGTCATGTCCTTGACGTTTGCAGTGCATAGGTATATAGGATCATATATTTTAAAATGGAAGAAAAACCATCTAGTCTGAACTCTTAATTTTATAGATAAGTAAACTATGTCACAGAGGTTAGGTGATTTGCCCAAAGGCATACAGATAGTAAATGACAAAGTCTGTGTTTAGATCTTCTATTTCCTTCCATCTCATCTCGGCCTCAACCCTCTGCAATTTGACTTCTGAATTCATCACACAATTGAAACTACCCTTTCCAAAGTTACCCATGATCCCAATTGCTAAATATTATGGTTATTTGTTAGTCTTCATCCTTCTATACTTATCTGCTTCATCTGAAACTATTGCTGGATAGTCTCTCCTCTCTGGATTTTCACCACACTACTCTCTCATGGCTCTCCTACTTATCTGACCACTCTTTTGGTAGATTGTTGTCCACATCTCATCTTCTAACTTTGGGTATTCTTTAAGATTATATCCTAGGCTCTCTTCTCTTCTATGCTCTTATTCTTGGTGTTAAATGGATTTAATGATTAACTGTCTCTAGATCTCTAACAGATTCATACAACTAGTCCAACCTAGTCTCTCCAAGTTTAAATTCTATAATACCAGTTAGCTATTGGACATTTCAAGCTAGGTATCCTAAAGACATTTCAAGTCGAACATGTCCAAAGCAGAACTCATCATCTTCCTCCCTAAAGTTACCCCTATTTAAACTTCCCCATTCCTGTCAGAGGTGTCTTCCAATCTTCCAATTTTATAACCTGAGTGTTAACCTCAGCTCTTCTCTCTCCCTTGTGCCACATATCCAAACAGTTGTAAGATCTTACCCTTTCTACCTCCACAATATCTCTCTTATCTGACCCATTCTCTCTACTCACACAACCACTTTAGTTCAGGCCCTCATCACCTCACTCTCATACTATTGCAATGACTTTCTAATTGGTCTCTCTGACTCAAGTTGTCCTCCATCCCAGTCTATCCTCCATATTCTGTATTTCCATCTTCATTGTACATTACTTATTCTCGCATACCTAGTGATCCAGCCAAACTGGTCTTTTTTCTTTGGACATGTAACACTTTATCTCCCATTTCTGTACCTTCATCCTGGCTGAACCCCATTATCAGGAATATATTCCTTCTTCATCATCTCTACCTCATAAAATGAAGCCCAATCTTCTACAATTAAGTGTTTCTGATCCCAACTACTAGTGTTCAACCCCCCAAACTACCTTGGAATTAACTATTTTGTCCTGGACTTATTTATATCTAGTCTCCTTATATTTATTCTGTATATATTTCTCTCTTGCAAAATGAAAGCACTTTGGTTGTAGGGATCATTTTATTCTTTGCATCTCCAGGGCCTAGCATAGTACCTAGCATGCAGCAGGTGCTTAATAAATGCATGCTAATTGAGACATTGGAACACAGATGATCTGATTGCAAATCAGTCTCTTTCTACTGCATTATGCTGCCTTCCTCAACCTCTTGAAATCTGGATTATGCACCACTACTCTATTGACCTCCCAAAGGTCAGTAATGACCTCTGTGTCTCCAAATCCAATTCTCTTTCATCTATCATCAGCCTCCTCCTGATCCTTAAATATAGTTATTCTCTTAGGTACCCACTGTGCTAGAGTCTGTTTTTCCTCTCTCTATTCTCTCTTTCAGTGATCAAATCTATTCCTGTGACTTCAGTTATCTCCATGCAGATGAGTCCTATATCTTTAGCTGTACTTCCAACTTTTCCCCAGACCTCTATTCCTGTATTTTCAATTTTCTTCTGCATATCTCTTCCTAGCTGTCCTGCCAGCACTTTAAACTATCTTAGAATTCTCTTAACATGTCTAAAACTAAACTCATCATCTCCTCTAAATCTCTCTCTCCCCTTAACTTCACTATTTCTGTTATTGGCATCACAAGCCTTCCAGTTTCCCAGGCTCATAACCTTGGAATCAACTTTTATTCTTTTTTCTCTCTCCCACACATCCAATCATGTGCAAAGTCCTGATATTTCTGTTTCCACAGTATCTTTCACATCAACTCTCTCTTGTCTATTCTCACTCCAGCCACCTTAATTCAGGTCCTCAAATTTTCTTACTTAGACTATTATAATGACTATTTGCCTTCCCTTTCTGCCTTCAGCCTATTCTATATACCCTAGGATCTTTTTATCAGAAACCCAGAGCTTGAAGGCATCTTAGAAGTCATTTAGTTCAAGGTCATACAGGTAGTAAGTATTAAAATGGAATTTGGATGTAGGTCCTCTGACTCCAAAGCAAGTAAATCTTCCACAAAGTGCCAACCTTTCCACTGTGCCTCAAGTCAATCATCCTTCATATTGATGCCCAGTTAATTTCCCTAACTCTAATATAATTGTGTCACTCTAGTACTAAAAAAATTCATTTATTCCCCAGTGACTACTGAATAAACTCTTGACATTAATACTAAAGACATTCTATACTATACTTTAACCTTTCAGTTCAACCTTATCTCATACTATTCACCTTTGTGTTTTTAGTGTTTTAAGTCAAATTGGATTGCCATCCAACATTCATTCTCATCTGTCAGTTAGTAAGTCATCAGTCAGTGAACAAGTATTTATCAAGTATTTACTATTTTCTGAGCCCTATGCTAAACATTAGTAAAGAAAGGCAAAAAACCCAAAAACCAGTCCCTGCCTTAAGGAAAGCTTACATTCTGATGGGATAGACAACATAGTATATATCAAGGTACATATAAAATATATAAAGAGTAGTGGAAAGATAGTTTGAGAGGGGAAGGAACTGATAGCTGGGGATATAGAAAGACCTCCTGAAGAAGCTGGGATTTTAATTGAATCTTGAAAGAAGCTAGAGAAATGACAAGGCAAAAATGAAGGGGTAATGCCTTCTAGACATAGGGCATAGGGAACAGCCAGTTTAAAGACACTGAGAGAGAGGGTGTGGAGGGTTTTGTTTGAGGAACAACAAATATTATGTTATACAATATATTTAGGGGAGTAAAGTTTAAACCTGGAAAGGTAGAAAGAGTTCAGGTTATGATGAGATTTAAATGCCAAGCAGGATTTTATATTTGATATTCAAGTTAACAGGGACTCGTTGAAGTAGGTTGAGTAGAAGGGAGACATAGACATTTGTTTTATGAAAATCCCTGACTGATGGGTGGAAAATGGATTGGAGAGGGGAAAGACTTGAGAGAGACCAATTAGAAAGATATTGCAACAGTACTGGGGAGAAGTCCTGATGGCCTGTACACAGGTTGTAGGTATGAGAGTGGAGAGAAGGAGATATATGAGAGTTCTTATCAGGGTGGAAACCACAAGATTTATAATAATTGGGATAATGGAGAGTAAGGAGTCCAGGATAATACTGAGGTTGTATGGCTTGATGATGAGAAGGATGGTGGTGGGATCGACAATAATAGGAAAGTGTGGATGATGAAAAAGTTTGGAAGGAAAAGTAATGAGTTCCGTTTTGGATATGTTGAGTTTGTGATGCCTTATAAGACATTCAGTTTGAGATGTCAAGTTGCAATCAGGAGAGAATTTGGGACTGGAGTGAGAGAGCTAGGAATCACTTGTACGTAGATGAGAATTGTACCCTTGGGAGCTGATGTGATAACCAAGTGAGATAGCATAAAGTAAAGTGAGAAAAGGGGCCAAGACAGACCCTTTTGGGGCACCTATGTTAATTGTTGTGATTTTAATGAAGAACCAGCATAGGAGACTGAGGAGGAACAATCAGGGAGGTAGAAGAAAAACTAGGAGATGGCAGTGCTATCTCGTCTCCGGGGCTTTGTTCATTCCATCTCTTAAGCCTGGAATATCCTTTTTTCCATTTCCCTGTCCACTATACTCTCCCACTTACCTCCATCTGTTGAAATCCCTCTCTTCATTCCAGGCCCAACTCAAATACTACCTTTTCCAATATGTGGTCCAATTGATGCTGATTATTCTTGCTATGAATCATCTAAGTTAGGAATCAGTTTAGTGCCATCTGTTTGGGAGCCCTGCCAAGATAATCCACTATTAGATTTAAAAAAAATTATTCCCAACCACTCACTCCCAAATGATCTCTCCCTATTGAAATCAGTATTTTGCAGGAAATTCTCCTTTGTACTTATCTCATTGTTTTTTGTGTCCTAATCACTGGTGTTGTGCTTTCACTCTCCTTTAGAGTGGACTGTGAGATCCTTAAGAACAAAGTCTAGATCATAACTATCACTTTTCTTAAAGTACCTTTCATTGTATTTTGAAAAAAAGTAAAGCCTTAATAAATGCTTGATGAGTTGAATTTCTCAACTTCCTCTCATTTAGTACTTACTTCATTAAGAGAATAATTCTTCCCCCTTCAACTCGGGAAAGAAAAGTTTGTTTTCTAAAATTCAAAGACCAGTTGAGTATAGTCTCGTCTCCTCTGCAAGGTGTAGTGAAATGAAGGCTGACCAGGATATAGGCTCTCTTCTTGTTCTCCTCCCTCTTTGACTGGTCCTTCTTCCATTCATCATCCATTTCCTACCCCTGGAGTGTGGATGTCATCTATAGGTGTGAAAAAATATGAATGGACTGGGTAGAACAACTACATCCCGTGGAAGTATTCCTATTAGCCCATCCTGTTGGCCTTAGGTCCCAAAGGAATGTTTCCCAAGGATGGGCCAACATATTCAGCCCACAGCTCTATGCACACCTATGGTGTCTGTCCAGGATTTTCTACTCTTTTTCTCTCTATCATTCTTTCTGTTGTTGATCTAATTAATTCTCATAAGCATGGGTTCATTTATCACCTCTATGCCCTAGTCCCGCTCCTGACCACTAGTATCATATTTCCATCTGCCTGCCAGAAGTCACTTAGACATTCTGCTGTCACCTCAAATTTAATAGGTCCTAGAGTAAATTTGTCATCTGCTCCATTACAATGCCCTTCCTCTAAACTTCCCTACATATTTTGAGGAAACTATTATTGTGCTAGGTTTGAAACCTGGGAGTCACCTAATGTTTTTGTATCTCCCTCCCCCCACATCTTCACTTATCGAATAAAATTCCACCTCCAGTTGGTTCCACCATTTCTACAGTATGTTTCACCCGGATTTCCTTGTCTTTGTAACACCCTACTTCAAGCCTTCATTACCACTTTCTGTAACAATTGTAGTGATTGTTCCCCTTGCCTCCTTTCTCTTGCCCTCTCTAATCCATTCTTCACATAGCTGCCAAAATAATCTTCCCAAAGCAGAAATCTGATCCCATCTCTCATCTGCTTTAAAACATTCAGGGGCTCCTTGTTCCCTCTAGAACAAGGATCAGTGAAACACAGCCCAAGGGACAAATTCAGCCCACTACCTGTTTTTGTACAAGCTAAGAACATTTTTTTTTGCATTTTAAAATATGATAAAGCTTTATTTAAAGGTTTAAGAATTAATCTTAGTTATCAGGATCTACAAAAACAATCAATGGTCAAATTAGCAACAGACCATAGTTTGCTGATTCGAGCTCTTTTTTTTTTTTTTTTTTTTTGCTATTTGGAGGGCAATTGGGGTTAAGTAACTTGCCCAAGGTTACACGGCTACGTTTTTGTTTGTGTGTGTTATGTGGCTGAGGCCGGAACTGAACTCAGGTCCTTCTGGCTCCAGGGCCAGCACTCTACTCACTGCACCACCTAGCCACCCCCTGATTCAAGCTCTTAAAAAAAAAATCCAAACTCAATTTTGGCAGTTTGATCCTTCACAGTCTGGTTCTGGTGTGCTTTCTTAAGATATATTTCATTTACTTTATTCTCTTTTATAAATGCCAAGTTCTAGTTGAAGTGAACTACTACCTGTTCTCTGAATTTATATCCTATCTGCTGCTTCTGATGTATCATCTTCTCTGTCTCTGCCCATGCCTGGAATTTACTTACTCTTCATTTCTGCTTTATTGTGCTTCAAGGCTGGGCTCCAGGGCTCCCTCCCCCACAAAGCTTACATTAATTCCCCCAGCCAACAGTGTTCTCTCCCCTCTCAAATGTTCCTTAAAGATTTTTGTCTAATCTCTCCATTGTCTTTTTATTCTTTAACTTTAATTTTACTGGTACATGCTCTTGTTATATCTGTGTAAGAGAATGTAAGCTCTGTGAAGGCAGGCACTATTTTACTTTTGTCCTTTTATCCCCATAGGATTGCATGGTACCTTGTACATTATAATTAACTACTAAATGTTTATTGAGTTGAATTGCATTCTAGACCCAGGTCTATCTGTTTCTGAGTGGGCTGGAGTAAGTATTTCTTACCTCTATACCTTAGTTTCCTCAAATTAAGATTTCATGAATGGGCCAAGCCATACTCATTTGGCTCTCAAATAAAATCTCTGGACTTCTCTACCTCCTTGACAGCAGCCTTTGATCCAGAAAGATGCGTTCTGCTCTCTCCATGCCTTAAACCCAGTTCACTTGGGTTTTCATCAATTGGACAACAATAGGTCCCTACCCAAGCACCACTTTAATGGCTACTTTTTGGGTCCTGCTGGCTCAGAGTGAATGTAAATAGTAATTGTTTCTCTTTTGGCCAGAAATCCTGAGAGACTTCCCCCCATTTCATTATTCATTCATTCATCTATCTATCTATCTATCTATCTATCTATCTATCTATCTATCTATCTATTTGTTTAAAAGAGTCATCCCTTGATTCACTTCTTAAACAGGCTTATTCACTGAATGGGCATTGCTTCACTCAAAGTGAGGCTTAGGAAGGACCTTAGCTTAAAAAGGTCAAAGTCTCCCACTGCTTCCCAGACCATGTCCTGATGCCCTGATCTATATCTGTCATCCTGATGTATATCTGGCCACTGGACCCAAATGACTCTGAAGGAGAAAGTGAGGCTGGTGACTTTGTACAGCCTGGCCTCACTTAAATCAGATTCACTTGCATGTCCTGACATCACCTTCCTCATGCCATTGTCCTCTTCAAGAACAAAGGACAAACCACAAACCACAACCCTATCCTATCTCCCACACTTTCCAGATGTTCTTTATCTCTTGCCTCTCTGTTTCCCCCTTTAAAATATAAGCTCCTTGAGGTTAGGGATTTTATTGTTTACTTGTATTTGTATCCCTAGTACTTAGCACAATGGGCACGTAGTAAATAATTAATAAATTCTCTAACCATCCATCATTAGGAACTTGGACAAAGATCTCAAAGTCCTTCAGAGCTGTAACTATTTATAATTATAACCTTTTTAAACATTTATTTTATTTTTAATTTATGGAATAAAACAGGAATTTTTATAACAGCACAAGAAAAGATGATTGCCCGGGAAACTTCAAATTTATTATGTGTAACTTGCTATTCCATATATAGATAGATAGATAGATAGATAGATAGATAGATAGATAGATATATACAGATATAGATATAGATATATATGTAGAAATGTATTTATATATATAGATATAGATATATATCTTTTATATGTAATGAAGGTATCATGTAAATTTCTTTTTTCTTCTTTTCCCCTCCCCCACTCTAGAAATGGTCACCATTGGACACAGATGGACACAAATATATGTGTGTATGTATGTGTGTGTGCCTGTATATAAAATCACCGCTCTATACATACTTCTATTTATCAGTTCTTTCCCTAGATGCAGATGATATCTTCCTTCATATGTCCTTTGTAGTTAATCTGGGTCCTTATAATAGTCAAAATGACTTACTTGCTCAAAGCTGTTCTTAGGACAAAATTGCTGTAAGGGTATACCACTAATCTAACAGTGACACTAGCATATCTCCCTGGGAGGTCCTAGAATTAGCCCAGTACTTGTTTTTAATCACCTGTTTTATATACTTTCCCTCTCTATATAACTGGACTGTAGGCTTCTTTGGGGAAGGCACTTTATCTTTTCCCTCCTTTGTGTCTTCACAGCACCTGCTGTAGGATTCTGCACATAGAGAACCTCAAGCACATGTGTTTGGACAATGGGGCAAAGTTTAAATTCTAGGTTATCAGGTAAAACTTTACCAAATCCTATCCTTCCTCTCCCACTTCTGCTCTATTCCTCAAAAACCTTCCTGTCACTTACACTGCAGGGTCCCCAGGCTGCTTGGGAAGTCAATACACTTCTAGGGCTGCATGATTGACTAATGTGTTTTGAGCTTCAGACTGAAAAAAATGTTATATGGGCAGGTTCCCATAGTCAAACTAAATTGCCAATTGGAAGCAGCATGGCAGACTGTTTAGGCCTAAACTTTATCTCAGAATTGAAATTTCATCTCAGAATTGGAACTAATACAGGGAGGAAAAGGCCTTGTCCTAAGGCATCGATATGATGTGGGGATATTTGCTCACCAGGGAGTATATTTCCTTCATGCTGCTATCACCATCCTCAAAATTCACCTCTTGGTCCCCTGCTGACACACACTGCTGTTTGGCACAGTACTTTTAGGCTGTCAATCCAAGGATCCCATAGCTAAGATGTTCCTCTCCTGGGCTTCCCCAACCTCACAGATCAAAGGCCATACTCTTGGACAGATGGACCAGCTCTTCGTTGGACATAACTGCACTGCAGTCAGACTGTCTTCTACACCACCACTGCTGCTACCTACTTTGTCCAAGTTTATGCCCATTGTAAGCATCCCTACATAGGCCTCTGCTTCATCTGAATCATCCAGGTTAGGCACCATTATATCTAAGGATTAGGGTTATGGTTAAGATGATATCTTAAGGTCGTCTCTAGCTCTATGAAGAAGATATTTGTTATAGGTTATGAGCGATGGCTTATTGTCCATATTTCTATAATTTTTTTATATTCAGAGATGAGTAAACTAAAGCAAAACTCCAATGTGAGTATTATTTGGGTGTCCCAAGTGATTCCAAGATAAACTCCCTTGGAGCCCTTTCCTCAGGATGTCTAAAGGTACCCACCTCCTGCTCTGCCTATATTTCCTCTTGGTGGCTGCAGACAATATTGTATGCACATATGTGATGTTTCTTTAATGGGCTGGGCTGCCACCAGGCTTCCAGAGTCAATGAAATATAGCATCACTGTTATGTATCCCAGTGAAATACATTTAGCACATATGTAAATCCATCTCCTGGGGCAGAGAGCCATATAAATATAGTTAACATCACATTAAATTCTGTTTATCATCAACTGCAGGGCTTTGGTTTTAGAGAGAGATATGGGCTGCATCTCAAAGCAAATGGCTTCTGCTCAGCAGGATTTGGTGGTGATGTTTCTTCTGATAGTATGGATATTCTGCTCTTCTTTTATCCCCAAACATTAGGCTGACTTTTGGTTCATCTATTGTGTCTATTTTACAGATGGGCAAACGGATGGCCAGTTAAGTAAAGACACTCCTACACTATCCCACTGCAAAGGAAGGGATATCATGAGATCAATCAATCCGTCAATATTTGTTAAGCATCTACTATGAGCCAGGCACTCTGCTAAATGCTGGGGTTTAAAAAAGAAGCAAAAGACAATCCCTGCCCTCAAGAACTTTACAATCTAATGAGAAAGGGATAGTTAGGTGGTGAAGTGGACTGAGTACTGGCCCTGGAGTCATGAGGACCTTAGTTCAAATCCAGCCTCATGCACTTACTAGCTGAGTGATCTTGGGCAAATTGCTTAACTCCAATTGTCTCCAAAAAATTAAAATAAAAAACATCTAATGATGGCGACAACATGCAACAAATATATGCAAAGCAAGGTAAATATAGGATAAATAGGAAATAATGAATAAAGAAAAGGCATTAGAATTAAAGGGATTGGGAAAGCTTCCAGGTAGAATTTTTGTTGGGACTTAAAGGAAGCCAGGGAAGTCAGTAGGCAGAGCTGGGGAGAGAAAGTATTCCAGATATGGGGGACAACCAGAAAAAAATTCTGGAGCCAAGAAATGGAGCATATGGTTTGTGCAAAAACCAAGGGGCCAGTGTCACTGGATCAAAGAATATGTGTCAGGGAGTGTTGTGTAAGAAGACTGGAAAGGTAGGAGGGCTGCTAGGTTATAAAGGGCTTTGAATGCCAAACAGCATATTTTACTTGATCCTAGGGGCAATAGGAAATTACTAAACTTCACTGAGGGGGGGCAACATAAACAGACTTGCACTTTACTGGCTTAATGCCAGATGGGTTTGAATGAGGAGACACCAGCAGGTTATTACAATAATCCAGGTGTGAGGTGATAAAGGCCTGCACTAGAGTGTTAGAGAAGAGAAGGAGGCTTATTGTATGGATGTGAAAGGTGAAATCAATAGGCCTTGACAATAGATTAGATATGGGGGATGATAGTGAGGAACCCAGGATGACTCTGAGGCTGTGAGGTTGAGGGACTGGGAAAATGGTATTGCCTTATACAGCAGTAGGAAAGGTAAGAGAGTAGAGGGTTTAGGAAGAAAGATAATGAGTTAAATTTTGGAGATGTTGAGTTTAAGATGTTTACTAGGCATCCAATCTGGGATGTCTGAAAGGAAGTTGGAGATGTGATATTGGGAATCACTAGAGAGGTTGGGGCAGGACAGGTAGATCTGATATGGGAGCTAATGAGATAACCAAGTGAAATAAAATAAGAGAGAAATAGGAGAAGAAAAGAGGGTTCAGAACAGAACCCTGAGGGATACCTTTGGCTAGAGGGCATGATCTAGATCCAGCAAAGGAGATGGAGGAGTGGTCAGATAGACAGGAGAAAACAAGGAGAGAGTGATGATTCAAAAACCTAGAGAGAGGAGAATATCAAGAAATAGAAATTGATCAACAGTGTTAAAAGCTTCAGAGAGGTTAAGGAGAGTGAAGATTGAGAAAAAGTCATTGTATTGGTAATTAAGAGATAATTAGTAAATCTGGAGAGAACAGTTTCTCTGGAATGATATGGTTGAGAGCCAGGGCTTAAGAAAAGAGTAAAGGAGAGAAAGTGGAGGCACCTATTTAGATGGCCTTCTCAAAGAGTTTAGAAACAAAATTCAGGAAAAAGTGTATAATAGCAGGGATGAAAAGGTCAAGTGAGGATTTTTTCAGAATGGGGGACACTTGGACTTGTTTGTAAGTGGTAGAGAATGAGGCTGTATACAAGGAGAGATTGAAAATAAGTGAAAACATGGGGATAACAGGGGGCAATCTCTTGGAGGAGACAGGATAGAATGGGGTCACGTCAAAAAGTAGAGGGGTTAGGCTTGGTAGGGGTAAGGCCACTTCAGCATGTGGGACAGGGATGAAGGCAAGAGAGTGGCAGAAGATACTTGAGTGATAGGAGATGAGGAAGAGCAGAGAAGAGGGAACTCATGACAAATAGCCTCCACTTTTTTCCTGTAAAATATGAGGCAAGGCTCTCAGCTGTAAAGTCTGAAGAGGGATGAAAAGGTTTGGTTACTGTAGAGTGGGATACTAAGTTGGTAAGGGAGGTATAATAGATTGCCTACCATCAGTGAGGACCCAGTTTAGATTGCATAACATAAATTTTAACTGGACCCAGTCAGAATGATTATGTGATTTTCTTTATCTTCTTTCAGGAACAAATGTGAAGGAACAAAGACATTGAATGGTGGGAGTAATCCAAAACTGAGGCTTGGCAGGTTATAATCTGGGATATCAAAAGGGGCCTAAGAATTCAAGAGAGAAGAGTATAGAGTTGAATTCATTCACCAAGGTGTCAAGATGGAAAAAGGAGTGGTTAGTGCAGGAGAGAATTGAGGGGTCAAGGATTGGCAGTGACAGAATACACTGAAGAGTAAGGTTTTTCAAGGAAAGGCAGAGGGAAAAATGAAAATCCAATAGGGTATGATGAGGTAAGGGCATTTGGAATTCTTGAACATAGATGTGGTCTATTTATGGGTGATGGCAAGATCATGATCAATGACTATCTTTGTGTGAGGATAATATGGGGTAGAGAAATAGTTCATGCAAAGTGAATAGAGAGTTAGGGTATTTGAGAGTCAACATGTATGTTGAAGACCCAGTTTGGAATTTTGCCCAAAGGTCTATAAAACTGTGCATACTCTTTGACCTACCAATACTACTACTAGTCTATATGCCAAAGGGATCAAAGGGAAAGGAAAAGGACTCATGTACATAAATATTTATATTGGGGCGGCTAGGTGGCGCAGTGAGTAGAGCGCCGGCCCTGGAGTCAGAAGGATCTGAGTTCGGATCCTGCCTCAGACACAACACACACAAACAAAAACCTAGCCGTGTGACCTTGGGCAAGTTACTTAACCCCAATTGCCCTCCAAAAGGCAAAAAAAATATATTTATAGCAGTTCTTTTTGTGGTGGCAAGGAATTGGAAATTGAGGAGATGCCTATCAATTGGGGAATGGCTGGACAAGTTGTGGAATGTAATTGTGATGGAAGACTATAGTGCTATAAGAAATGACAAAAGGGATAGTTCTGGGAGGGGAGGGGAAACCTGTGAAGACTTATATGAGCTGATACAAAGTGAAGTGAGCAGACCTAGGCGGACATTGTACGTAGCACAGCAATATTGTAAAAATAATCAACTTTGAAAAACTTCACTACGTTCATCAATACAATGATCCATGACAATTCCAAAGGCCTCATGATGAAAAATGTTATCCATCTCTAAAGAGATAACTGATGAACTCTGAGTACAGAGGGAAGAATATATTTTCACTTTATTTTTCTTGCTTTTAAAAAACATGTCTAATGTGGAAATGCTTTGCATGACTTCATATGTATAATGGATATAATATTTCTTATCCTTTCAATGGGCAGAGGAGGGATCGGAGGGAGAGAATTGTAACTGAAAATAAAAATTAAAGAAAACATCTATTTTGAAGTCCCCTAGTGAGGTAACTGAGGTGATTAGAACACCTAGTGGTAGTGGGAATTGAGTGAACCATACCTGTGACTCAGTTCTGGAGCTAGCACAGAGCGTTCTATTTAGTTATGAGTCTAGTCTAATTTGTCTTGTGAGAAAAGTTTATTCAATTGTAGGCATTGTGAGATGACCTTGTTGCGTTGTTTGAACCTACCTCTTCATTGCAAAGAAGCTAGACTACCTCTACTTGCTGCATAGGGCATAGATTATGCTGACCAGAAAACAAATCACATCCAAAGACTGATATATAAGGGGCTTTCTCACAATTATACATCTCAAGCAACTCACTGAGGTCTTATCTGAAAACTGAGTCCATACTGATCAGTTATTGTTTCCATGTTCCTTTGATTTTATACAGACACTTGGGGGGCAATGGGACACTTCTTTTTCTGATTTCAGGGGATTATACCTATTTACTCTCTCCCTCCCCAACTTTGAAAGTCCCTAATCTTTCCTCCAATTAGAAATCAGAATACCTAATTTTGTATCCTGGTTAATTGTTTTCTTTTAATTAATTGACCTTACTAGGGATCTAGTACCAAAACTGAGAAAGGCTACTGGTCCCAATTTCTTTTTTGGGCTAGGCAATTTGCGTTATGTGACTTGCCCTGGGTCACACAGCTAGTAAGTGTCAAGTATCTGAGGTTGGATTTGAACTCAGGTCCTCCTAACTACAGGGCTAGTGCTCTATCCATTGGGGCATCTGACTGCCCCTACTGGTACCAATTGGCATGCATGTCTAATAAATTAATATGCTCAGAAAGTCAAACCTTTGTTTCCTTAGTCAGTTCATCTTTCACCTGCCATAGTTTTTGGAAGGAAATTTGAAACTGAAAATAAAAATTAAAGAAAAATATACATTTTGAAGTCCCCTAGTGTAGGGGTAGGAGTTGGGGAGAAGAGAAAAATTGTGAGTCACATATTGAATTAATCGAGGAAGGAACCTCAGGGCATCATGAGGGTCTATAGAAAATTTTGATTGGGTAGTAGCTATGAATAGTATGAATTTCAAAGGAAGAGAGGTTCATATGGTTAGGAGGGTGGGGAATGGGATTTGGATAATCTTCTACAAAAGTTGAGAATCATTGGGAAGTGAAGGGAAAGACAAGGTGTCAGAACCTTTGTCATTGAGTGGAAGGAGCCATTTCTCTTTCCAGTGGAGGTTGGAGATTGGGCTGGTGGCAAGGGCAATCAATATGAGATGGGAGGTACCTGGTGAATGGACAGACAGGAGGCCTCAATTCACATCTCCTTTTCTCTTCAAAGGCTGAAGGTTAGGCAGAAAAGGGTACAAGAGGAAATAGAAGTTGAATCTGCACAGGCAGGGAAAGAAATCCCATTTCCCATCAACTTTTCTCTTGCTCTTCCTTCGAAGGACGGGCACAGCAGAAGATGGAAGGACTGGAATCAAAAGATAGGTTGCTCCAATTTGGTCAGGAGAGTCTCCACATTCTCCATGAGAGATCAGGCCAATAGCAGGAGCCTGAAGCTGTCTTGTGCTGGCAGGGATTGAAGTTGTTGCTTTGGGACAGACTAAAGACACCTTACTGAGCCTCTTACCACCTTCCCTCAGGGACACATTGCACCCAGCTGGAGATGAAAGGTATAAGGCATGGTCAGTCAGAGGAGCTCTGGCTCCTCTTCTCACCTGAGGAGGCTGGCTGCAAGTCAGCAGCAGGAAGATTATGGGTGCTGAAGGGCTCTTTCTTAATGCCATATTTCTGATTCAGTGTATTTTGCTGACCCTGCGCTAGGAAGCAGGCCCCATTCACTCACTCTATCAGAAGCATAGCCTAGGATGGGCCACAGCTCAGCATTGCCCCTAGGAGAACAGAATGTACCCAGGATACCTTTATATTCCCCATTTTCCCCTCAGGGCACCTGGGACTATAATACTTATAATTCTGACAAGTGAGCTCATAGGAGAGAGAAATCTCTGTGACACTTAGGAATATAAGTGACAACACAAGGACATTCAAAATGAAGCCACTCATTCCTGATAAAGATGACTTGTCAAAAGAGGACAGGCCCTGTTCAAACTCACCACATAAAAATGTGCCTTAATAGGGGCTCTCATCTATCCTGGGGAACGTGGACTTCCCCAGGACTGTGAGAGATGCCAGGAAGCCTCACCTGGGGAGAAGGGTCACCTGGGAGATATTATTACTTGGGAGGCAGGTTCACTTAGGTGGTAGGCTCACCTGGAAGGCTGGATCACCTGGGAGGCAGAGTTGCCTAGGAGACAGCATCCTTTGAGAGGCAGGGTCATTTGGGAGTTAAAATTTCAGATAATCTCTGAATGGATGTTCTTTGTTTCATCTACCCATTATCTCCTCACCTCTTTGTAGCTGTCATGAGCTGCTGGAACATGTCTGTGGTGAGCCCATAGGGACAGAGAGAAAAGACATCTCTGAAGGGCATTAGCTAAACTGAATAAAGGGCATCCTAAGAGAAGGATCCCAGGAGTGGGACTGCTCCCCAGCCTCAAGGCTCCCCACTGTGATCTCCTGACTGAATCTACATTGCAGAGAAGAAGATGGGCCCTATGGGGTGGGAAGGCTCCCCAGCTGGGGTCCCCTGGGGTTCCGTTCTGCCTCTTACGGCCTGTCCTCTCAACACTGTGGTTGTCTTTACATTCTCATTAGCGTCTTACTCCTCATGCAAACTGTGGTCACAGAGGAGGGACTGAGACAAATGTAGAGAAATATAACAACATAATCCTCTTCACACCATACAGTTCCCAAAGGTCCTTATTCAAAATTCTCCATTTATCTGGTCATTAGATCTAATTAAATCCCTCCAACTTGGAGCACTGATGAGTGGCACCACTTTCTCTCACCAATTAAAATAGAGGAGATTAGAAAATGCCCTCGATGCTCTGTCCTTGCCATGGTTAGTTGCCAGGGAGGTAAAGGATAGTCTTGGGGGGCAGGGGTGTGTGTGCATAAGTAACATGAAGGTTCACATTGTTCTATGTCTATGTAGATGATATTGATATGGGCCTACTGTCAAAGGTCAATATTTTGAGTTGTTTATCCAGTTAGGGTAATGGGTTCACTCAAAGTATTTTGCACTCTTGTCTGGCTCCCTTGGTGTTTGCTTAGGGTAGGACTTAGCTTGGTTCCAACTATGACCTAGGTCCCATTTTGCCCTGTGAAACAATGCAGTGACCCCTGCAGGGATCACACCCAGGACCCGGAGATGCTGCACTTGGAGGCAGAAGGGCTGAATTTCTGCCCTGGCCCTGCCCCTCACTTGCCATGTGATCTTGGGAAAGTCGATTAGCCTCTCTCCAGTGCTCCATTTCATGAATAAAAGCTACCTAAGTCACAGGGAGGTTTTATGGGTCAAATAGTAGGGCTTAATGAATGTTTGTTGAATTTAATTGAATTGCTGAATAATAATAGCTGACATTTACAAAGCACTTTACATATATTATCTCATTTGATCCTTCCAGCCACCTGGTGAGGGAGGTACTAAGATACAGGACATATGAAAGCTCTCTTGAAACTATAAAGTGAAAATGGACGTATGCTGTTATTTCTATTATTTGACCAAATGAATTTTCTGAAGGTGGAGTTGGAAGCAGCTTAGAAGAGATGTCTTATCCATACCAGGTGGCTCAGATTCAACTAGCCCAGTTCAATTTGATTATTAACCAAATGGTCCCTGAAATTTTAAGTTAATTGTCTAATGGCATCACTCAACAAGCAATTCAACTCTCAAGCATATATTAAGCACTATATACTAGGCACTGTGCTCCTATGCTGGGGATGCAAAGACAGAATCCAATGGGTTTCTGTCCACCAGGAGCCAACTTGATTTTTTTTGGCAGGGAGGAGGAGGAAGAGGAGGAGGAAATCTTTGGTTTTCAAACCCCTCTATAACCTGACCCCCTTTCCCAGACTTTCCAGTCCTTCTACATTTTACATCTGCTTCCCCAGGCCCTCCTTACAATCCAGAGCATTGGCCTCCTCGATGATCTTTGAACAACTCCCAACTGTAGGCATTTTCCCTCACTGCCTCCCATGCCCGGAAGGCTCTCCCTCATCTCTGACTCCCCCTTCCCTGACTTCTGCCAAGTCCCAGCTAAAATCCCACTTTTTTTTTAAACAGAAAAAATTTCCTGATCTTCCTTCATTCTAGTGCCTTCCCTTTGATGATTATTTCTGATTATATAGCTTGATTGTACACAATTTTTTGCCTGTTGTCACCTCCATTCCACTGTCAGTTCCTTAAGAGCAGGGGCTTTCTTAGACCATTCTTTGTATCTCCAGGACTTAGCACAGTGTCTAGCACATTGTAGACACTTAATAAATGTCTGTTGACAGACTGACTAATAAGCAAACAAAAATATACATATGCATACATACTTATACAAATAAATGCAAAGTAATTTCAAGGGAGAAGCAGAAACAACTGGGAGGCAGTCTGTTCTTGTCCCACACATTAATATTGGCTAAACCAGGGGTGGGCAACCTGTGGTCTAGGTCCTCAACTCCAACCCTTTGACTGAATCCCAACTTCACAGAACAAATCTCCTAAATAAAAGGACTTCTTTTGTAAAACTTGGATTCAATCAAAAGGCTTCACCCAAGGACCTAGAAGGCCATGTGTAGCCTCAAGGATGCAGGCTCTCCACCTCTGGAAACACATGGATGGATGAGCAACAGCCATTCAACAACTGCAGGTAGTTAGAAGTGGAGTAATTCATCCCTTCATGTTCTGATGTATGGACATGTGTGAGGAGGGCTGGGGTGGGGGCTGCTATGGGAATTGCAAGGGAGACCATAGGATTATGAGTTTCAATTCCTAAAATCCCTCTTAGTAAACTTTCTGGATTCTCTCTAGCATTCTCTCCATGAAATGTCACATCATTTAGGTTTTTGACCTCTATGGTTATGGACTTTATCAATGACAGTTCTTGTTAGATAGAAATAATTACTAAGAGAGTAGTTTCTAATGCTTTGTTTGCAGGTGGGTTTTTGGGAGTTGGTTTGCCTAAAGACCTTCACAGAATCATTTTTCTGGTCAGACTGAGCCTCATCAGCTCTTCTGGCCCTGATGGTGGGAGACTGAATCTGTATCACTAGTTAGTAAGCCAGACAGTAGAGCTGGCCTCCCTCTGTTTTCCTCTTAGAGACTATACACTTAGCTCAGTTTTCTAATTCTTCCCTGAATTCAAAGGAAGAACTGATGTAGGACATTTTGGATGTGTCCAGGTGTGGAAGCAGAAGATGAGTGGTAAGATCTCAAAAGCACAAACTATGGTTCCATCTTTGCTCTGGTGAGTCATGGAGAGCCAGAGGTGGTAGCCTGGCCTCTCTTCATGTAACAGTCATAGATGCACAGAATTATTATTATTTTTTGTGAACTAGAAAAGGGAAGCAGCTCTGCCAGTCAGATAGCCTTTGTAAAAAACACATGCACTTCAAAAACAACAGAGGAATCTTCTTTCTACCCTTGCATCCCCCTGCACTCCTACCCAAACACTATCTGAATCTCCAAAATTCCATTGGGCAATGATACTCCTTCCCCCTCTACAGGTTAGTTCATCTCCTCCACCTGTTCTCTTTATCCCTAGGCTAACTCAGTGGAAGGTTTTCCGAAGTGGTCAAATTCAGAGCCTCATCTCCAAACACTGTGTCTCAGGTAAAACCTGAACTGGAAGGGATTGGAAAAGTAAGCTACATCATGTTCATCATTTCAGAAAATAACTCTGTGAATTACCTGCTCTTTGATTCCTTTAGGTTGCATTGTGTATATGTGTCTAAAGATTTATTTTACAATTTTCCCACATCCTAACTGTGTCCTGTCTCCAAATTCAACTCATTTATGGAATATCCACAATAGTGTTGGGCACTATACAAGATGCTCTTCACTAGAAATGTTAGTGACCTTTTCATTTTCACTTAACCCAGGATCTTAGAGATGAAAGGTACCTGCTCAGAATGATGGGTTGGAGGTAGGGATGAACTAAAAAGACTGAATGTTATTATTCTTACTTGACCCTCTCTACAAGAAAGGCTTCCTAAGCACTCTTTTCCACAAAATTTTCTTCTTTATTGTGAACTTAACAATCATCAACAAACACTCTTCACAAAGCAGAGAACAAAAGAGAAAGGAATTGTAAATGAAACTGTAAACTCCTAAAATGTTGCTTTTAAGTCACAGCAGCCCTCCCCAAGGAATTCAGCAGAGAACCAACAGCTCTCTCCCCCTTGGACATATAACAGTCAACCTTAGCCTGGTTCCCTTCCAACACTCCCTTTTTTTAGGGCTATTTCTGCAGGTTTGGATTTTCTCCCTGTATTAGAGGTTTAGAAAGTCTAATTTCTCTGCAGTAGGAGCATCATCTCCAAAGGGGGAGCTCTAGGATTAGAAAAAAAAAAGCCTCAGGGGCCTGTGTGTGTGTGTGTGTGTGTGTGTGTGTGTGTGTGTGTGTGTTCAGAGAGTAGATTCTGATACCTATGGCTGGACATTTTAAAAATGACTTTTGTGAAATCTTTGGCTTGATATGCTATCAATTTTTCCAGATGCCTTTTCAATATCTGTCTACAGAACTGTATGAAATTACTGTAAGTACCACAGCTGGGCAGAAGATGCTGTACTGACTAGGGACAGACATCTCTCCAGCTCTGATGAAATAAGGTTTGAGGAATACATCGTGGGCCTGCTCTGCCCTGGGTGGCTGCCAAGCTGTTAACCTCCAAGAGGCCCTGGCCCTCAGCTCCACCTCAATGGTGTAATGTCTACAGCTCCCATTTTCCTTCAGATATGCTTCTCCCACACTGGATTTTTCCTGCTTTGGGGAGCTGGGGAATTGGAGATAGGCAGAGGTGGTCCCTGCTTGGACAGAACAGGGGGTGTCAGGCTGAGATGGGAAAGAACCAGGGTAGCTGTCTCCAAATGCAACTGATTTGGGGAGCAATGAGAGGGATAGGAAGACATAATGGGCAAATGAGAGCTGAAAACTTGCTGACTGTGATGGTAAACAAATGCCTGAAATCCCTGTTAAGGGGAAGGTTGAGGCTGGCAGATCTCTTGCGCTCCAGAGTTCTGAACTATAGTGGGCTAAATTGATTAGGTGTTGGTACAAACTTCAGCATTAATCCTGACTGGTCTCCAGAAGTGAAGGGGCACCAGGTTGCCCAAGGAGGAATAAACTGGCCCAGGTAGGAAGTAGAGCAGGTCAAAGCTCTGTAATGATGAGAGTAGTGCCAGGTCAGTGACTCACCCCTGAACTTCCAGCCTTGTCAGAGACAAAAAAAAAAATCATATTTCCCCCATCACCACCCCAAAGAAGATTAATTAAATTTAAGGGGCTGAAAACTTGCCAACTCACATAACTCACACATTTCCCCCAGTAACTCCAGTACTCAAAGAGGATTCTGAATGACCCTACCCTTCCTCACCTGCCATAGATTGTTTGACCACCTAGGCAATTGGAGGAAATAGTAGTTGACTAGATTCCTGAAATCTAATGCAGGAAGAGTCTGGAAAAGATGCTTGCTTCTATTCCAAGGATACTGTCTTGGATTCTGAGACAAAAGCTTCCACTACCCTTCTGCAAAGGTTTGTCATTTTCTGACAGAAAATGGATCTTTCAGGGAAACTGCTCAGGGGGACAGAGAGGTGTTTCTGAACAGGGACTTCTGTTATGGCAAACAGAAATCTGGACCAGAGGGTCACTGTATCAACACCTACAAAAATAGGATGTCCCTAATTCTTTCCCTCATCTCTCTCCCTACCCCACTCACCAATCCCCCCATCTCTCTCTCTGTGTCTTTGTCTTTCTGTCTCTGTCTCTCTTTGTCTCTATGTCTCTGTCTGTCTCTGTCTCTGTCTCTGTCTCTGTCTCTGTCTCACACACACACACACACACACACACACACACACACACACACACACACACATACACACACACACACACACTGTTGGCTTATTGTTCCCAGCCTCTGACCATTCAGGAGAGAGTCCATAAGAGAAGAGAGCTCCCAAGCTTGTGTCACACCAAGCCAGCTGACTGTTGCTATCGAACAGTCCTTGTCATCTTGCCTGTTCTGTCCACCTGCCAAGCCTGTTTCCACGGCACTCCAGAGTGGGAGGCTATGGAGACTTCCATCTGGGGCTGATAACAGACGGCAGTGCCCTATGAGGAGGAGGACATTAAGAAGATTTTCTTTGCTGTTGGAGAGACCTCTGGCTCAAAGCAGTGCCCTTCAAGGGCAGCAAAGATACTGTCAATTACAAACCTGTCCTTCAAACTCCACGACTTGGTTGCAATAGTCTCCCATAGCTACAGAATATCGTTCCTAAATTTCAAAGAAACCCAGGCCCCTGGCAGCAGGATGGAGTTGGAAAGGTGTGGCTGGATGTTTTTGGTTTTGTTTGTTTATTTTTTCTGCTTTCTTTAACTCAGTATAATCTAACAGGGACACAGCAACACCAGGTCATTTCAGTTCTGCCTGAGGTGATTTATTAAAGCTTGGGAGCCCTTTTTCCACCTCCTTCTAGCCTTAGGTTATGATGACCTATAGGTCTTAATCTCATAATACCATACTCTGTTAATTTACTGATGACACGGTAGAAAATATGCTAAATTTTGAGTCAGAAGACCTGAATTCAAATCCTGACTTTGCTACTTACTATTTTTGTAACTTTGGCCAAGTCAATTAATCTTTTGGGATCTTGGTACCCTTACCTGTAAAAATAAGGGGATATTACCTCTGAGGTACCTTTCAGGTCTCAATTTATGATTCTGTGACATTGAAGAGGCTTCAGGGATTTGTAGGGTGGGTAGGAGAATCAATAAGAAGTTTGATGCTCTCTCTCTCTTTTATTTTTTTTAACTTCTCAGAAATCAGGTCTGCTGCTCATTCAATAGAGTTCTTTTCCAGCCTGACAAGACTGAGGTTATCCCTGAAGAAGCAGAGGCTGTAATTTGGTTGGACTGGTTATCCTGTGCAGTTCTGAGCAGCACCATGGACAAAGGGGCTGAATCTCTCTTCTGCAATCACATCTCTAAGTGAGACAAAGTGAGTAGAGAAAGGAGACTAGAATCCCAATGACCTAGCCCATAGAGTCTCTTCTTCATCAAGTACTTGGATAACTAAAGGAAGTCAGATTTCTTCTACCTCTGAGTTATCCAGACAATTGCTTCTATCTTCTAGTTTATTGTAGTGGCAAGAGATGGCCTTTGCTATGGAGGTTGAGAACCTCCACAGAGAAAAAAGAAAAGACCAGCAACAAAAACAAACCAAACCAAACAAAAATCAATCTTGTGGATGTTCAGCCTTTTGATGGTACATAAGACTTACATTCAGAGTAATTAAAATCCAGGTTTGTCATGCCTTCCACAAGAAGCATGTCCACATTCTGTCAGTTCCCTTTTCCCTATCTAGGTAGCGATCTTTCTTGCTTTCTTTTCATATTTAAGAGAAATATTTTATATTAATTAAGTTACATGGTAATTTCCTCCCCCTAATTAAAGTGGAACCTTTTCATAGGACACTTTGAAGTGTCTGTGAATATAAGGAACTTTTCATCCTCCGCCAGACCTCTCTAGTGTGTCTCCATATTGTTCACTTCAGTCAGAATAAAAGTCTTTCTGATAATGAAGGGAAGAGCATTTAACTTTTGCAATCTATCGCAAAGTCAAGTCTGCCTGGAGTGGGATTTGGCCACCAGTCACTTCTTAGGCAGAGGAAGTACCATCAGCATGCCTCCTGTAGCTCAGGTGTGGCAGGAAAAAATTACAATTAAGTTGGAGGTCTGGCAAGTAGGGTCAGGGAGATAGGAAGGGGAGGGAGGGTGCTGGGCTGGGGGAGGGCCTCAGCTCCTGTGCCATTTTCTTCTGGGTTCTTTGCTCCATTGCTTCTCATTCAAGACATGTCTTTTGGGAAAGAACTTTGCTCCCTTCTTGCAGCTGGAATGATTGGGAGGGGAACTCTTGGGGTTTGTTCAGCTTAATTAACGACACTTTGCTAAGTGCTTTGATATCTTCTGATGAAAGAAATTGTAGATATACTGAGGCTCCATCAACTCTAATTTCTGGGGGATATTCTTAAGTCTTTGATTATGTCCAGGGGTTCCTGGTTCCTGGGGATACAACAGACCCCAGAACCAGAGGAAGAAAGGGAAGATAAGATCCTTGAGGTAATCCCAGGCCCAGGAGAGAAAGCTGGGAGGAAAAGGGAGTAGGAGCTGTTTTTCCTCCAACCTAGAAAATTTTTAGGGAGTGGGATAATGTTAACTCTTCAGACTTTGATCCTGTCACTTACCCTTGTCCCTTAGGCTTCCTGTCTTTTTAATCTCCATGATTACACTGGAGAAGCTTGGGACAGAGAGAGAGAGAGAGAGAGAGAGAGAGAGAGAGAGAGAGAGAGAAAGCTTGTCCTCTGTCCATAAACAAGCATCTTAGCAAAACACATCAGGGAAACAGGGTAAGGCCACTGTTCTCTCTGTGGCACATATGTGTTACCCTCTATACTGTTTCCCTTGCAGGTATGGGTAGTCCAAAAAGCCCACATCACAGAGTGAGCCAGAGATTCAGCATGCATCCCCTACCCCTCCTCCCCCAACAATGCCAGCACCTTTGAGTGGCAGACACTTTAAGCTATAATTTCTTTATTGCTGTTTCTCTAGCTGGTCTAGAGGTGTCTCCCAAATAGCTCCAAAGCCCCAGAAATGGCAGAGAGAAGAGACTGCTTCTCTCCTTGGGAACCATGTTAGGGAGGAGGCAATTGGATGCAGTCCCTTTTCCACAGGTCCTTATTTGGCAACTCTGTCATTCTCATTCTTAGACAGGAAAGGCAGGGGGTGGCAGGAAGCAGAAGACATACTGCTCCACTGGTGGGGGGGTGGGTTACAAGAAGACCTCCAACATCAACCAAATAGAAAAAGAGGAGTGATGCTGAAATAAAGGTTGGGGAGATGGGGGGGGTGGCATAATCAGAGCCACACTTAGGGAGAACAGATCCCTGATCATATTATGGGTTCTTTTTTCTCTTTCTTCCCCCCTCCTCCTTCTTTCCCTCCATCCCTGGCACTCAGCCTCTATTCACAAAGACTTTGGGCATTTGAAAATGATTCCAATTGAAGGAAGGGAGGCTCAGAAAAATCCTCAGACATTGGTAGAAGCTGCCAGTATTTGGGCTAGCCTCCCCCTCTTCTACATTTAGTTTGTGGCTGCTGCAGGAATAATGGTCATACTATCAGTAGAAAGGGCTAGAAGCAAAAGCCCTACTCTGAAATGAGTCGTTTCTCCCTCCCATCACACCCTGACCTGCTCTGTGATCCCAAACAGTCATATTGACACATGTAAAGGAGGTAGAAAAGACTCAGAAGTGAAATATTGAGATGAGGTTGATAACTGGTCAATATGAGGTCAATGAGGTCCATAACTCCCCAACTCCTGTCTTCATATTAGGGATTTCCACATAGATACTGATGCTCCCTCAAAAATCTTGACCTCCCAGTCCCTCAACATATTCCTTTCCCATGACCTACTGTTCTACTCCACTTCAGCTACACAGAACCATGGATGTAGCCTTGATCTTGCCTTAATCTTAAGAGAAAATTTTTTATTATTAATTAAGCTACATGGCAATTTCCTCCCCCTAATTAAAGCAGAACCTTTTCACAGGACACCAGTTCTATGTTTATGTTCTATGTTCTTAAACATAGGGATTTCTTTTTCTGATCAGAGTCTGTTGTCATTCTACCTCTTTCTCTGCCATATAACCCCAAAGCTTGTTCTTCCTCCTCATTTTAACCTCCAGCCTTTTTTCCCCCAGGACATCATCACACTAGCTATGCCCTTCTCCCTTCCTCATCTTGACCTCTTGGTGAACCAGTTCAAATCTACATCATTCTCTTCTCCTGAATCCCTTGTCCCTTTACCTTATTGTTGAATTTGTTCTGGCAAGTCCTAGCCTTGAATTACTCCTTTGCCTTCAATACTATTCATGTGCTGCAAATAAAAGCTGGGGAAAAATCAAGAAATAAATCCATTACAACTTATATTATGTAATTTCAACTGGACTCTCACTATGGCAATGCAATCCCTTTCTACCTCCTTCATTGACTCCTTGTGCTACTTATCACAGTAGCTCTTCAGAGCTTTTTCATCCTTCCATTAACCTTTCATAGATGCCCCTTCCCCCACCTTCTCAGATAAGAACCTTGCCTCATATTTTGCAAAAACAAAAACAAGAGTTTTCTCTTACTTCCTCCTCCTCATCTCAAATCACCCATGCCTTCACTCATCTCACATGGAGAAGTATACTTTCTCTTTGCTAAGGCTAAGCCCTCTAGATGCACAAGTGATCCCATTCAATACTATCTTTCTCCAGCAGATTGTCCCTTCTATCATTCCTACCCTCTCATTTATCTTAAATCCCTCCCCATCTACTCTCAGTTTCCCTACTGCTTACAAAAATGTTCATGTCTTCCCCACTCTCAAAAAAACCCTTTCTTTATCCAACTGTCCCTACCAGCTATCATTCCAGATCTCTCCTCCCTTTTGCAGCCAACATTCTTGAGAATGCCTCTCCTTTCTTCTCTTCTCTCCTCAATTCTAGTCCATCTGTCTTTTGACTTCCTTATTCAACTGAATCTGTTTTCTCTGAAGTTGTTGTTTAGTTGTTTCCATTATGTATGACTCTCCATGACTCAATTTGGGGTTTTCTTGACAAAGATACTGGAGTGATTTGCCATTTCCTTCTCCAGCTCATTTTACATATGAAGAAACTGAGGGAAACAGGATGAAGTGACTTGCCCAGGGTCACATAGCTAGGAAGTGTCTGAAGCCTGATTTGAACTCAGGTCTTCCTACTCTAGTCAATGCACTTTCCACGGCATCACAACCCCTCCTGTGAGTTTAGAGAAGTGTGAGGATGCCAGTCTCAACCAGATATGAGTACTGGATAGAATAGAACAACACAATGATCAATAGGCAATCACAGTATCTATCCCTAAAAAGTTGTCTCTCCCAACCACCTCACCCCCTTCTTTATCTCCTCTGATTTTGATCATTCAGGGAGACTTCTCTTGGTTGGGCACCTTTGGGCAGTAGCAACTAGAAGAGTGAAGCCAGGATCCCAATTCAGAATTCCACAATTCTTAGATAAGAGGGTCCTATATTCTCCCATCTCATCTCAGAAGCTCTTCTGATTTGATACAAAATGAGGTGTAGGGGTTGATACTGTCTCAGATAAAGGTAATTAGACATTTCCTTAATTCCTTTACTACTACTACTATGATGATGACAAGGATGACAACTACTAGTATTACTAGTACTAACATTTACATAGTACTTACTATTTGCCAGACATTGTACTACTTTACAATTATTAACTCATTCACTCCTCACAACAATCCTTCGAGTGGGTGCTATTATTGTCCCCAATATAATAGAGAGGAAAACTGAGGCAAACAGGGCTTCATTGATTTGCCCAGGGTCACAAAGCTAGAAAGTATCAGATATCTGAACTCAGGTCTTCCTGACTCCAGGCCTGATGCTCTATCCACTGTGTCACCTAGCTGTCATTTACATCATAGGTACTTAATAAGTGTTTATTTACTTGAACTGTTAAATTCAATGGACATTTTTGAGCTATTTTTCTTTTTAATTGTCAGGCACTGATACAGGGAAACTTTTTTTTTTCATTTTCAAATTAGTCATGTTGTATAGAAGAATTACAATGAATGAGAGGAAGCACGATAAAGAAAACAACAAAAAAAGAGAGAGTAAATAGCATGCTTCTTTCTCTGGATGTGGATGGCATTTTCTATCATGAGTCTTTTGGAGTTGTTTTAGGTCCTTTCGTTGCTGAGAAGAGTTAAGTCTTCTATAATCATAGCACAGGGTGGCTGTTATTATGTACAATGTTCTCCTGGTTCTGCTCACTTCACTCAGTATCAGTTCCTGTAAGTCCAGGTTTTTCTGAAGTCGGCCTACTCATTGTTTCTTATAGCACAATAGTATTCCATTATATTAATATACTACAACTTGTTCAGCCATTCTCCAATTGATGGGCACCCCCTCAATTTCCAGTTCTCGGCCACCACAAAAAGAGCTGCTATAAATATTTTTGTACATGTGGGTACTTTTCCCATTTTTATGATCTCTTTGGGACATAGACCTAGAAGTGGTATTTCTGGGCCAAAGGGTATGCATATTTTATAGCCCTTTGGGCAAAGTAAATTGCTTTCGATAATGGTTGAACCACTTCACAACTCTACCAACAATACATTAGTGTTCCAATTTTCACACATCTTTTCTGGCATTTATAATTTTCCTGTTTTGTCATGTTAGTCAATCTGATAGGTATGATGTGGTACCTAAGAGTTGTTTTGATTTGCATTTCTCTAATCAATAGTGATTTATTTTTTATTTTTTGCCTTTTGGAGGGCAGTTGGGGTTAAGTGACTTGCCCAAGGTCACAGAGCTAGTTTTTGTGTTAAGTGTCTGAGGCCGGATTTGAACTCAGGTCCTCCTGACTCCAGGGCCAGTGCTCTACTCACTGCATCACCTAGTTGCCCCCATTTTTTTTTCTTTTTGGAGAGGGGAAGGTAGGGCAATTGGGGTTAAGTGACTTGTCCAAGATCACACAACTAGTTTTGTGTTGTGTCTGGGGCCAGATTTGAACTCAGTTCCTCCTGACTCTAGAACCTCTATTCACTGCACCACCTAGCCACCCCTCAATAGGGATTTAGAGCATTTCTTCATATGACTATACATAACTTGAATTTCTTTCACTGAAAATTGCCTGCTCATATCCTTTGACCATTTATCAACTGGGAGATGTTCTTATAAATTTGACTCAGTTCTCTATATATTTTAGAAATGAGGGCTTTGCCAGAGAAAACAGCTAAAAAAATTCCCAATTTTATGCTTCCCTCCTAATCTTGGTTGCATTGGCTTTGTTTGTGCAAAACCCTTTCAATTTAGTGTAATAAAAGTTATCCATTTTGCATTTCATAAGGTCCTCTATCTCTTGTTTGGTTATAAATTCCTCTGTTCTCCATAAATCTGACAGGTAAACTATTCCTTGCACTCCTAATTCAATGAACATTTATTAAATGTTTGTTCTGTACAAGGTACTTTTCAGTGCTATGAGGAAGATGCAAAGATAAATTTTTAAAGCCTCTTATAGAACTTACAATCCAATAAGGGAGATGGAATATTCACAAATAACTGTAATATAAAATATACGTGGTTAACCCATAAAAGATACAAATTAAGTGCTATGAGAGTGTAGAGGAGAGAAAGAACATTTATAACAGGGGTAGGGTGGAGAGGGTCAGAGAAAACTTCAGATAGGCAATAGTATTAATAGCTAGCATTTAAGTAGCACTTGATTATAATATCTCATTTTATCCTTACCATAACCCTGGGAGGTAGATGCTATTATCAGCACCAACTTTACAGATGAGGAAACTGAGACAGAGAGCTTAAGTGACTTGCACAGGGTAACACAGTTAGTAAGGGTCTTTAGGCTAGGTTTGAACTCAGGTCTTCTTGACCCCAAGTCCACCACTCTATTCCCTGTACCACCTAGCTACCGGTAGGTAGAGACAGTGTAGCAAAAGAGGGAGTAGGTGTGGCATTCCCAGTCTAGGCAATGGTATGAGCCCAGGTATGGGGATATATATGATCTATGGGGGCTTTTTGGTACAGTTTGGTTGTAGTGTAAAAGGTAAGATGAGTACCTTAGTGGTTTCAAACTTAAGTAGAAACCAATCTCTGCCTGCCACATGTTTACTTAAAAAAGCATGACTTGACATTATCTATGTTGTATTACATTTTAATTTATTTTGTTACATATTTCCCAATCATATTTTAATCTTGTTCAGGGTCTGCTCTGGAACATTTCTGGCCACTTGGCCCCAAGTTTGACCCCATATAGTAGATAAAGAACTGGATATGCAACCAGGAAGACCTGCATTCAACATACACTGTGTCAGCCTGGCCAAATCACTGAACCACTCAGTTGTCCAGGTAACCATCTAAGACTACAAAATACAGAGAATATATTGATATGCATTGGCAGAAAGAGTTTCCTCACCAGTGAATTTCATGTACCAATAGAGTCATAACCTATGAGGGGAAGGAGAGTGAGACAAGACCAAAAAGTCACATTGAAGACAGATTGTGGAGGATCTGGAGTGCCAAACTAAGGAATTTGGGGTTTATTCAAACAGAAGGCACCAAAAGTGCTGGAACGAGATAATTCCACATTCAGAATCACAAAAAGAGGAATGTGGTTTAGAACTGGAAAGTACTTTGGCCAACAACAAAACATCATTTGAGCACCTCCTTTATACCACAGATTAGGTTAGATATTGGGAATATAAAGGCAAAATCAAAACTCTCCTAGCTAGCCTTCAGGAGCTTACCTTCAACAGGGGGTGGGAGGGATACAACATGTATACAGATCACTAAATACAAAGTTAAATTAACTGTGAGAGACAGACAAACAGAGAGGCAGAGAGAGACAGAGACAGAGAGACAGAAAGAGAGACAGAGACAGAGACAGAGAAGGAAGGGGAGAGGGAGGGAGAGAGCACACTGACCACCTTGGGGGGAAACAGGAAAAGTCTCATGTAGGAGATGGGACCCAAGATATTCTTTGTGGGAGGCTATGGATTTGAATTGGCAGAGGTCAGGAAGGAGCACTTGTTAGACATGAGGGACCACCTGTGCAAAGGGGTGAAGATGAGTGATGGGATGTTGTATAGTGTGAAGTTGGCTGGAGTGGAGCATATGTGTAAAGAGAAGAGATAGGAAGTGAGACCAGAAAAGTAGGCTATAAATTTAAATGTTGACATGAAGAGCTGGTATCTTATCCTGGGACAATAGTCACTGAAGCTTCCTGAGTAGTAGCCTAGGCTGAAAAAGATAATTTTTGCAGATAAGTGAAGAACGGATCGAAGGGAGGAGGCATTGGAAATGTGGAAGACTACAGCAATAGCCCAGCCGGGAGACGAAAGTCTACCAGAGAACTTACAGCCTCAAGGTCACATGTGGCCCTCTTGGCCCTCAAGTGTGGCCCTTTGACTGAATCCAAACATCACAGAACAAATTCCCTTAATAAAAGGATTTATTCTGTAAAACTTGGACCCAGTCAAATGGTCACACCAAAGGACCTAGAAGGTCACAGGTTTCTCACCTCTGGTGGTCTGTTGGTAAAACTTTATGTTTTTTATGATTTCTTCCCACCCACTCCCCACCCCCTATCCCCAATCATGCTAAAGTGTAGGAGGGTACAGCTGGGGTCTAAAGGAGAAACTCTTCTGGACCTGCTTTGGAGAAGGAGGTCATTCCATGGAGGTCCTAACAAGGGTATAAATCCATAAGCTCATTCCTTGGGCTATGTAATTTCTACTTGTTCTGCAGCTGCACCAAATTTCTACTACCTGGATTTCCTTAGGACAGATCTTGAGTTTAACAGAACTCTCCCAGTCTCCAACTCTAGGAGACTAGGCAATCCAACCAACCCAGAGACTCCAGAATGCAACCCTAGTGTTCTTAACCTTTAAAAAGATCTTAGCCTGTGGACAGATAAATTAACTCCAGGGCTCTGGGGAGATTAAACCTTATTTTATGGTTTGCTTGTTAAAAACGCATAACTCCAAATCTCACCATAGATTGCAATTAAGATAACACTGGGCTAAAGCTACATGAGAAGTATTATTTACTCCTGGTTCCCTGCAAGTTCCCAAACGACAATATGGGTTTTTCTATTTCTTAACCTGCAGTCAATCTGCAGCCACCTGCCTTTATGTCTAACATGCTTTATGACACGTGTTTCTCATCTTCAAGCAGAGCTGCTGCCACACTTCTGTTATCCTTCGTGGTTACTTAAAGTAACTATAAAAGTCAAAGTTAAAACAAAGTTCCCAGGGTATGCCCAGGAACTGAGGAATCATTTTTTCACCATCTGCTACTCACCACCTTTGCTATTACAGTTTCCACTAGCAGGGTGGGGGTGGGGGTGCCTTCTGAGTATTCCCTGGATTGTTGGGAAAGTCACAGCATAAAGAGCCTCCTGATTCCTAGAGTAGCTGGGTCACTGCAAGAGCAGGTCCAGCTTGTTCTAGCATTCTCAGGAAGGAATCACCACCACCTTCCATAATGATTGGAATCAAAAGTTTTAGAGCTCCCCCTATCATGAAGGTCTTCCTTGTATCTGGTCCATATATTTCCTGCTGTTACTCAAGCATCTTTCTTCTCTGAAGTTCTGTGTATGATGGAAAAAAACGACTCCCTTCCTCCCCTATGTAGATATAAGGACACTCCTAAGAAAATGAGAGCCTAGTGACATTTGGAAAAACAATGTCTCAAGTACAGCTGCTTTTAGTGGACAGAGGGTCTAGCCTCTAAGTCAGAATTGGATTCAGATCTCAACTCTGATACCTACTGGCTATGTGACCCTGGGAAATCAACTTACTGTCCCACTTACTCACTGCCCCATTGACTCTATAAAAAGACTCTAAGTTGGCACTAAAAGAGGGGATTCCCTTATTAGGGACTCACCATACTGATAAAAATAATGGGTCTTGACACATCCGTGTTGGCTACCTGCAGATCCAAATATCTTCTCTGGGAAATTTGATCTTAGACCTCTCCTGTGGTTGACAGACACCCTCCATCTCGAGTCAAAAATAGCGGCCCCTCCCCCAAATACTTCCCGTCACACACAATGAGCTCACCATCAGTCCCAGCCACAAAATTACACAAAGGCTCAGGACTAGACCCTCATGTTTTCCTTCCCTAGGGGTTGGCTGGGACTGATTTTGCCAATCTTCTAAGTCTGTTGCCTAGCAAGCCACAGCACATCTGGAACCCCGCTGCTGTCTCAATTGCACAGCTGTCTCTAGCAAAGATGCAGTCATCAGAAAGCTGCTGCCCAATGGCAATCCAGACTGCAATCTTTATATGGATCAACTCTTTCTATCTTTGTGTAGATTTCACTTCTCACTCACAAAGACAACAGGGTGAGTTAGCGGTGTTCATACTGAGATGTGAGTGGCTTTAAAACCAGCATGAGGAAGATTTCCACAGGAAAAAAAAACAAAACTCTTCTTTCCTGGTGACAGACCTGAATTTTTTGCTAAGGGGAGAGGGGAGGAAAGCTCCCTCTCCAAGAGCATTTGTATGGTCCCCAGGGCTTTGAAATGGAGAAAAGCTGAAAGATTTCTCTGAGGTAAAGAGACACCATCAGATAGCTCTGGTCTCAGATATAGCTTTTGCAGACCTACAAAAAAAAGTTTCCAAAAACTTATAGTAGCAGAGGAAACTTGGAGGATTTCTCCCCCATACAACTATATAAAACATATTGTTTGGGTTAGGAAGGGGTGGGATTGCAACCTGCTGTGAGAGTAAATGGAAAACCCAAATCCCTGCTGGAGGTGTGGATAGAAAAGAGGAAATGAGAAAGCAAGCAGAAGATGACCAATGGCATTGAGCTATTTGTGGAGAGAATACCACTGATGGGGAGAAAAATGATTACAGTCATCTCTCAATAACCTGGCGTTCTCTTAACCAGGGCTCTTGATGCTTCTTCTCTTCCTTAGGACAGTGGAACTCATGTTCAAAATGATCACCCAGAGGCACTGTAGGGTGCTGAAGTGCTTTTAGCACTGGATAGATAGTGTTCAAAATAGAATAAGGGTGAATTAGAGCAAGAAGTGGCCATAGGGATTGTCCAGAGTGACCCCTTCATTCTACAGGCTCAGAGAGCGGAAAGTGACTTTCCAAGGTCATAAAATCACAGGAATTAGAGCTTGAGGGAATCTTAGCGATCATTTAATCCACCCCCCTCCATTTTCCATCTAGGGTGAACTGTCTTGCCCTAAACCACATAGCTAATAAGTCACAGGAGTAGAATTCAAACCCAGGTGCTCTGATAGAAAATCCAGACCTCATCCTATTGTGCACCACATACAACTAGTCAGTCACAGGACCTGGGATTAGAACTCATAGCTCCTTGGTCTCAGTCTAATGGCCTTTGTGTTACTCTATGACAGAATTCTGATAAAGCTGCCCCAAGACCCAATATTCTAACTTCCTTATGGGCTCTACTGAACAGCAGGCATGTCCTGATTTAACAACAAAACCTGACTTTTAACCACACCTCAGGTCCCTAGACTCAATACAGCTACTATCCCTAGTAAGCCACTGCCCCCAGATCCAATTCATGTATTTGAACAGGTGTGTCCTTGTACTCAACCTCAATCACATCACATTTAGCCCAAGACAAGAGCACAATACCTAACTATCCATCTTGACCAGACAGGACCACAATAGCTAGCCAAGCAGAAAGCAGCATGACCAGGATGTTTGACCACTGAATGATAAAAAGGACTCCTCCCCTATTACCTAATCCCTTAATAAATCCTTCCTGCTTCCTTAATATTCATAATTTCTGTTATATAATTGCATCTTTACCCTATAAAAATCAATCTTGCTTTCACTGAAGTTGCTGGTTCCTTTTGGAACCTAGCCTGCTTCTGAAAGGTGTCAATCCTTAGTAAATGCTTGTATTATATACTTGTATTAGAGGTGGTCTGACTCTGAATTGTTTGATACATGCCACCACAAGACAACTTGAAACTGTACCATTCTATACTCCAGTTCTGGAGTTAAGTGAATTTTATTATATTTTGATTCTTTGAAAATGGGTGATTCCTATATGATGTTAGCAGTAACTCTCCTAAAAAGACTGTTTGATTAACTAAAAGGCACCCCATTTGGGGGCTATTTTGAATAACAGAGTTCATTATGCATTAAGTACCATGAGTCAATCAGTCAGTCAACAAGTGTTTATTAAAAGTTTACTATACTCCAGGCACTGTGATAAGTAAATGGGAAATAGGAGCTCACATTCTAGTGTGGGAAATTAAGTATGTGAAAGTAACTAAGTATGTACAAGAGTAATATGGAGTAAAAGATAAAAATGAGTAAAATCTCATAGGGGAAGGTGTTATCAGCTTCAGAGACTGAGAAAGGATTCCTACTGATGGTGGGATTGGGGCTAAATCTTGAAAGAAGCAAAGGGAAGGAAGACACTGAAGTAATGAGGGAGAGAATTCCAGGCAAGGGGAACTAATCAATACAAAAACATGGACATGAGAGGTGGAGTGCCATGTATGAGGAAGGGTAAGTGAGTCTTTCAGTGTAGCTGAAATGTGGAGTGCATATAGAGTAGTAAAAATTAAGAAGACTATGTAGGAAGAGACCAGGTCAGGAAAAACTTTAAATGTCAAACAGAAGACTTTATTTTATATTGAGGCAGCTAGGTGGCAGAGTGAATAGAGCATTGGACCCAAAGACAGGAAGATCTGAGTTCAAATCCTGACTCAGATACTTATTAGTTTATGATCCTGAATAAGTCATCTAACCTCTCAGCCTCAGTTACTTCATCTATAAAACGGGGATAATGAAACACCCTTTACAAAGTGCTTTGAAAACCTTAAAGTGCTAGATAAATACTAGTTATTGTTGTTGCTATTAGATTTGATCCCAGAGAGAACAGGGAACCACTGTAGATCAGTGACTAGGAGGGTGACATGGTCAAATGTACCGTGTCACTAAGAGAGCTAAGCGGAAGTTGAATCAGAATGTAGAGGCACTTGGGTCAGAGAAACCCAACAGAAGACCATTGCAATAATCTAGGCATAAGTATATGAGCCCCTGAATGAAAGTGGGGACCATGTGAGAGGAATTTTCTCCCTAGGTGTGGTGTAGGATGTGACTGGATGACTTATTGTTATTATTATTAGACATTTATCAAGTGCTTGAAAGTTTGAGAAACATCTTACATATTTATTATACATTATACAGATAAGGAAGCTGAGGCTCAGAGAAGTTTCAGAGACAGGGTTTGACACAGGTCTTCTTGTGTCTGATTCTAATTTTCTATTTTCTATCCAGTTACATTATGCTTTCCATATTCAGTGTATTTCATATGCAGGCCTGGTAGGTGATCCAGCAAGCTGAGAAGACAATTTCCTCCCTGTGTGTATGTGTGTTGTAAATGACCTAATTTATTAATTTTATCTTCATTCCTTTTTTAGAACTCTGGACACAACGAGAGCTTTTCCAGATTAGCTGTCAGTGTTGTCACTCATACATGTATCAATATTCCAGAGCTCTGACAACTGCCTTTATTTTTAGCCTTAAATTCCATTTTATAATATAAATATCACACTCTGGGCAGGGCACCAGAGAGCAATTACTGTACTTCCCAGGTGAGGCTGGTTCAGATCCTCAACACTCTCCCCGAGATGTGTTTTCGTCACTTAGAGATGATCGGAAGGCACTTGTTACCTAATTAGATAGCCCTGGAAGTGAAAGAGAATGTCAGCATACACATCCGTTGAGGGAGGAGGTTTGGTTCCTTCCTCCATGGAGGGTTCAGTGGAGACCTATTTCTTCATAGAGGATGGCAGGGGCAGGAAGAACTGCCCTGAGCCTACTCCTCTGTTCAAGGTGGGTGGGGGATTTGTGTCTAGGGGACCAAGGAAAGTATGTTACTAAATTTCCCCTTCTATCCTCATGAGTAAACTAAGCACTGCAAAAAAAAAAACAAACAAAAAAAAAAACAAGCGTCCCGGAAAGCTCAATCTGTGGCACTCATGCCATCTGATACCAGAGGGAGAAGACTTATCAGAAATTTCCACATTTGAGGAGAACTGGCCAACAACTGTGTTGTTTAAAATAGCCTGTCATTTGCAATGGTCTCTCTCAGAGCAAAGGATAGGGCAGACCAGAAAGTAAGTGTATTGTATAACATAGTGCTTAGAATTGTACTGTGTTCCCCCGCCCAGGCTCTGTCCCATATAGAAATAGAGAATATTATCCACATCGAACAGGGCAGGTCAAGTCCCTGCCAATGATCTCACCCTCTACAACCACCACCATCACCACCACCACTTATACAGAGACCCCAAAATATCTCTGGCTGATCTTGGCATCATATTTTCCTGGTGGTCCACTTTAATCATTCACCCTCCTACCTGGTCTGCTAGGGTTTGGACTTATCTACCCTTGCTTTCTGGGATTTGGGTATTAGCAAAGTACCCCATTGTGGCCAGCATAGAAAACACCACTTACTAAATCCACCATTGACTAACTCCCAGGACTAATAACCCAATAACTCCACCTCCTGCACCCTCCAACTAGGATCTCAGCAGTGATCCAAGAACACTTAGTGATTATGCCAACCTCCATGTCATACTTTTCCAGTCCTCCCTTTTGTGAGTTTATCAAGTTGAGGGATGACACTGTCAACAGACATTAAAAAAAGAAAAAAAGAAAAGGGAAGGGAAGGGAGAAAGAGAGGAAAAGAAAAGAAATTAAAAAAATACAACCTACAAGGCTTATACAAGGTACCACAAGGACAGTTTCCCCATACTGCCAAGGTCACACAGGCTGGTGTGATGCATCCTCATTCTTCACTATCACTTAAGTCTTAAGTGAGCCTCCCTGGAACCCCAGAACCACTCTCTCTGCTGGCCTCAATGCAGCCCAGGAGAGAATATCCTGGTTCAACAGGCGATTGCTTTGTAAGACAACAGCTGAGCTGATAATGCCAGCAAAGTCGAGACACCAGGGACCTCTTACAATTTTAAGATCCAATCAACTTTAAAATATTACTGTCGAAGGCAGATTTGAGCAGGGGCTCTAGCAAACAATTGATCCTGGTATATTTACTGAGAGTCAAAGGCACTCTGTTGAAATATTAATCTTGGATGGGGGAAGCATAGGAACAGCAGGATAACATCAGACAGTCAAAGTTTTCTATAAATACTTTGAGAAAACAAGTTTGATTAAGTGTGTGTGTGGCGGTTATTCAGCTTTTTATAACCCCACCATGAGAAAAATAGCAGCTAACCAGAAAAGAAGGGTAGAGGGTACTGGGTGAGAGCCATGTCTTTTCTAGGCCTCTCCCAAGCCCACTCACCAGCCCTGTGCCCTTCTTGTCCAGAGTATTCTTCAGTAGCTTCCTGTCCCTATCTCCTTTCAATAAGATCTGCATCAGGGATAGAACTTTATTACTGAGTCATTTCAACCATGTCTGACTACAGCCCTATTTGGGGTTTTCTTGGCAAAGATCCTAGCATGGTTTGCCATTTCCTCGTCCAGCTCATTTTACAGACAAGGAACTGAGGCAAATAGGGTTAAAAGACTTGCCCAGAGTCACACAGTTAGTATCTGAGATCAGATTTGTACTCAGGTCATTTTCAGGCTCCTCCTTTATCCACTACATCACCTAATTGCCATAGAGATGGAGTTAGAAGTAGGCAAGTTAAGGGAGCTGCCTAGGCCATAACAGATGGGTGGGCTTGAGAAGGGACACTTAAATTTCATATTCTGGTAAATTTAAACATGGTAACGACATAAAATTCAGCTCGTTTTTTGCTCATAGGTTTTTGTTTTGTAACAAGTGAATTTAATGTTGGTGCATTGGCAAGAGAGCTAGGTTTGGGGTCAGAGGACCTGGGTTTAGATTTCTTCTCTGCCATTTCCTATCTGTGTGATCTTGGGCAAGTCATTAACTGTCTTGGGTCACAGGTGGGTCTTTTTTCATCTATAAAAAGAAGGGCTTGTATTAGATGGCCTTTGAACCAGCTTTCCAGATTTGCAGCTCTAAATCTTTGATACTCAACGAAGGTTTAACAACGATGAAGTCTCAAGCCCTCTGGACACATAGAAGGCACTATTTTCAAACCTTGACCAATACACATAAATGCCATTTCCCAGGTTTTACCTGTCCTCACCTCTGCTTTCTGAAGTGCTCACTCAAGCCAACTCCTCAGGAGGCCAGTGAAGATGAGACAGCTTTTGGTCCCAGGGCACTTAGCAGGAGAGGACTCTGGACCCTCATTGCACTGAAGGCTGTCAGACTGATAGGAGAGAGGAGAGAGAATCAAGCAGGAGTCGAAGCAATTTACCCTGCACATGCAACATTAACCCCCTCCCTTTCCTCTCCACTAGAAACATCAATAACATCAATAGAGCCACTGCCCTAGCCCATGAAGCACCGTGCGCCCAAGAGCGCAAGGACAAAGAAAACAGTTAAGCTGCCTCTTCACTGGGCTTAAGAAGGGTGCATCCCCAGCAGTCGATGGAAGGGCAAAGTGGAGGGTCAGCTCTGCTTGAACATGAGAGGTTTCAGTCATTAGCAGACTGAAGTTTGGTCTGGGGAATGAAGTTAGAATCCTGAGTCAAAACCTCTTCAAGGTTTGTCTGGATAGAGGAGAATGAAGGTGAACCATCTTCATGCCTGGAATTCATTTGGACAAAATCCTAGGGATAAGATCCCAGCATAACATCTGGGAACATATGAGGCCCTGCGAAGATCTTTGTCCTATCTAATCCCTCCATGCTTGCCCCAGGACGGCACCGATCTCTAACAGCAGGTAACTCGCCTGTTCTTAAAAACCTGAGCCTGTAGTATGACGTGTAGAGGAAAGAACTCTTCACTCTTTGCTAGACATGCTGGGTTCAAGTCCCACTTCAGATACTTGCCAGCTCTGCAGCTCATCTAACTGCCCCAAGCCTGAGTATCTTCAGCTGAAAAAATGGAGATAATAATACTTAGACTATGTCCCTCACCTGTTCAACTCCCACTTCTCATATGTACTGGCTGCGTGACCCTGGTCAAGTCATTTGACTTCTTAGTACCTTTGGCTGAGGTACTTCAACTCTGATTTGAAGTGGCTAGGCAGTAAGGAAGATGGAACACAGATTTAGTCTGGGTAGGGCAGTGTATAGTGGGATTATTACCTCCTCATTTCTGCAGGCTGTCTTTTCTTGTGTATGAGGTGTCTTGGCTGCAAACTATTTACTCGTGTTTAACTTATGGTCCACTAAAACTCTCAGATCTTTTTCAAACAGATGACTGTTTAGACATATCTCTCCTATCTTGAATTTATGAAGCTGATTTTAAGCCAAGTATAAGACTTTTAAATGTATATCTATTTAATTGCATTTCAGTCAGTCTAGCCCAATGTTTTTTTTAGCCTGTTATATATTTTTTTAATTCATTTTTCTAACTATTCTCTTATCTTTGTTTAATCTTCAGGTTTGATAAAGATGCCATCTACCTTCTGAGTCATCAACAAAACCATGTTGAACCATCAACACGGATTTATTAAGTGTAACTTACTAGGAGCCAGCACCATACCAGCAACTGAGGCTACAAAGAAAGTTCAATAACAAAACAAAACAAAACAAAACATAGTTCCTTCCCTCATGGTGCTCACATTCTAATAGAGGAGATCACTGTCAAAAAATTGAATAAATAAAATAAAATAAATCTACAATGTAAATGGAAGGTATCCTAGAGAGAAGGCACTAATGGGGGGGGGGGCAGTGAAAGGGCTCCTGCAGAAGGTGAGATTTGAAGGAAACCAGAGAAGCCAAAAGGCAAAGGTGAGTAGAGAAAGGATTCCAGGCATGGGGGGAGGGGATGGGGACAAGTAGTGAAATGGCACTGAGTCTGGAGATCAGAGTGTCCTATTCAAGGAATAGCCATATGGCAGGTGTACCTAAATCATATAATGTGTAGACGGGAGCAAAACATAAGGAGACTGAAAGGTAGCAAGAGGCCAAATTGTAAAACAGAGGTGTCAAACACACTGGCGGCAACACTACCCAAATCAAATTAAAATATAGCTGGGAAATATTTATAAAAATAAATAAAACACAGCAAAACACAGATAATATCATATTTTAAAACAAAGTCAGTATGTACCCAAAGGCATCCTTATAGATGGATTAATGACACCCCTCTCCCCAGCCCTCCACATCTTTATTTGATTTTGACACTATTGTTATAAAGGACATTAAATGCAAAATAGAACATTTTATATTTAATGTTTTTCAGTCATATCTGATTCTTCACGAACCCACTTGGGATTTTCTTGACAAAGATATTGGAGTGGTTTGCCATTTCTTTTTCCAGTTCATTTACAGATCAGGAAACTGAGGCAAATACGATTAAGTGACTTGCCCAGGGTCTCACAACTAATAATTGTCTGAGGCCAGATTTGAACTCAGAAAGATGAGTCTTTCTGACTCCAGGCCCAGCTCTATCCACTGCACTGCCTAGCTGTTCTATTATATTTGATACTGAAGATAATAGAGAACCACTGGTGTTTATTGAGTCATAGTCCAGTAGTAGTCGAGGCATGAGTCTATGGGGGCCTGCCCCAGAGTGGCAGCTGAGTGAGTCAAGAGAAGAGCCTGTACACAAGATGTCTTGTGAAGATAGGAAGGACCAAGTAGACAAGAACAAATTGGATATGTAGGGTGAATTTGACTGATAGCTCCCAGATTTCTAGCTTGGATAACTGGGAGTATGGTAGTACCTTCATCAATAATAGGGAAACTCAAAGCCAGGAGATCTGGGGAGTGGAGAAAGATCACGAGTTTTGCTTTGGGTATGTTAAGTTTGAGATTTCTCCATGGTATCCATGAGACATCCCATTCAAGATGTTCAAAAGGCACCTAGAGATATGACACTGGAGGACACTGAGGACAAATGTTAGAGCTAGAGAAATAAATATGAGAATCATCTGCATAGAGATGATATAATGGAATTCATGGGAGTTAATGAGATCACCAAGGGAGACAGAATAGAGGGAGAAGAGGAACAAGGACAGGCAAGTGTGAGCTGAATGAAAGCCATCAAGAGAGACTGAGAAGGAGCAGTCTAACAAGTAGGAGGAGAGCCAGGAGAGAACAGTGTCAACACAGAGAGAAATGAGTGCCCACAGGAAGGTCATTGGCAGTATCAAATACTGCAGAGATGTCAAGAATGAAGAAAATTGAGAAAAATTCATTAGAATTGGCAATTAAGAGATAATTGGTAACTTTGGGAAGCATAATTCCAGTTGAATGATGAGGTCAAAGTCAGATTACAGAAGGTTTAGTATTGAATGAGATGACAGAAAGTAGAGGCAACAAATCTTGATAGCTTTCTTAGGCATTTTAGCCATGAAAAGGAGAGGGAAAATAGCTAGTAGGGGTGGTAGAATCAAGTGAGGGCTTTTTTTAAAGGATAAAGAAGAAAGGTTTTGCTTACCTGAGTCACCCCACTAGAAACATCAAGAATAATAAAGGTTATTCTTTGGGTTCATAAAAGAATAGTCAGAGAGATTTTGTCAAATGTTTCATTAAAATCTGTTAAATTCTATCTATAGCAGTTTAATATATCTCACTCTTCCTGTTTCCAACAGTTACCAAGTCTTATCCAGTCTACCTCCACAGCATCTATAACAGCTGGCACATCTTTTGACTAATGTCATAACCACCTTATTTCAGGCAGTAGTATATTTATTGGTTTCCCTGCTTCCATTTACTCACTTTTCTAATCTATTCTCCAAATTCTTCCTCCATAGCTGCCAAATTGATATTCCTCAAGTGTGAATCTGGCCATGTCACTCCCCCATGTGAGAGACTTGGCTACCTCTTGCCTTTAGGATAAAATAGTCATTTAAATACCATCCTAATGTAGATCCAGCCTATATTTTTAGGATAAATAGACATGAATGCCTCCCAAAGTACTTTACTTTCCAGCCAAACTGGCCTATTTGCTATATCCTTTACATGACACTCCATCTCTCCTCTTCATGTTTTGCACAGGCTGAGCCCCAATATTCAGAATGCTTTCCTTTATTCCTTCCTCTTAAAACACATATATGCCTTCAAAGATCTAAGTCTAGCTTATTTCCTTTCCCCCAATTACTGTATATTTATGTTTATATATCCTGTACTTGTTTATCTATGGATATATATATCCCCTAAGTAGAATATAAGCTTCTGTAGGACAGGGATTATCTTTATTTTGTCTTTTTTATCCCCAATACCTTGTACAGTGCCTGACTCTTAATGAATACTTATTGAATAGCTGATTTATGCTAACTCTGTTTAAAAAAGGAATTAATTTAATTGGACATGATTTGTTGATGAAACCATGCTGGCTCTGTGTGATTACATCTTTGTTTTCTTGATGTTAAGTAACCAACCCTTTAATAACATATTGCAGAATTAAAAACAATTCTGAGATACCACCTCCTACCTATCAGATTGGCTAACATGATGGAAAAAAGAAAATGACAAATTCTGGAAGAGAGGTGGAAAAACTGGAAGACTAATGCACTATAAGTGGAGTTGTGAACTGCCCCCCACCATTCTGTGGAACAATCTGGAACTACACTCAAAGGATCATAAGGTTATAAATACCTTTGACCCAGAAATAACACTACTAGGTCTGTATTCCAAAGCAATCAAAGTAAATGGAAAAAGGCCTATTTGTACAAAAATATTTATAGCAACTCTTTTCGTGTTCACAAAGAATTGGAAATTGAGGGGATACCCATCAATTGGGAAATGGCTGAATAGGTAGGTTGTGGTATATGATTGTGATGGAATACTATTGTGCAAGAAATGATGAGCAGAATAGTTTCAAAAAATCCTGGGAAGACTCATATGAACTGATGCAAAATGAAGTGAGCAGAACCATGAGAACATGGCACACAGTAATAGCAATATTGTTACAATGATCAACTGTGAAAGACTTAGCTACTCTGATCTAGTCAAAGATCCAAGAAATTTTTTTACCTTTTTTTTTGGAGGGCAATTGGGATTAAGTGACTTGCCCAAGGTCACACACGGCTAGGTTTTTGTTTGTGTGCATTAAGTGTCCGAGGCCAGATCCAAACTCAGGTCCTTCTGACTCCAGGGCTGACACCCTACTCGCTGTGCCACCTAGCCGCCCCAGATCCAAGAAAATTTTAAAGGAACCATGATGAAAAGTGCTATCCACCTCCAGAAAGAGAAGTACGAATTGAAGAATATCTTTTCAGTTTTTCTTGTTTAAAAAACAATGACAACCAACCATAGTTATTTGGAAATATGTTTTGCATGACTTCACATGTATAATCAACATCTTATTGTTTTCCTTCTAAATGGGGAGGGGAAGGGCTAGAATGAGGGAGAAAATTTGGAAAACAAAATTAAAAATTCAACGTGAAAAAATAATATATCGTAGTATCTTGATGGCATGGGGGAAGAGTATTGGAGTTGGAGTTTAGAGGAGCTGGGTTAGAATTTCTGCTTTGACATTATTTATGTGAACTTAGTTAAGTCACTTTACTTTGATGGTTCTCAGTTCACCTGTAAAATAATTGATTTGAGTTAATGTTCTTTAAAGTCCAAGCTCTAAATCCTATGAATCTAGAATAAAAAATGTCTGGAAAGACCTGATATTCCTTTCCATCTACAGAACAAGTGAATGAATGAATGAATGAATGAATGAATGAATGAATGAAGTATTTGTTAATTGCCTATCGTGTGTCAGACACTGCTAAGCACAGAATCAAAGAACTTACATTCTAACAGAGGAGGTTGAGCATATAAAGTAGCCGTAGTGGGAAAATGAGGCCAACTTCTTTAATCCCAGAACCTGCCCCCAAACTGGCTAGTATTTGCTCAGGACGTCTGGAAAAACCAGGAAACTGAGGCAAATAAGGTTAAGTGACTTGCCCAGGGTCTCACAACTAATAAGTGTCTGAGGCCACATTTGAACTCAGGAAGATGAGTCTTTCTGACTTCAGGCCCAGCTCTATCCACTGCACTGCCTAGCTGTTCAATTATATTTGATACTGAAGATAGTAGAGAACCACTGGTGTTTATTTTATTTTTTTACTTTTTTTTATTTCTGGAGGGCTATTGGGGTTAAGTAACTTGCCCAAGGTGACACAGCTAGGTTTTTGTTTGTGTGTGTTAAGTGTCTGAGGCCGGATCCGAACTCAGGTCCTTCTGACTCCAGGGCCGGCGTTCCTACCACTGGCGTTTATTGAGTCGTAGTACAGTGGTCGTTCAGGCATGAGTCTCTGAGGGCCTGCCCCAGAGTGGCACACCTGGGATACCAGGTCTCATTCTCTCTTAGTTCTGGAAAAACCTCGTTGGGGGGGTGGGGGGGGTTGGAACATGGCAGTGACTATCATCTATTTCCACTTTCCTCAGTACTGTGGAAGCTCTTACCTCCTTCATTCCTAGCTTTGGAGCTGTCTCCACTTCTCCTTCCTTCAAAATCCACCCCCTCCGGTGAAATTCTGCCTCAGGTAGATAATGGCCATGTGAAGTTTTCACTGGAAGAATATATTAAAGAAAGGTCAGAACACTTATCCCCCTCAAACTCTTCATTCCCTCTCACCCCCATTGCTGAGATGTCACAAAGCAGTGATAGCAACTATTTTGGACCCTGACCAAGACCCACTGAGTGCCAGCTCCTGTAGTTATTCATTAAATCCATCCTTTATGAGGAATTAACTCATTTGAGTTGATATATAAAGACAGGCAGGTGCTGCTGCCAGGAGTAATCACACTGGTCCTTGACACCCTGTACCATCCAGGTTCCTGGAGGGTCCCTTTGGATTTGAAGTATCCAAGTCCAAGTTTACACCTTTTTTTCTGGGCAAGTGTCAGTGTTCCTTGTCTCATGGTAATTTTTCCTTTGTGCCCTCTTGACACCCAGGATTATTTATGGAAAAAAAAACACCAGAAGAAGAGTCACTTTAAGGGAACGGGATGTATTAGGAAGATGACAAAACCACACAAACAAGAGATGGAGATGGCAGGAGAGAACAGCCCCCAGTGTGCTAGATGCTCTATTCCCGCCATTTGAATGACAGTGAAGACACATCTTGTCAAATTACCTCTTCAGTCAAACATGACTAACCCTCACCATTGTCGACAACTGAATGATTTCCCTTTAAAAGAAAAAAAACAGTGTGGGAGAGGGGGAAAAACTTTCATATTTTCACTTTTGAGGGTGTTCAGATTTCACTGAACAGGGCTGGCATTCTTTCCACATGATCTTCAAAAGCCTTTTCTATTTACAGCCATAGGAGGGGAAAGAAGCAGACTCTCCTTGGAGTCCAGCTACAACCTGAGATGAATGAAGCAAGGCCCTTTGGAAAAGTGCTACCCACCCATTCAGGTCAATATCCTGCCAATTCAGGAGTCAGAAACTCACTTCAATCACCCCTCTTAGAGGCAGCTATGTGATGAAAGTGATAGAGTCGGGGCGGCTAGGTGGCGCAGTGAATAGAGCGCCGGCCCTGGAATCATAAGGACCTGAGTTCGGAGCCGGCCTCCGACACTTAATCCGCACAAACAAAAACCTAGCCGTGTGACCTTGGGCAAGTTACTTAACCCCAATTGCCCTAAAGGGGCGGCTAGGTGGCGCAGTGAGTAAGAGCGCTGGCCTCGGAGTTGGGATGACCCGAGATCAGATCCGGCCTCAGAAAATGAGCACCCACGCATAAATAATGACTAGCCGTGTAACCCTGAGCAAGTTACTTAACCCCAATTGCTTTAAAAACCACTTTGCCTCAAATACAGATGCAAAAATGTTAAAAAAAAAAAAAAAGAAAGTGATAGAGTGTTGGACCTGGAGTCAGAAAGACCTGAGTTCAAATTTGATCTCAGATACTTAATAGCTGTGGGACCCTGGGCAAATGATTTAACCTATTTGCTTCAGTTTCCTCTACTGTAGAATGGAGATAATAATATTACTTCCTCAACTCCCAGGGTTGTTGTGAGGATCCAATGAAGTGTTTGTTAAGCCATTGGTGCAGTACCTGGCACTTAGTAGGTGCTTAATAAATGTTCTCTCCCTTCTTCCTTCCTCCTTCTCTCTTTCCCTCCCTCATTCCTTCTTTCCTTCCTTCCTTCCTTCCTTCCTTCCTTCCTTCCTTCCTTCCTTCCTTCCTTCCTTCCCTCACTTGCTCCCTAGTCAACTGCATCAGGACTTTGAAGAATAGAGTTTTTCTCCCAACTCTGCTACTGCATTTACTGTGTGACCAAGTCACTTTTCTTCTCTGAATCTTAGTTTGCTTTGTTAAAAAAAAAAAAGGTGGGAGTGGGGGGGTGGAGAGTTGGAACTAGATGATCTCCATGGTCCCTTGCAGCTCTAACAATCTATGTGACTCAGCTATAACCATTTAACCACTCAGACCTGTAAGTTCTTCTCACTCTCTCTACCTGTAAGGACTAGTTGCTACCTATACAGAGGTCCTTGATTAGGAAAAGACCTTGCTTTCAAACTAAGTTCTCATCACAGTGCCCTAAATGCTGATAATTGGACTCAACTTAGTTAACTTCCTAGAGCAGGGGTGTGGAACCTTTGGCTTCATGGTCACATGTAGCCCTCTGAATCTTCAAGTGAGACCCTTTGACTGAATCCAAACTTCACAGAACAAATCCCCTTAATAAAAAGATTTGTTCTTTAAAATTTAGGCTCAATCAAAAGGCTGATGAACCCAAGGACCTAGAAGGCCTTATGTGGCCTCGGGGCCACAGGTTCCCCATCCTTGTCCTAGACTTTAGACTTATTTGCTCTGATATACAATTGTGACTTACCTGGATTCCTGATAACTCTATGCTCTTTGACTTGTATCTTAACTGAATTCTTGACCTGTGGCATACATCCAAACTCGGATAATGGCATCCTCCTGGACTATTATTCCCTGGCTTTTTTGGTGCCAAGATTCAGCTGATGGTGACCTCTGTTATACTCTTGTCCATAGATATGGCTCCAAAATAGTAACTGATGATAGAAAATATAGCCAGTTAGACAGTTGATAGCAGACATAATAAAGAACTGATGCCAGCCCTTCCTCCCAATATCAATGCATAAAGTAAAATAAATTGCTAAATTAATATTTAGTAAAGTCTACCACTGTGCTAGGCACTGTGGGACACACACAGAAAGAGTATAAGACATCATCTTTGTCCTTGAGGAGTTTACAATTTGCCTAGTGAGACAAAGCTTGTGCAAAAAAAAAAAACCAATTAGAGAACAATATAAGACAGTATATAATTAAATGCTAATTGTACGGTACAGACTGTAAGTGCTTAAGAAGATCAATGAAGGGAGAGATCATTGTTGGCTGGGATTTTCAAGGAAGGCTTCAGGTTGGAGATAGGACTTAAACTGGACCTCAAAAGGCAAGGAGGATTTGTAAAAGTGGAAAGAAGGAAGAGCAAATGATCTAGGCATGGGGGTTGTAGGGGATAGTGAGGAGACTTCATTTGTGTTAGGGAGAAGTGCGAATATAGTTTGGAGGTGGAGAGTGAAGAAAGATTATGGAAGACCAGAAATGTCAGGCAGATATGTACATGTATGACTAGACAGAGAAAGAGAAGTGAATGTTTGTAAGGGATGTTTCACTCAGTTCATATGGGAGCCTACATTGTCTCCTGTCTTGTTTCATTCTTTTTTATTTGTATCTGGAGAGCTTAGTACAGTCTGGCACATGGCAGATGATTAATAAATGTTTGTTTCTTGATTGCTCGAGTCATTTGTGTATATAGTGATATACCATACACACAGAGAGATAATAAAAGAAGAGTACATATGGCATAGTTGATGGAGAAACATCTTTGAACTATACATGACTATGGCACCATCACTGAACTTCTCAGGAGTTACAGGAGATTTGCTAATCTTTATGGGACAGGATCTTAGACACATAGAGTTCCCTATAGCAACAAAATCAGAGGTCTAGAACTCTTTTCTCTTACAGAATAAACTACAAATATAAGTATTAATCCTACTCCTAATAAAGGGAGAGTATGACATGGAGGATGGAGTATGTCCCAGGGCTAAGAAGAGCCATGAATTCCTGCACTGCCTCATGACTGACTCCTACTGGCTGAACAAGTCACTTAACATTTTTCAGTGCCCTAGGACATTGAGTTTAAGCAATTTCCTATGACTATAAGTTATAGAGAAGGTATAGACCTACATTAGTAGAAGGACTTTCTTTGTTCCTATACCAATGAAATCATAGGGCCTCTCCCTATCCTTAATGACCACAATAATAATTCATATTTCTATTTCATTCTATTACTTGAAAACAGCAACTAGGTCTCCCTATCTTTCCAGGCTACAAGTTCAGGCACTATTCACAGACCCGATCTTGTTGTTTAGCTGTTTGGCGGTGTCTGACTCTTCTTTCAGGGTTTCTTGACAAAAATACTGAAGTGGTTCCCCATTTCCTTTACCAGCTCCTTTTACAGATGAGGAAGCTGAGAGTCACACACTTAGTAAGCATCTGAGGCCAGATTTTATTTTAAGAGGAATCTAATAGGAATTTTAACTGGTTTCATTTCCAACCTGATCAGGTTTGCCTTTCTCTAGGCAACCCAGTAGCCTCCTGCTCCTGGGAACTCATCACCGCAATGCCTCACTTAGTTCAGGCACCTTTCACCTGAGCCTACAGCCTCCCTGGGTGCATGAGCTAACACAATCAGCTACTTTAAGGTTTAAAATGCAAACCTGTGAAGTAGAGCAAGTATTATTATGCCTACTTTATAGAGAAGAAAACGGACTTAGAGAGGTTGTGAATTGCTTCCCTTTGCACTAAATTGTGCTGCTATTTACACATACACCTCTGCCCTTTGGAATCCTGGGACTTCCTTCAAGGTTCAGCTCAATGAACACCACTTTATGCAAGAAACCCATCTCCATTTCCCACCCCTACCCCCACCCTGATGCCAGTGTCTTTTCCTTTATGGTTAGCTCCCATATACTTTATTTGTATCTTTTTATGTACATATCCGTCTTTCTATCTATCTATCTATCTATCTATCTATGCAGTCCATATCATTAGACTATAAGCTCCTTGAGGGAAAGGACTGTTTTTGCTTTTTTATTGTTGTTGCTATTGTATCCTCATCACTTAGCACAGTCCCTCAACATAGAAGGGCTTAATAAAGGCTTGTTGGTGAATATATACATACACAAATATATCAATCAGTAAACAGTTATTAAGTGCCTGCTAAGGTAACAGGCACTGTCCTAGGTGCTGATATCACAGAATCACAGGGTTTGAGATTTGGGAATGTTAAACCAAACCAAAATGCAACAAAAATCACAAGTCCATGAGACATGAATTGCAACTGGATTTATTACAAGAGAAATGAACATGCATGTGCAACCCTATGCAGGTCAAAGAGTTCATAATTTAAGCAGAAGCTTGCATATTTGTGACAGTACAACAAAGGAAGAAGGAAGAAACAGAAATTTCTTCCTAAATGGGAGTGGCATGGGAGGAGGAAAAGGGCAGTAGGCATGGGGAAAGGATAATCCCTTCCCAAAGGGGAGGAGGAATAATGAATAAGAAGATGCCAAAAGCAACATTCTTTTCCCTTGGGAACTGCTAGACTATGAAGATAGGATGGTTTGCTTATCTACTAGGGTTCCATCTGTACAGTTTCTCAGCCTAGTGCAGATTAACTGATACCTGCCTTGACTCCGAAGGATACAGAAGGAGTCCAGCTTAGGGTGTAAATAATAAATTATATCAGCTCAGGGTTGGACTTCATTCTTGACATGTTCAGGGTCTATATACTCTGGGTCCATTGTTTTTGGAAAATATGGTAACTGAAAAAGACAAGTTCAAGGGACTCCTTAACAGTAGGAACCTTGGTGGCCACCTAGCATAAAAGGAACATACCCAGTAAGTGGTCATCCAAGGAGAAAGAACTCACCACCACAGAGGATTATTCCACTTTTGAAAAGCTTTAATCTTCAAGATATTATTCCCAACATTAAGCCTAAATAGGCCTTTCTACAATTTCCACACACTTCTACTGATTTTACCTTCTGGAGTCAAACAAAATGAGTCTAATTACCACTCTTCAAGACAGCTCTTCAGATACTTGAAGAGAGCCATTGCATTGTCCCTGAGACTTCTCTTCTACAGGCTAGATCACCCCTGTTCCTTTCACAGATGGCCATGGACTTAAGGTCCTTCAGTATCCTAGTTGTCCTACTGTGTATACTCTACAGCAGAATTGTCAAATTCCAGTCCCTCAAAACTCCTGAGTGGGGTCTGAATGAAGTTAAAATGTAATTGAGAAATGTTTAACAAAATAAACAAAAATACAACATAGATAATGCTAATTTGTTGTTTTCTTAGTTAATGTAAGTCAATTTAGGCTTTATGTTGGGAATAATATCTTGAAGATTAGAGCTTTCCAAAACTGGAATGGTCATCCAGAAGAGGTGGTGCATTCTTTTTCCTTGGAAATTTTCACCAGAGATTGGATGACCTAGGTGTGTTCTTTTTGTGTATGTGTTGCACCAGATGGCCACCAGGGGGCAGTTAAGGGGTGTGGTGGATAGAGAATTGGGCCTGAAGTAAGGAAGATTTGTCTTCTTATATTCAAATCTGGCCTCAGACACTTACTAAGTGTGTGACCCTGGGCAAGCCACCTAACCTTGCTTGCCTCGTTTTCCTCATCTGCAAAATGAGCTGGAGAAAGAGATGGCAAACCACTCCAGAATCTCTGCCAAGAAATGGGGTTAGAAGAGTCAGATATGAATGAACTACAACAATGTTAATTGTGCTTCCTGCAGGGATCATAACCTGTCAGTGTTCTTTTTAAACCATGGTATCTAGAACTAAGTAGAATGATCATTTCCCTATTCCTAAAAGCAATCCCCCTCTTATGAAGCCCAAAGTCACATTAGCTTTTTAGCTACCACTCCACATTGATGACTCCTATTCAACTTGCATTCCATTAAAGGCCCCAGATATTTTTCTAAAATAATCACTTCCTTTCCATGCCTTCTCCAACCTTCAAAGTTGATTATTTGTACCCAAGTGCAAGACTTTGCATTGAATTTAATCTTATTGAATTCAGCTAATGCCCTCATATGTTAAGATCCTCTTAGATCTTAGATTCTATGTCTCCTTTGTTATCTATCCTTCCCAGCTTTGTGTCATCTGAAAAAATGATGAGTATATCACCTTTGCCTTTATTTAAATTATTGATAAAAATTTTAAGCAGCAAAAGAGCAATCACAGATCCCTAGAGTAACTCCACTGGATGCGTCTTGCCATCTTGACATTGGACCATTAATTGCTACTTTTTTTAGATCAACCATACAATTGATAATATAATAGTTTAATTTATATCACTCCATCTTTTTCAGGATAATAGCATGATATATCTTATAAAAAACTTTGCTAAAATCTGGATAAACTATGTTCACAGCATTCCGATCATCTACTGGATTTGTAGCCTTGTCAAAAAAGGAAATTAAGTTAGTTTGGCATGACCTCTTCTTGAAGGAGTCATGTTGGCTCTTTGCAATCACTCCCATTTCTGGGTATTCTCCAATCACCTTTAATAATCTCTTCTGGAATTTTCCTTTGTATCAGAGTTGAACTCACTGACTTGTAGTTTGCTGACTCTGTCCTCTTTGCTTTTCTAAAAATTAGGACATTTACCCTTTTCCAATCTTGAGGTACCTGTAATTTTGTAGTGTCAAGACCCAGCATTCCTAGCTTTTAACATTTTGAACTGGAGCCTTACATTTTACTTTTCCGAGTCTCAGTTTTCTCATCTATAAAATGGGGGTGATAATTCTTGAAATGTCCGTGTCATAGAGTCGCCAAGAAGGTTAAAGTATACAGAAGAACTTTGTAACCTTGAACCATATAAACATGTCATTGTGTCAATTTCAGCCAGAGCCATTTCCATTTTTTTTCCTTTCTTCTTTCACATTCTCTTGGATCCAGTCCCTTCATCTACAAAAAGAGAACATTGGATTAAACAACCTTTACAATCCCTTATGCTTCTAAATCTATGATCCAGTGACTATGTTGCCTGTTTTATGATAATTTGTCTTTTTTGTTTCTACCACAACTGTTCTATTTATTACTGAGTTTAGAATACAGCATTAGAGATCTAGGCTAGACATGAGGAAGATAGTCTACACAAGATCTTGGAAGGTAATTTGTAATGCTCTTTCCATGGGAATTTTTTTAATTGGAGAAGCTGCCTTCTCCATTCCCTTCATTTCTCTCAATCTATAGGGGTTTATGTGATGACTTTTTAGAAAGAGGTGGATAGAAAAGTTGACCTCTAGACATTTCAAGGGGTCTGTGATTCACTCTTCGTCTCAAGCTTCCAGTGTTTGCCTTGGAACAGCATTCAGAAGCCAGATCAGACTGCTCCTGAGCAGTTCCCCTGCCTCACCCACAACTGCTCAGAGAGAGCTCTACAGGAAGCTGTCAGAGTAAACAACGAGAGGCGGCCTAATAAACAATTTCCAGCATTTTGTAGCTGATAATAATTGCTCACTTAAGGCTCCTGAAGCTTTAATTTGATAGGTCTGTAATCAATGGCATTTTTCACCGTAAGGAAGGGAAAGGCTGAATGTCAGAAGGAACTACAAGTTACTGCACAATATTGGGAGGCAGGGGAAAGTGGGGGAGAGAAGGTCTGCCTCCTCTCTGCCACCCATCTACCTTGCAAGCTGAGGATGGTGGGATAGAGGAGGGCAGGATCCAGAATCTGCTGTTAAGAACAGCTCTCTCTGCCACCATTCTCCACCCCATAAAAGTCACCTTTCTCACAGTACCATTGACTTGCAACAAATACTAATAATGAATAGAAACACTCCTCCTTCATTGAGGTTTGGTCTTGGTCTGAAAGCTGGTCTGCTGTTTCATGCCAAGGTTCTGTGCATATATCATTCATTGCCAATTTCTTTAATCAATGAAGCATTCAATGTATTAGGTTCCTGCTATGTACCAGGCACTATGCTAGCTAGACGCTAGAGATAAAAATACGAGAGTGAAACTATTTCTACCATCAAAGAACTTACATTCTAATAAGGGAGAAAACATTCATGTATACAGACTTATATATCACATATAAGATGGATACAAGGAAACATACTGGCAGCTGGGGACACCAATAAAGGCCTCGTGTTTTGTTTGGGCTAATTCTTGAAGGAGACTAAGGACTCTTAGAGGTTACAAGAGGGTACATTCTAGATAGACAGGAAGGATGGTCAGTGCAAAAGGGCACAGGGATTGGAAATACAGCAAGAAGTTCAGATTGGCACAGTTGCAAAGTGGATAGAGGGGAATAATGGATAATTAGGCAGGAAGGGTAGAATAAGGTCAGGTGGTGAAAGACTTTAAATGCCAAGTAAAGAAGTTTTTATTTTGTCCTAAAGGCAAATGGGAGTGACTAGAGTTTAATGAATGGTGGTGAGGTGTGTGTTTGTGTGTGTGTGTGTGTGTGTGTATGTGAGAGAGAGAGAGAGAGAGAGAGAGAGAGAGAGAGAGAGAGAGAGAGAGAGAGAGAGAGACATGGTCAGATGGTGCTTTAGGAATATCCCTTTTTTTTTAGCTGTGTAGAAAGTGGATTAGAGAGAGAAAATGCTAGGGGCAGGGAGAAAAGTTATTGCCATAGTTTGGATGAGATGTGATGAAGGCCTAAACTATGATGGGCTAGAACAAATTTAGGCTGTGACTCAACAACAATTCAAATCAACAGACATTTATTAATCACCTACATTATACCAAGCCCTGTATTAGGTACTGGGGATACAAAGATTCAAATGAAATGGTCCCTGCCCTCGAGTTTAAATATGCCAAAATCTGACTTTGGCATACAAAACCTATACAAATACACACAGTACAAAGAAAAAATTGGATAAAGAACTAAGTCTGGGAAATTTGAGTAAAACTTCATGGGGCAGGTAGGGGGGACTTAAGTTGACCTTTGAAGGAAGACAAGAATCCTTAGAGGCAGAGGAAAGAAGTGAATGCATTCTAGAAAATGGCAGGTACTTCTATAAATGTATGGAGGTAGGAGATGATGAAGTGTCGAGTTCAAGGAACCATTTATAACCCAGTTTGGCCAGAACTTGGAGTACATGAAAGAAAGTAGAATGAAATGAGGATGAAAAGGTTGATATTTTGTGGAGGGCCTTAAATGTCAAACTAAGGAGTTTGTATTTTATTCTATAAGTAAAGAGGAGGAACAGAGGGTGTTTGTATTGGGGAAATGGCATCAAATCTGTGCTTTTTAGAAAGATTAATTTTGTCAGTCAGAGAATTGATTAGAGAAGGGAGATATAGGAAGCAGGGGAAACAATTAGCAGATTAATCTTGTAGCCCAGGTGAGATGATAATGGCTATGTGAGTAGAGAGAAGGGGACAAACACAAGAAAGAATTGACAAGACATAGTAACATGGTTAATATGGAGCAGATGAGGAAAAATAAAAATTCAAGGAGAACACTGAATTTATAAACCTTCGTGAATGGGAAGATAATAGTTCCCAAAAATGAAGTTTTGAGAAGACGTAGATTTAAAGGGATTGGCATCAGTTATACAACTGGTACTCTTTAGAACAGTTGACTAATGCATGCAAAAGAAATGAAGGGAATAAAAAGCTACACAATGGGTCATCCCAGAGAAAATGTAAAGTAGATATTTGGTGATATATCACTGGAGTTCAGAAGTGAAATAAGGAAGATTAGATAGAGATAATTTGCATTTATAAATATATTTAAGTTATTTTAAAAAATTTAATAGTATTTAATTTTTTCCAAACATGTCAAGAAATTTTTAACATTCATTTTTGTTTTTGTTTGTTTGGTTTTTGGTTTTTGGCAAGGAAATCCAGATTAAGTGTTTAGCATTCATTTTTGAAAGATTTTGAGTTCCAACTTTTTCTCCCTGCCTCCCTGTCCTTCCCTCTTCCTAAAATGGCAGGTAATTTGATATAGACTGTGCACGTGCTACCATGAAAAGTACATGTCCATATTAGTCACAGTTGTTAAAGAAGAAACAGATAAAAAAGAAAAAAAGACCACAAAAAAAGAATATAGTAAGTGAAAAAAGTATGCTTTGATCTGCATTCAAAGTCTATTAGTTCTTTATCTGGATCTGAAAAGCATTTTCCTTCATAATTATCTTGGATCATTGTGCTGTTGAGAAGAGTTGAGTCATTCATAATTGATTATCACAAAATGTTGCTGATGCTTTGCACAGTGTTTTCCTGGTTCTGCTCATTTCACTTTGCATCAATTCATTGAAGCCTCTCCAGGGTTTTCTGGAATCTGCTTGTTCATAATTTCTTATTGCACAGTAGTATACATTACATTAATATAGTTAGATTTCTATATTGATCTATTTGTATATATTATTTCTTCTTTGAACCAATACTATTGAGAGTAAGATTCAAGTGATAACCATCACCCATCCTTCCATCTTTCCTTCTGTTATAATAGGTTTTGTGTACCCCTTCATTGTGATATAATTTAGCCCATTCTACCTCTCCCTTCCTTCTGCACCAAGAGTCCTTCTCTTTCTCATCCCTTAATTATTTTTTGTCATTCTCTCAAATTTACCTTATAACCATACTTTCTCTCTCTCTCTCTCTCTCTCTCTCTCTCTCTCTCTCTCTCTCTCTCTCTCTATATATATATATATATATATACATATATATATTCCTTCTAGCTATACTATTCTATACTATACTATATATTCCTTCTAGGAATATATATATTCCTTCTAGCTATACTATTAGTGGCACATTTTTTAAGAATTACAAGTATCATCTTCCAATGTGGGGATGTGAAAAGTTTAGTTCCACTGAATCCCTTATGCTTTCTTTTCCCTTTTTCCCTTTTTAGGCTTTTCTTAGATCTTGATATTAGAGATCATTTTTGTTTGTTCAATTCTGGTCTTCTTATGAAATTTTGAAATATTTTTATTTCATTGAATGACCATATTTTCCTTTGATGTATTATGCTTAAATTTTCTAGGTAGGTGATTCTTGGTTGTGGTCCTAGTTCCTTTGCTTTCTGGAATTCATGTTCCATGTCCTCTATTCCTTTAATATTGCATCTGTTAAGTCCTGTGTAATCCTGATTGTGTCCCTGATATTTGAATTGTTTCCTTCTGGCCAGTTATAATATTTTTTCCTTGACCTGATAGTTCTGAAATTTGGTTATAATATTCCTTGGGGTTTTTATTTTGGGATCTCTTTCTTGAGGTTATCAGTGGATTCTTCTTCTTCTTCTTCTTCTTCTTCTTCTTCTTCTTCTTCTTCTTCTTCTTCTTCTTCTTCTTCTTCTTCTTCTTCTTCTTCTTTTTTTGGAGGGCAATTGGGGTTAAGTAACTTGCCCAAGGTCACATGGCTAGGTTTTTTGTTTGTATGTGTTAAGTATCTGAGGCTGGATCTGAACTCAGGTCCTTCTGACTCCAGGGCCGGCACTCTACTCACTGCACCACCTAGCCACCCCTATCAGTGGATTCTTTCAATGTCTATTTTTCCCTCTGGTTCCACAGTACTAGGGCAGTTCTCCTTGATAATTTCTTGAAAGATATTTTCCAAGTCCTCCTTTTGCTTATAGCTTTCAGGTAGCCCAATGATTCTGACAGTGCCTCTCCTGGATCTATTTTGTAGGTCAGTTGTTTTTTTCTATGTGGCATTTTAGATTCTTTTCTATTTTTTTCATTCTTTTGAATTTGTTTGATTGATACTTGACATCTCATAGAGTCATTAGCTTCCACTGGTCCAATTCTAACTTTTAAGGAGTTGTTTTCCCCAGTCAGTTTTTGTACTTCCTTTTCCATTCAACCTATTGTACTTTTCTCCCATTTTAATGGTGTTTTTCCCCCAATTACATGTAAAGAGAATTTTTAACATTCATTTTTACATATTATTTTTAGTTTTTAACATTCACTTTCATAAGATTTTGAGTTTCGCATTTTCTCCCCTTCTTCCCCTTCCCCATCCCAAGATGGTGCACAATCTGATATAGGCTCTACATATATTCTATATTCTCTGCATATTTTCACATTAGTCAAGTTATAAAGAAGAATTTGAACCAATGGGAGGAAACATGACAAAAAAGAAACAAGAACAAAAAGAGAGTAAATAGTATGCTTTTATTTGTATTCAGACTCCGTAGTTCTTTTTCTGGATCTCAATCACATTTTCCATCATGAGTCTTTTGGTCTTAGATCCTTGCATTTTTAAGAAGGGGTAAATCTATCAAAGATTGTCATCGCACAATGTGACTGTTACTGTGTACAATGTTCTCCTGATTCTACTTATTTCACTCAGCATCAGTTCACACAAGTCTTTCCAGGTTTTTCTGAAGTCCACTGGCTCATTATTTCTTATGCAACAATAGTATTCTACTATATTCATATACTACAACTTGTTTGGCCATTCCCCAATTTATGTGCATCTTCTCAATGTCCAATTCTTTGTCACCAGAGAAAAAGCTGCTATAAATATTTTTGTACATGTGGGTCCTTTTCCCATTTTTATGATTTCTTTGGGATACAGTCACAGAAGGGTCAAAAGGTATGCACAGTATTATAGCTTTGGGAGCATAGTTCCAAATTGTTCTCCAGAATGGTTGGATCAGTTCAAAACTCCATCAACAATGTACTAGTATTCCACTTTTGAATAACAATGATGGTAATGGACATCCTTGTTTCACTCCCAATCTTACTGGAAATGGTTCTAACTTATCCCCATTATATATAATACTTGCTGTTGGTTTTAGAAATATGCTACTTATTTTAAGGAAGACTCTATCAATTGCACTTTTTAGGAAGTAGTTTTCTTACCTGGATGTTTGTGTCTCCTTTTCCATTTGATAAATTCTACTTTTGACTATTTTTTCATAATTCTCTTACATCACTCTCATTTCTTTTCCCAATTTTTCTTTGACCTATCTTCTATGAATTTTAAGCTCCTTTTTGAGCTCCTCCATGGATTCTTTCTGGGTTTGAGACCACTTTCCATTTTTCTTTGGGGTTGTGCCCATAGATGTTTTGACATTGTTGTCTTCTTCTGAATTTGAGTCTTGATCTTCCCTGTCATTATAATAACTTTCTATGGTAAGATTCTATTGTTGTTGTTGTGTCTTTGCTCATCTTTTTGGACCCTTTCTCTTTCTTTTAAATTTGAACTCTGCTTGAAGGACATTGTCTCAGGCTTCTTCTGCCAGGGCACAATTTTACCTGGTATTGCTGTGTGACGCCTGTTTGGGACCCTTGTGCCTGGTGCTGTGCTGAGGGTATAGCAGGCACTGTTGGAGGCTGTACAGGTCTGACAGTTTACCTAGTGCTGAGTTGGGGTCCTAGTGCTAGTGTTTGGCATGTGCTGAGGCTGGTGGGGTGTTTCTGCATTTCCCTGGGGATATACTGAAGCATATGGATGTTTGGCTGCTAGAGGATACCTGTTTGCCCAGGGCTATGCTGAAGTATGTGGAGTTCTGACCACTGGAGGATACCTGTTTTCCCAGGGGTACACTGGAGCATATGGTGGTTTCTGTGGCTATGCTGAGGTCTATGAGGGGTCCTTATGTTTGCATTTTCCTGCTCCACCACACTGGGACTCAGGATCTCCTTCTGGTTTGCTGAGATGGGGCTTGTTGCTGGCTTGCTGGGGTGCTTCCTCTTTTACCTGTGCTCCCCTTTCACCCAAGTGAGACAGACTTTTCTTGCCAGTCTTCCAAGTTTCTTGGGCTCAAATATTTTTTCACTCCATCTTTTTGCTGGCTCTGCTGTTCTAGAGTTTGTTTGGGGGAACTATTTTATGGTTACTTGGAGGTGAATATGACAGTTACAGAGATTTACTACTTGCTCTTCTCTCTTGTCTCCCAGAAGTGAAACTCATATTTAAATTACAAACACATACATATGTGTATGTATGTATATATGTATAGGTGTGTGTGAATACGTATTTGTGAATGATCTGATTTGAAATGATATTTGAATCTATAGAAGGTGATGAGATAACCAAGAAAAGGAGTGTAGAGAGAAAAAGGAAGAGGACTGATGATATGACAGAAACCTGGGAGTATTCATACTACAGGGACAGGGGATTGATGATGATCCAAGAAAGGAGCCTGAGAAGGCTCGGTTAGAAAGACAGGAAAACTAGGAGAAAACTTGTTACAGAAACCAAAAGTGGAGAGTTTGTGGAAGGACTGAGTGGTTGACAATATCAAAACCTGCATTGAGGTCAAGGATGATAAAAACAAAAACAAAAAAAATGGCAGTCAAGAGATTGTTGGTAGCCTTGGAAACAGCATATTTTGTTGAGTATTCAGGTCAGAAGCCAGATTGCAAAGAATTAAGATGTGAGTGGGTGCCAAGAAAGTGGCAGTATCAAGTTTATAAATGTATTTGATTTTTCTAAGAGTTTGGCAGCAAAAGGAAGGAGAGATAAAGGAGGATATCTTGAGGGGATGATGGAGTTAAATGTGAGATTTTTCAGGGACAGGTAATGATAGTAATGGAGTTTAAAGACCCCCTGAATTGGCTTGGTTTTCTGGTTGAGTGTTAAAACCCAGAGCTTGTGAATCCCACTTGTGGGATGGACTTGTTGATGTGAAAAGAGAGGGCTGAACTGGGAGGAGCTGGTGCCATGTATTTAGAGAGGGAGAGGCAGAAGAACTTTTGGAAGCAGCATTGTGGAGGGAGGGAGAGAAAGAGAGAGGAGAGAGAGAGAGAGAGAGAGAGAGAGAGAGAGAGAGAGAGAGAGAGAGAGGATTGCTGAGGGCCAGTTTGAACTGCCCAGGCCTTTTGAAAGTTGCCACCTGGAGCTGCCAAGGACTGAGGAGACATGGCTGTGATGCCTGTATTTTGTGTGTCTGTTTTGATGTTGTTTTGCCAGATTCGTCAGCTGGTGAAGGAGAGTGCTGTTGTTGCAGAGGTCCTGGAACCTTGCTGTTGGTTCAGAAGTCCTGAAGAAGGATTTTCTTGTTATACAAGAAATTACAGAAATTCTAGAAGATGTTGCTGATGTTTTCAGGGGTCCTAAGATTGTTCTGAAGGCAGAGATTGAATTAATGAGGACAGTGGCAATGCATCTTGTGGCCTTGTGAAGCTTTATCTCCCCAGGAACAGAGATTGCTGAGAATTTGCCTAGGGTCAAGATGAAGAAAAGACCTCTCTTTGGGTATTAAATACTGTGATGATATCTTAACCTTGTTGTAGCTCAGGGGTAGATGGCCTTTGTGCTCTCTACTGCCCCTTTTGAGAAGGTGCTTGGTGTTAACTGATAATCAGTTGTGATCCAGGGGTGCTCTGTGACTGACCAAATGAATGTACTTTGGTTATGATTGGAAACTAATCTCCATTTGAGAAGAGGGACTTTGTGATTGACTAAATAAATGTACTGTCCGGGGTGGAGTAGTACTTGGAAATTATTGAATTACACTTGGTGAATGCTGTATTTTGATTTTCTCTGTTCTTAATTTGTCACTGAATAAAATGGAGAGCTGCTATGCTGGTATTCAAAACCTTGGAAGTTCCCTTTGCTTGGCATTACACAGGTAAGACCTAAGTTTGAGAAAATATCCAATAGATAAGGAAAGATTAAGAAGAAAGAGAGAAGGAGTAAGCAACGAAAGTGAAAAATCTCCAGGAGGAAATAAAAGGGGATGCAAATGAAGGAACATATAGATGGGTTGGGCTTGGCAAGGAGGAAGGCCACCTCTTCCTCAGAGGCAGGAGTGATGAAGGAGAGGTTATATAAAGATGTCGAGGTGTTCTGAGGCATGGAATGGGGAAGAGAGAAATCATGGAAGACAGCTTTTATTTTCTTGGTGAACTGGGAGGCAAAGGCATTTACTGACAGATGAGGTTGAGGGAGGCATTGGAAGCTTTAGGGGAAGATAGAAACTTTGGAAAAGCCAGAAATGGAATTATAAAGAATCAAGAAGGGATAGAAGTTTTTCAGTACAACAGAAAACTTAACCCATCATTCAACTGAAACTTCTCTCTTCAAAACTACCAGTGATCTCTTATTGCCAGATCTAATGGCCTTTTTCCAATATTCATCTTTCTTTACCTCTCTGTGGCTTTTGTTGGTCATGATCTTCTCCTTGATTCTCTCCTCTCTAGGCTTTCATGACACTACTGTCTCCTGGTTCTTTGATCACTTCTTTTCAGTCTCCTTTGCTGAATCTTTATCCAGGTCATAATGCTTAATGTAAGTGTCCCACAGGACTCTGTTGTGGGCCTTCTCCTTTTCTCTCTTTATACTATTCCACTTGGCCATCTCATCAAGTTGCTCAGATTGAATTACACTTCCTATGTTGATGATTCTAAAATCTACTTATTCAACACTGATTTCTTTGCCAACCCCCACTCTTGCATGTCTAATTTCCCATTGGACGTCTCAAACTAAATGGCAGCTAAGTGTTGCAGTGGGTAGAGCAACAAGCTTGGAGTCTAGAAGGTCTGAGTTCAAATCAAGTCTCAGATATTTACTAGCTATATGGTCATGGACAAGTCACTTAAACTTCTGTTTGTTTTAGTTTCCTCAACTGTAAAATTGGGGTAATCATAGCACACCACTCTCCCAAGACTGTTGTGAAGATCAAATGAGATAATGTTTGTAAAATGCTTAGTACAGTGCCTAATATAGAGTAGGTACTTAAGAAACACTTATTTCTTTCCTTCTTTTTGCAGACATCTTAAACTCAACATGCCCCATGAACTCATCATCATTCCTTCTAAACCCTCCTGTCTTCCTAACTTTCCTATTACTATTGAGGGCACCACCATCCTTCCAATAATTCAGACTCAAAACTGGGTTGTCATCCTTAACTTCTCACTCTCTCCTTCTCACCCCACCCTCCAAATCTGTTGTCAAGATCTATTGATTTAACCTTCATAATATTTATCCCATATGTCCCCTTCTCTCCTCTGACTGCCACTATCCTTATACAGACCCTCCTTACCTCATGCTTTAACTATTGCAATAGAACTATTGCAACTAATTGTAAGACCCTGTTGGGTTTACTTGCCACAAGTCTCTCCCTACTACTACCCATCCTCTATTCAGCTGTCAAAATAATCATATTCCTAAAGGGCAGGTCGGACCACTTCACTCACCGTCAATAAACTCCAATGACTCCCTTTCACCTCCAGGATCAAATACAAAATGCTATGTCTTGCATTCAAAGCCCTTCATAACCTGTCCCCTCCCCCACCTTTCCATCGTTAACACTTTATACCTCCCAGTAAGCCCTAATATACTCTATGATCCACTGACATTGGCATACTCGCTTTTCTCTTCATAAGGCACTCAATTACCCAACCCCAGGTGTTTTCACCCACTGTTCCCCATGTAACAACTGCAATCTCTCCCCATCCCTGCACCCTATATTCCCTGGCTTCCTTCAAGTACCAACTAGAATCCTACCTTCTATAAGAAGCATTTTCCAAAGGCTTTAATTCTAGTGCTTTTCCTCTGTTGATTATTTCCAATTTCTGCTGTCTATATCTTGTTTGAACACAGTTATTTGCACATTGTGTTGTCTCCCCAGTTAGATTTTGAACTCCTAAAGAGCAGAATTTTTTTTTACTTTCTTAATATCTTTAGCCCTTGGTAATGATCCTATACTTGAAATTTAACCATTAAAAATTAACATAGATTCATAAAATGGAAGACAGAAAAGGCCTTAAAGATTATATATTCCAACCATCTAATTTTGAAAATGAAAAAACTAAGAATCAAAGGTGAAGTTATATGACTAAAGCTATGTCACGAATAATTGACAGAACTGAGCCTTGAACTCTAGTCTATTCTGATCTGAAATCCAGTCCTTTCTGCTATACTATACAGTTCCACTTTGGTTCCTGAAGGCTTTTAAAAAACTTCCATTATCTCCCATTATAGTTAATATATCACTGAGGTGAATAGCATTTTAGTTGTTATTAGTTCATTCCTTAGACTTGTGAAATCCTGGAAAGAACAAAGCCCTCCAAGGAAAGAAAATGGGAGAGGCACTAGGGAAAAGAGAAGAGAGATGTTTGAGAAGGTGTCCAACTCAAAAATTATGCCTCCAAATAAAACTGCTCTTATCCCTAGAAGGTGAGTTATTTTGAATAAAATATATTTTATTATTCTTTTAAACTAATTTGCTTCTAAAACACTAACTAGTTATGCATTTATTTGTGCCCAGGTGGTTCCTACTCCTTTAATTCTTGCTTCTAGTGAGATTTATCTTATTTAGCCTTCATAAAGATCATTTATCTAATTCATAGTATTATTTTAATAGACATTTTGGAATTAAATGCCGAATCAAGATCTTAGTTCATATGCATTTATTTCTGAGATTCTCAATGATGTGTGTGCTTGAAGTAGGTTTACTAATTGGACCTACTCTGACCTAAAATCATCACCTAGAAGCATGAGGGACAATGAATTATAAACATAGATATTAGGAAGAACTACTCAGTCTCTAGGGAATGTGTCTTGCAACTCTGACTTATATAAGTGATAGCAAGCATTACAGAGACTACCTACTGTATCCACGATTTTATAAAAGGACTTTCATCTTTGTTTTTCCTCCTGGTTTCTCAGGACTCTTGATCTTTCCATCCTTTGCTTTCTCCATCTCTCACTTTCTCTATCAATTTCTGGGTTTCTGTGTCTTTGTTCTGTCTCTGTATCCCTCTCTGTATCCAGTAGAATGTGAACTCCATAAGGACATGGACTGGTTTTCTTTCTTTTTTTTTTTGGTCTTTATATACCCAACACCTAACATAGGGCCTTGCACAAAGTAGGTGCTTAATAAATGGTTGTTGGATTAAATTTCTCTTGCTGTCTCTTGATCTCCCTGTCCTTGGTTTTCTCTGTCTCTCGGTCTCTGTGTCTTTCCTGTGCCTGCCTCCTCCTGTTTCCCACCTCCCTGAAAGGTGGAGAGCCATTTAAACTACACCACAGGTTTCCCATACACAGCAGCAATGCTAACATTGCCTCCTTGCTGGTCTCACTAGAAATAGCTTTTGCCTTTTGTTGCCAAGTCGGAATCTTCTCAGCAGCAGAAACGTGGCTTGTGAAAGAGAGCGCCTTGTAATTAAATAAATGGGTAATTTCAGTGTGTTTTTTTTAATTTTTCCACCCAGGGATTTTCTTAGCAACAGGAAGGAACAGACAGAAGCACTTTAACGACCACTGACATAGAAGAGAAACTAAGTTTGACTATTTTTACCCTTTATTTGGATATTTTTGATAATTAATAAGAAGGAAAGGAAACATCTGTTGTGGACATAGAGAAGATGAGAAGGAACTGAGCAAAAATTGGCCATACCAGTTAAGACTGCCAGGAAAAGATAAGCATGGAAAATGCTAGCTGAGCTACTATTCAGAAAAAGCAAAATAGAACTTTCAATAAATACATCAGAAGATGGAGTGGTCCCCAAGTATAATGTTCACAGATATATGAGATGGGGATGAAACATGGGCTATTTTAAAGCAACAGACACTTTTGGCGTGGGAGGGAAGGTAAAGGGTAAGGAGAAAAGTTAGAAATTTAAAGTGTACAGATACACAGCAGGTCCAGATGATGGGGCCCCCCAGTGTGAGAAGGAAATTAGCGAGCACATTCAATGAGCATACCAACCTCTTAGACAGCGATGACACTAGGAAAAGATTGAACCGAAATAAACAGCACCAGATTACACAGTGAAATCGAGTACCAGGCACATCTGAAAAATCCTTTGCAAAAAAGGGAGGCAACAACAACCAGAGAAAGTAACTATAAACATCTAGAGGACAGAGAAATCACAGGATCAGAGGGTTCTTGAATGATAGATTAAAGGCAGTTCCAAGTCTTCAGGTCTCTCTTCAATTCTTCCACCTCTCCTCTATCCTGTACCCCTGATCTGAGGAGTTTATGTACATCATATTTAACTGGTTAAGTAGAGGCCACTCTCAGGGGTATATGAGTATTCAAGTTGGATTAGTACCTCTGGTGTGAGGTCTTGTTGACCTCTTTTCAGGGCTGTTCATCAACCTTTGATGTCCACTTGGAGCTGAATTCTTATCTGTGGCCCCAAGAAGCTGCAACATGAGAATCTTACATTTACATCATCTTACATTTACATCTTACTGCCACACCCCTGGTAAACCATCTCAGCAGACAGGCTAAACCATGTTGAGGGTAACCAATGACCCTCAAACCAAATGGTGAATTAGTGGGGTGTCTATCACAAGCATGTGTAGACTACCCGCAGTAAAATGGGTGGATGAGAACAATTTATGTTAATGTTAACAATTTATCTCATCTATGTCATGAAAGCACCTGAAGCAGGCATTGTGAGAGCTTAGAGCTAGGTCAGATAGCAAAGATGCCAAGGTCATCCATGCCAAGGCCATCGCCAGTGGTCCTGACTTTTGTCTTGTCACTGGACTTTTATGACTTAAAGAAAGAGAGTGAGGCTAATGACTTTGTGCAACTCTGCCTCACAAATTCAATTCACAGACAAATCAAGACTTCCTCATGATGTGAATGGTTCTCTTCAAAAAATGAAAGACAAACAACAACAGAGGCCATTCTCCAAGGGCTCCCTTATCTCTACTTCTCTTTATCTCAAACTCCTTGACATAATCCCCCACAATCTCTTCCTTTACTTCCATCTCTATTTATAAGGCAGCTTCAGAAAGGCAACCCTACATCCCTTCTCCTCCCATCTCCTTCAGAAGACTGCCCCTTAATCATCAACTCATCTCTAATCTTTATTCTCATCCTATTTACTGGTTTCTTCCTTGCTGTCTACAAACATATCTAAGTATTTTGCACTGTTAAAAAAAAACAAAACTTCACCATAACCTACCATCCCATCAAACTGTCAAAAATATCTCTCCTCTCTTTCTTAGCCAAATTCTTAGGAAAAGCTATCTCTACACATATCTGCATTTCTTCCCATCTTATTCACTTCACAGACTTTTGCAATATGACCTCTGACCTCATAACTCAAGTAAAATGGTTTTCTCCAAATTTATTAACGATCTCTCTCTTTTTTAAAATCTCTATTAACGTCACATGTTTTTATGTCATCTACATTTTCCAATATATCCTTCCCCTCTAGTCTTGTCGGAGAGGCATCTCTTAAAACAAAGAATTTTTAAAAGGAGAAAAATAAAATGGTTCAGCAAACTTGACCTATCGACCAAGTCAGATTTCAAAGTCAGTGCTCCACTGCCAAAGTGCTTTATCTTGCAAAGAAGGATAAGAGGTTCATTCTCATATTTGTTCTCTGGAGCCAAACGTTGTCATCAATAATTTCATAGTTTTCAGTTTCATTTCTTTTCGCTGTGGTTCTTTCTATTTACATTGTTGTAGTCATTGTGTACATTTTTTCTTATCTCATCTTACTTTACATCAATTCATCTAAACTTTCCTATGCTTTGAAAAGTAATATTTCATCACACTCACATACCACATTTTGTTAAGCCATTCCATAGTTTCTGGGCATCTCATTTGCTTCCAGTTACTTGCTAATATAAAAAGTATCGGTATAAATATTTGGTTATACGGGACCTTTTAATGTAATTGACCTCTTTGGATCTTTAGGTCAAGGGTTATGGATCTTTTAGTCATTTTTTAAAAGCATGACTCTAAAACATTTTCCAGAATATGTGGGACAATTCAAAGGCTGACCAGCAGTATTGTAGTATATCTATCTTTCCCTCAGTAATTTGAACATTGACTCTCCCCATTTTTTGTCATCTTTGCCAATTGGGGCAAAGTGAATCTCAGAATGGTTTTGATGTGCATTACTTTTATTTTTAGTGATTTGAAGCAATGTTTCATATGGTTGTTATGAGTTTACATTTTTTTTGAAAACTATATCATCTGACCACTTATCTGTAGGATATTAGGAAATGGATTTGAGTCATACCTATTACCATTTGTCACCATATATCTTGAATATCAGAGTCTTAACAGAGATATTTGACCTGAACAGTTTTTGCCAATGTACTACTTACTTTACCAAAATATCTTTAATTTTTTTAGTAGAAAATCTTTTCAATTTCATGTAATTGAAATTATCTATTTTATTTTTTATGATTTCTTCTTTCCTTGTTTGGTTAAGAATATGTCTCCTACCTATACCTGTGTTGTGGTTTTCTTGTGTTTTTTTTAAATTTATTTTTATGGTCATTAAATTATTTTATGGTCATAAGTTATATTTTGGTCATATATCAATTTTGAATTTATTGTGGCATATGATATAAGTTGATCTAAACCTAATTTTTGCTAGACCACTTTCTGGTTTTCCCAGAAATTCTTGCCAAATAAGGAGTTCTTCCTCACCAGGGATCTCTTAAATGCCAGATCTATTCATCTTATCTCAATACTCATTATTCTGACTGCACTGTGATATTTGACATTGTTAACCACCCTTTCCTCAAGCAATAATTCAATCATATATTCGACCATAATCTCTCCCTAAGACTCAGTCCCATATTGACAGTGTATATTGGATATTTCAAAATGGATATCCCAGAAACATCTTAAATACAATATGTTCTCATTGTCTTCAAACTTCCTCTTTTCTAAGCATTCCCATTTTTCTTATTATCCTTCTAGTCTTTAAAGGTTTATAACCTTGACACTATTCCTATGTTTAGCTCTTGAAGTCCTTCACAACCTTGCCCCAGACTGTAATTCTAGCCCTCATCGGACATTACTCTTCTTATTGCACTCTGTAATCTAGCCAAACTAGTCTTCTATTTGCTCCTCATGTGTGAAATTCCATCTCCCATTCTACGGGGAATACCCATTTTTTTAGGAGACATGACCCTGCTATGGCATATAACACTGTTGACCACCCAGTGACAGATGGTCCAGCTAAGGAAACTGAAGAATTTTTGGATGATCATGAAGAGGAGCAGGGGACAGTAGTGTGATGAAAAGAGAAGAGAATGGAGAAAGGAATAAGTATTTCTATAATCTCTGCTATGTGCCAGACACTGTGCTAAGTGCTTAATAATTATTATCTCTTTTGAGCCTCAAACTAATTGTGGGAGGTAAGTGCTGTTATTATCCCCACTTCATATATGAGGAAACTAAAGCAAACATAGGTCAAGTGAATTGCCCAGGGTTACACAGTGAGAAAGCATCTAAGACTGGAATTGAACTCAGATACTCCTGACCATAGGTCCGGTGCTCTGTCCACTGAGCCACCTGAAGCTCTCTGAACTTCATACAGAAAAATGGCCCAGAATGCTACAATCCACTGACACTGGCCTCCTAACTGTTCGTTGCACAAGTCATTCCATCTCCTGACTCTAGGAGTTTTCCTTGGCTATTCCTCACTCCTGGAATGCCCTCCTCATCTCTAACTCATGGTTTTCTGAGTTTTCTTTAAGTTTCAGCTAAAAATTCCACCTTCTATATGAAGTCTTTCCTGATCCCCCTAAATTCTTATGCCTTTCCTCTGCTGATCATCTCTAGTTTATAGTATATATAGCTTGCTTGGACATAGTTGTCTATACATTGTTTCTCCCATTAGTCTGTGATGTCTTTGAGAGCAAGGTCTATCTTTTGCCTTTCTTTGTATCTCCAGAACTTAGCATAGTGCCTGGCATATAACAGGTGCTTAATAGATGTTTATTGACCTACTATTTCATGCAGTTAAAGAGCTATGCATTCTATCTTCTTTTAACACCAAGTTCACTTAGGGGTTTCCCTTAGGATAGGCAGTAGTTACAAGTCTGTTGGCCTTTGCAAGTTGCTATTTATTGTCTACATAGCACTTCAGTAATTGCTGTAATAACTTCGATCTGATTTTCTATTATTCTTCTTTAAATCACCATATAAAGAAATGGATGAGATTCTTTTCTGAACATATATTCTCAAGGGTACTGACAAGAAAGAATTGGCTAAAACTTGCTAATTAAACTGTCTTTGGATTCATTCTAAACATGTTAAGTATTATGACAATGTGGATATCACATTCCAAAGCAACCAGCTAATTAGGGTCTTGAAGATCCATCCCCCCTTCTCAGTTGGGAGGATAAATGTTGGATTACCCTTTCCCAGATCCTTCCCAATGAGAAGGGGACAAATTTAAATGATGACAGGAAATTTCTAGGGCCTTCAGAGAATAGAATTACAGAATCTCATAGTTGGAAGGAATCTCAAAGGCCATTGAATTCAACCTTTACCTGAGCAAATATCCCTTCCATAATACAGCCACTCTCATCCACTCCTACAAGTTCTGCCCTCTGGGGAACAAGTCTAATTGTTGGCATTACAGCACGTAAGTGTCTCTCTCTTCATGGATCCTAAGCAGGTAATCTAAGCATCAGCCACCAGATCTAGTTCAAGCAAATCCACCAATTTTTTTTTGGGGGGGGGCGGGGAGAACCCACCCTCACTTTCCTGCCAGAAGATTATAGCCAAGTATGAAAACATGTGAAATTTCTCTCCAAGACTTCACTTACTATGTGACCTTTTCTGATAGAGGGATGGGGGATCAGGAGGCTTAAACTAAACATGATGAGCTCACGGTTTGTTGTCAGACAGACTGATTCCTTCAGAAAGCAGTCCAATTATGCAGCATGGTACAATAGGCATCTATTGACTCTATTTGGAATCTGAGGACTTGAGTCTGTCATTTGACAGCTGTGTGACATTGAACAAATACTAGGACTCACTTTCCTTGATGTAAAATGAGGAAATTGGATTAGGAAGCCTCTAAGATCCCTTCTATTCTAAATCTATGATCTGATCTCAGGTGACCTCAAGAAGCAGTTAACATTTAGTGTCTTTATTTATGACTTCAGGAAAAAAATAATCCTGCAACACAACTGTAGACTGTGTGAAGTTCTCATTTGAAAATCTATTGGGAGTAGTAGAAATGGTGTAGGTTCTAAATGAATCAAGATAGTTCCCCTTTAGCTGGGGAGAGCCCTTGATACTCCTCCCAATTGTCCTTCTTTCAGAACCATTTATTGTCTTAAAATGATAGATTCTTAGAGTGCTAAAGACCATTAGGTGTCATTTAATTCAATCAGTGTCTCAATGAAGAAATATCATTTTAAGACCAAGAGAAAAAACGTAGAACATACTTTCCTCCTCCACATGATAGTCCTTCAAGTTTTGGGAGACATCCACCATATATTATTGTTGTTCAGTCCTCTCACTCATGTCTGACTCTTTGTGACCCCATTTGGGGTTTTCTTGGCAAAGATATTAGAGTGATTTGCCATTTCCTTCTCCAGCTCATTTTATAGAAAACTGAGTCAAACAAGGTTAAATGACTTGCCCAGGGTCACACAGCAAATTGTGTCTAAGTCCAGATTTGAAATGAAGAGGAGTCTTCCAGGTCTGACACTCTATCCACTGAGCTCCTAAACTGAACTACCACTGAACTATACCTCCTAAATTGTCTCTTCTTTAATATAAACCTCCCCAATATTCTTAGAAATTTCTATGTGAAATGGTGGCATTCACTCAGCAAATATTTATTAAGCATTGACAATGTGCTTGGCACTATGACAAGCACTGGAGATACAAAGACAAATGTGAAACAATTGGCTTCAAGGAGCTTCCATTTTGTTAGGGGACACAATATGTCTATATTGTGGTAAATGCAAAATAGATACAAGATGTTAGAAAAGAGAGGGTAATCTAGGGCATTAGGAAAGGCATCGAGTGACACCAGAACTGACACTTTAAGGAGCAGAGATAATAAGAGGGAAGGACAAAATGTTTTCCAGGCAAGGAAGAAAGAATGGAGACAAGAGATAGGGTGCCATGTGTGAAGATTAATAAGGAGGCCACTCTGACTGGACAATAGAGTGAATGAATTACAAGAAGACAAAAAACCAACAATAACATCTAGGATTTTAGTCAACTTTATTATTATTTGTGCAATCTACAGTATGGTACAAATAACTTCATTGCTGTATGTATGTGAATCCTGGACAGTGTACCAGTGACATGTCAGGAAATTGAATCTCTTCTACTTGAATTGTCTTAGGAAGATTCTAAAGATCACCTGGCAAGATAAGGTACTAGACAATGAGGTCCTTTCTTAAGCTGAACTGCCAAGAATTCCAACTCTACTACAGAGGGTGCAACTTCAATGGGCTGGCCACATTGTTCAAATGCCAAATATATGTTTGCCTAAAAGATTATTTTATGGAGAACTCTCACAAGGCAAGTGCTCATATGGAGGTCAAAAGAAGTGATACAAGAACAGTCTTATGGTCTCTTTGAAGAATTTTGGAATCCATTGTGAGACATTGGGAGATACTGGCAAAGGACTATCCAGAATGACATACCCACATCAAAGAAGGTTGTGTGTTCCATAAGCAAAGCAGAATTGCAATAGCTCAAGAGAAATGTGAGATGTGCAAACTTAGAGACATCTCTATTCCAAATATTCATAGGGACTATTTGTGCCCAACTTGTGCTAGAGCCTTCCAAGCTAATACTGATGTGATCAGAGCAGCTGGACACACTATACATTGCTCCTCTTCAAGAAAGGACAACAACCAATTAACCAACAAATAAGAGGCAGAATGGAGGCACATAGAAGTAGGAAATGGACATCTAACCTTGGAATCAGGAAGGGCTGAATTCAAATCCCACTTCTGTCACTTAACTTCTCAGTATTCTAGGAAACACTCTAAGACTCTAATCCGGGAGGTGGCTAGGTGGTGCAGTGAATAGAGCACAAGCCCTGGAGTCAGGAGGACTTGAGTTCAAATCTGGCCTCAGAAACAACACAAAAACTACCCGTGTGACCTTGGGCAAGTGATTTAACCCCAATTGCCCTACCCTCCCCTCTCCAAAAAAAAAATTTAAAGCCAAAAAAAGACTCTAATTTGGAGGAAGGAAGGAAGGCAATCATGGGTTTGGGCTCTATCTTTATCCCTAATAATAGTTAGCATTTAGATAGCACTTTAAGCTTTGCAAAGAACAATATATATTATCTCATTTGATCCTCACCATAAGCCTACAAAGTAGATACTATTATTATCCCCATTTAGAGATGAAAAAAAGTAAGGTTGAGAGATGTGAAGTAGAATAATATGGAATAAGGCTATAAAAATAGATTGGGGCTACCTGGTAAAGGTCTTTATGTGCCAGATCAAGGAATTTCTATTTCCTCTTAGAGATGAGAGTTTAATGAATAGAAGAGTGGCTTGGTCCAACCTGTGTTTTATGGAAATCACTTTGGCAGCTCCATGGAGACTTAATTAAGGAACCCTGAGAATGAAGACAGGGGGATCAGTTAAGACACTATTGTAGCAATGCAGGTAAGAGATGCAGAGAGCCTTCACTAGGCTGATGGCTGGGACTCTTCATCACTCCAGTTACCATCCTTTGTACTCTAATGCTCTGAATACTTCCTAACTTGTCTGTGGCTTCCTTAGAGTGGCACCTGGGATTAGAAATGATATATCAGGAGTATTTTTTAAAGCAATTGGGGTTAAGTAACTTGCTCAAGGTTACACGGCTAGTCATTATTTATGTGTGGGTGCTCATTTTCTGAGGCCAGATTCGATCTCAGGTCATCCCAACTCCAAGGCTGGCGCTCTTACTCACTGCACCACCTAGCCGCCCCAGGAGTATTTTAACTAGAGCAGAGTGTACTGGGACTATCACCTCTTTTTATATGAATGGCATACTTCAATTAAGCCAGTGCAGATATCTTTACTTTGTTTCGTAGATGCTGGGATCTTCTGTTAGCTCATATTGAACTTGTTGTCAACTAAAAGCTGTATGTAAATTTTTGCTTGTTTGTTCTCACATTAACCACCATCAAGTTGTATCTCCCCCATCCTGTATTTACGTGGTAAATTTTAAAAATCTAAGAGTAGAATTTTACATTGACCCCTATTATACATCATCTTCTTAGTTTAGGCTCAAGGTTCCAGGCTGTATGGGTCTTTATTTGTGACTTCATTTTGAATCCTATTTCTGTCATCCAACTCATTAGGTATTCCTCCAAAGCATTGTGCCTTGTGCGAGATTGATAGAAATGCCTTTTGTGTCTTCATCAAAGTCTTACATAAAATTATTGAACAAGACAGGACCAGACACAAAGCCTTAAGACACTATACAAGAGATCACATTGTAAGCTGATGGTGATCAATTGTTTTTTTGCATCTAGTCATTTACCTAAGTACCGATTCATCTAATGGTAGCATTCTACAATACATATTTCTCCATCTCATCTATCTGGATTTCATGAAAGTCTTGGTGAAATGTCTCATTACAGACTACCTATTAATTTCTGTGGTGTTATCTTGACATTCTAATCTTCTAAACCTATCCACGTTGGAAATTAGTCTAATTTGACATGACTTATTCTAAGTAAACCCATGCTAGCTCCAGAAGAGCACTTTTTAAAAATGAGTAATTACAAACAATTTGTCAAAAATTTTAGTTATGCTAAGACTGATAGAAATCTTGCCAATCTATAATTTCTAGAATTTATCTTTTCCCTTCTTTGAAAGTCAATGAGGGGTGGCTAGGTGGCACAGTGAATAGAGCACCTGCCCTGGAGTCAGGGGACCTGAGTTCAAATCCAGCCTCAGGTACTTAACACAAAAACTACCTGTGTGACCTTGGGCAAATCACTTAACCCCAATTGGCCTCCAAAATAAAAAAGTAAAAACAAAAAGAAAGTCAATGAGACAAGCATTTATTAAGTGACTACTATATGAAAGGAAAATTGGGATATTTATCCATCTCCAGTCTTTTAGCTACTTGCCTTATTTTTCATGATTCTTCAGATATTAGCAGCAGAGACAACATGGTCACACAAGTATTCTGAGATTTAATTTGTCTGGTATGAAGGTGGGTTTTCTCTGAGTCTGGTTTGATTGTAGAACTTCGAGGTGGTCTAGAATCATATTTGAAGGTTGCTTAGTGCCTAAAGGGAACCAACTCTTTGTTATTTCTAGCCTAAGCCTCAGACCTGGGGACCACTTTTCTTGTCAAGAACCAGCCCTAAGTCCTTCAGTGGGGAAAACCAGTGAATGGTTCTACACTGTAAGACTCTGACTTTCCAAAAAAGACACTGCACTTCTTACATACACGATGGTGTCACTGAATAGCATTTATCTTCAGTTTCTATTATACTTCTGATAAAGGGTCCCTTAATATCCATGCTCTGTTCATCCTAATAATGTTGATCTTCTCATGAGAGTTCTGGCCTTGTAGTCTGGAGGTTATAGGGAAGTAGGAGAAAAAGGAGCATTCTGTCTAACTATAGCCATGGTGTGGTGGCAAAAGTCTTGTATCTGGAGTCAAAGGACATGAGTTCAAACCATGGCTCTGTTACAAACTACTTGTGTTATATCAAACAAGTCAAAATGCTCTTTTGTTCAGTTTATTTGTTAGATGCAGGATTTTGTAAAGTGAAGAGCTTGGATTGATGATTTTTAAGGTCCCTTCCCACTCCAAATCAATGCTTCTGTGAACTCAAAACACTTCTACATATTGGGTTACACAGGTGAGTGGTAATCTTAGGACCTGATAGAAAGAAGTTCCTTCTACAATATTCCCAGAGTGTTGAAAGACCAAAGACCATTTCCCCCTCCAACATTAAAATGATCCTTTCAGGTTAAGGTGTTGTCGGTCTTGGAAACTGTTCCGCACTGACCAGGGGAGTAACCAGGATGCGTATGTGGTCATACAATGTTAGAGAAACATAGAGAGTTCATAAAGGGTATCAGATATTCCATAAATAGTACCAAAATGGACCTATGATTTCAATGATGTGGGTATTTATTCCAGAAATGAAACTCACAAACCAACTATGCCTGCCTATGCAGTTTGACCTATCTGTGTTTTCTATAATTGTGCCACAAGAGCTCCACCCAATATGTTGCAGGGTGAAGGGAGTCTTTCCTCAATTTTAAGATAAAAGGGGATAACCTGTTGGAGAAAATAACCTGCAAAAGTTAAAAGCAGATAGTTTAATTAAGCAGTTACATAATTACTACCTATAAATTTTTGAAAGGTTATTATATGGAAGAGAGATTCACCTTATTCTGTTTAATCTCAGAGGGCAGCAATGGTTAGAGGTTGTAGAAAGGCAGATTTTGGCTTAGGATAATGAGAGACAATTTAAGTAGAACAGGTTGCCTCAAAAGGGAGTGGTTTTTATAGTTCTCTTGACTTCTCTGTTTATATTTCAAAGTTTCTGTCATTGTTTCATCAAGAATGCTCTGAAGTCTTCTATTTCATTAAAGACACATTTTCCCCCAAGTGAAGGATAGAACATCATTTTATTGGGTAAGTAATTCTTGACTATAAGCTGATATACCTTGCCATATTATACATGCTTCTTAAAATAAAATTGAGGCAGCTACCAACTTCTGTGTAATCTTGATTGTGTTTCCTTAGTATTTGAACATTTCTTTCTGACTGCTTGAAGCATTTTTTCTTTGATGTGAAAGCTCTGGATTTTGGTTATGAAGGGCATGGTTTTAGAGAAACCTGGGATGACTTCTATGAATTGATAGAATGAAGCAAGCAGAACTAGGAGAATAATTTATACCATAAAAGAAACATTGTAAAAATTAAAACCTTTGGGGGCAGCTAGGTGGCACAGTGAGTAAGAGTGCCAGCCCGAGAGTCAGGAGGACCCGGGATCCGTTCTGGTCTCAGTTACTTAGCACCCACACATAAATAACTAGCTGGGTAACCTTGAACAAGTTACTTAACCCCAATTGCTTTTTTTAAAAAAATATTAAAACCTTTGAAAGATTTAAGACTTCTGATCAAAGTAATGACCCACCAAGACTTCAGAAGACCAATGATGAAGAATATTATCATGTTCCTCACAGAGAGGTGATAATTAAATATAAAGAGACACATATTTTGCATATGGCTAATGTGGGAAATTGTTTTGCTTGATTGTGCATATTTGTTACAAGAGTTTTCCTTTTCTTTCCACTAGGGAGGAATGGAAAGGAGAGAAAAAATGCTTGTTAGTTTATAAAAGTAAAATCTAGTTTTAAAAAGGGGATTGGTGTTACAATTAACTCAAGGGAAGAGAAGATACTTATACAAGCTATTTCAGAGGGGATTCCTATTTAAGCATAGGTTGGATTAGCACCTTTTCCTGTGAATCTTTTCTAACTCTGAGATTCTGTGCTTGTTATTATTTGGCTTGAAAAAATAATAGTAGTGGTCTTTTTTCTATTAGAGTCTTTCCTTTGGAGAGTGGTGACCGTCTATTATCCATCTCTTAGAATGAAAAACAAGAAATGGGCTTAAGCTAAGGATATCTAGATTGGATATGAATAGTTAGTCCTTGAAGTATGAGACAAAACAGAATACTCTCTTTGGTAGATTATAAACAGAAGACTCTTCCAACAAGGTTCTTATTACCACTTATTGTTACTCCTAGGATAACCTGGCAGTCCCAAAGGGAAGGAAACATTTCTTCCAAAGATCAACTGCTAGCATGATCCTTTCCTCCTTTCTGTTATCCGGTACCCTACCTACTCCCAGAGTATAGCACTTTCAGATTCTCCTGATTATATGTTAATCTTTACTGCAATAGAAGGAATTTTGGTGGTAAAGAATATAGACAGTTGAGACAACCCAGAAATACTTTGTTCCCTTATTATGCCAGAGCTTAAAAGAAGTAAATTGTTTTTAGTAACCATTATTTGTTGTTACTTTCTCCCCAAACTATAGTGCCAGCATTTTAGGTCTCTGGTTATTTGGCCACATTTCCCATGACTACTCTGCCCCTAATCTAGGTTGAATTCTTTCTATGATTTTCTTATCTTCTGTCTGCTATCCAGGTCCCATCATCACTTTCCCTCCTCTTTATCCCACAATCCTAATTAACCCCCCCCCCCCAGACCCCAAATCCCTTTGAATTATGGCAATAACTCTAAAATGTTGCAAGGCACCTATTTTGTCCCATCTAAGAGTTTTCTTTTCCTCATCTAGTTCCTTCAACTCTTCCTCATATGTAATGATTTCTAAACCTCTCACAGTTTTGATTGCCATCTTCTATGCATGTTTTATAAGGAAAAGGGACTTCAAGAAGAACCAGATAATAGGCTCAAACCAGGTGGGGCTTTCTTCATCTTCTGTTTTATCTTTATCTTTATCTTTATCTTTATCTTTACTTACCATTAAGTCAATAGCTTCAGGCTGTATCTCTCACTCTCCCTTGACAAAACCACTAAAACCACCACCACTACTACCATCATCCTCATCATCAACAATAACAACAAAACTCATTCTAAAGTTTGCAGAATATGTTGTTCACAACAGGCCCTTGAGGTACAAAGTGCAAGGATTACTCTCATTTTATAGACAAAAAACCTGAAAGTCAGAACTGGAAAGAGCATCAGAGAACCTTGGTTAAAACCCTGCCTTCAACACTTACCACCTGTGTGTCTCTGGGAAAGTTACTGATTTTGCTAGGCCTTGGTTTCCTTATCTATAAAATGAGAGGGTTGGCCTCTAAGCTTCTTTTAAGTTCTAAATCTATGATCCCTGGATAATTGACTTGTCTGGTTACATAACTAGATACACTAGATAGCCTCCAATATATCAATGTTCATCTTGAGGTTAGGTGCTCAGAAGAGGGGATGAGTGGGGCAAATCTCTGTCATTGCTAGGCAATCTCTAATGCAAAGATAAAAACAAAAGAATACCTGTCTTCGAGAAACTTGTAACCTGCTGGAATGGATGTACTATGTACACAAGTAAGTGTCATATAAGATGTTCTTCCAAGGGAGAGATTATTAACAGTTGGAAGGACCAAAGAAAGATTTTAGAAAGGATCTGCGAAGACAGAAGAGAATTGGAGAGGTAGGGATGAGGAGAGAGAGCATTCCAGGTATAGGAAACAGCCTTTACAAATATACAACTAATATGATCCAGGTTGACTGGAACATAGTTTGTGAAAGGGAATAGAATGAAATAAGGCTGGAAAGAAGCTCAATTATTGAGTCTTAAATGTCAGATGGAAGCATCTTTTCATTTTATATTATAGACAATGGAGACCTATAGGCAGTTTTGGAGCAGAGGAGGGATATAGTTACACCTGTGCCTTAGGAAGCATTTGACAATTGGATGGAGAATGGATTGGTGAAGGTAGAAATTGGAAGCAAAGAAACCAAAATACAGGCTATTCCAGTAGTCCAAATGAGATACAATGAGAACTTATCACCCATACTCAAATCCCACCATTAGTAAAAGAAAGGCCTTTTTGCACACACCCCAGTTTGTCAACATCCCCAGAAATAGACACCCTGATCCCTTGGGTGGGAATATTGTCCTCTGTCATGTGAATGGCCTTTTCTGGGATCTCTTAGAGTTCGTGGCACTTCTGAGCTGTTAGAATTCCGGTAGCTTTTATATACTGCAAAAATAGGAGGGGATGTGGTGACATTCATTGGTGCTAAGATACATGTGGGAGTAGGGGGAATGAGGAGAGAAATAATGAAAAAAAAATAGATGCACCATGGAACCCACAATTAGTTTGCAGTGTTATTTCCATAAAGTCGACCTCACACTTAAGATCTGAAAGGTAATCACCTGAAATATCAGAGCAGAGACTAAAAATAACTAAGCCCCAGCTGAGTCCTGGCACCCCTGGGGAGAGGGACAGGCAGTGAGTGAGGTACCCTCCCAGAGCCCTCCCGAGGGGCAGTGCATCTCACTCTCTCCTGTGCTCATTAATGCCAGCCCCATGGACTCCTGAATATCTTGATCCTTATTTATGCCCCGATTGGCAGTAATTGCAGCGCTCATCACCGGGAAAGCCTGCTATAGGAAAGAATAACTAAGCCAGACAAAGCAACTGTATCCACCCAGTGGTTAGAATCAAAGAGGTGTAATCACAGGTTCCATCTGTGTGCAGAGAGAGCCGCCCTCTGGCATCTCTGGCACGTTTGGGAGGTGTTTGTCTGGGTCTCAAATTAGGTTGCAGCTCTCAGGCACCTCCCCATAAATCAGATCCCTGGTCCCTCCCCATCCTTCCCACAAGGAGCTGAGGAAGGATGAGTGAGGCTCATCTTGCAAACAGATGTTTCTGAATCAGCAAACATACACGTGCGCGCGCGCACACACACACACACACACACACACACACACACACACACACACACACAAACACACCCTTTAGAGCACATATTGACTGCCTACTATTCCTAAAGCTACAGTCCTATGAAGGTGGGCTTCCTGGCAGAGTTGTTGAGGATGGTCCAGGAAACACCTTCCTCCCCGTATGCCCCCAGCTTCCCTTAATGCCCTTTCTCTTTCAAACAACCTCACCCCAACAGGAGTACTTTGGCACTGGCCTGGAGGGGATCCAAAGCTGGCAGCATCATATCTGTCATTGGGTCTTCCCTCCCCTCTTTAAATCCCTGAGCCTTTTGAACTCTTTGAATTACATTTCTCTTCAAAACATTTAAGTACATGCATGTATTATGCACCTATGGAATATGTACAGTATTATCTTACTTGCTCAAACTAGTGAAATATCAAAGATATAGGGATCCCGAAAATTTAGATCTTGGTGTTGCCTTTACAGTAGGTAGAGAGCATCAAAGGCTTGAAGACCTGGCCCCTGCCTCAGTAGATAGTGAGTGAATGTTTAAGTCCAAGTGAATTTTCTCTGTTCCCTGGACGTAAGGGGAGCTCCCACTTTGTATCTCTTGTTTACCTCCATTACATTTTACCATTTTCTATGTATTTTTGTGCACAATAGAGTAGGAATCCTTGAAGGTATAGATCATGACTTTTTCTTCATCTTCATAATCCCAATACTTACCTGAAACATAAACCCAACACTTACCAAGTATGGGGAAGACCCAACTAGGATTAAATCAGACCTAGACCCCAATCCCAATCCTTACTAAGGATGAGAGATGGGAATACCAGCTTCCACCTGTGAATCTTTTTTCCCAAATCTTCCCTGTATGTCTTTCATTCAATAGACATTTACTGAATACTCACTGTTCCCTACAATATTCTAGGTACCATAAAAGGAAGGTCTGGCCTTAAGGATTACAGAGGGCTGGTTTAGATGACACAAATTTACTTCTAAATTTGGACTGGGTAGATAAGATGATTGCTTGCAGGAGATTGGAGAAAGGAACTTCAAGAAGTTGAAATAAAATCCATAGATTTGGGATGTGGTTACATCCATCATTCTTCTTCCATTTAAACTGACCGAAGGACTCCATTTCAATTTCATGAAGTTCCTTTGTCTAGCCTCATGCATGCTGTTCCAGCTTAGATCTTTCTTCTTCTCAATAGTCCCAGATTAAGCAGAAAACCATGAACATTTTTTGGCAGGGCTGAGTAATGATAAATCCTTTCTAATACCCATGCATAGTATTCTAACCCCCTACCTCCATCCTATCCTACTTAAGCAGGCTGATCCCTTCCTATGTTTCCAATTCCCTCACAAGGTAATTCTTCTAGGTCCAGTTCAAGTTTCACCTTTTTCAAGAAGGTTACACTGACTACTCTAGCCCATACTGATCTTTTCTTTTCTTCGAATGCCTATAATTCAGGCTCTGTATATACTTTCTAATACTTGATTAAAGAAAGTATAGCTACAAGGTCAGGAGACCAATGATAAAACAAAGTAGAAGCAAGGTGTACCTGTAATATTAGGAAGCTGACCACATAAAGGCGAGAATCTATATGTCCAAATGAGTACCAGGAAGAGCAGACAGTAGCATGGTTTGGTGTTATCATTAGTTCAAGCCCTATACAGCCAATATGGAGACATGAAACAGGAAATAAACAAGCCAACCTGAATTCAACCTTAGCCACACCTACCATGCAGTAAAGAATAGCTGAGTTTATTATCAAATGAATCAACAGTATGATCATGGAGTACTGGGGCAGCCCAGCTGAAGCATCTTCTCATCTGTAATTATAGACAACTAATAACAACCTACATTTAAAAAAATCATTAGTGAAGACACTGGAAACTAACGATCTATTTGTGACTCTCTTAGACTGAATGAAACTGTTGTATCTAAATTCACTTCTAGTTCAATAGGTGGGGAGCTTGAACAGGATCACGTGACCCAGAGAAGCCTTCATTCAGTGTCTTGGGATTCTGTTCCTACAACAAACACTACTTCCATAACCAATTACTCACATTTATATAGCACTGTATAATTTATAAACAAAGCAATTTACTGATGTGTTGGGTGAGTTTGTGTACCTCCCTCAAGATCTACCCATTCAGGTTTTTTCCTGGAAGATGTGTGCTTTCTGTATGTGCCCAGGAAAACAGAGATTACTCAACAGTAGCTCTGCAAGGCTGGCTGTGTTTATCTGGAGAAATGACATTAAACTGGTCTGATAACTGGGGATGGTTAGGTGCTGGGGAAAACTGTCTACAAAAAAAACAAAACAAAACAACCAACCGCTTTCCTCAAAAATAATTTCTGAAGGATGAGGCAGGATCCTTATATAGGTGAGGAAGAAGGAGAAACAAGGAAGAGTATTGTGATTAGAGAAAGAAACCATGGAATTTGAGGTCTTTTGGTTGCCATTACACAGACAAAGACCAGAGTCTGGAAAATACTGATAGACTGAAGTGGTCAGAGTGATTTTTTTTTTCCATGTAAAGTGCAGTTCTGACAATGTTACTTACCCCTACACCCTCACCTTCTTCTCCTCCAATAAACTCTAGGAGATTCCTGTTACCTCTAAGGTCAAATATAAACTCCTTTGCTTAGCATTTAAAGCCCTTTACAACCTGTCTTGTTCCTACCTTTCTATTCTTCTTGCTAGCTATTTCTCTCCATGCAATCCACAATACAGCTACACTAGCTTACTCACACATAACTATCCATCTACTTACCCAATGCATTTGCATTGGCTGTCTTCCATTCCTGGAATGCTCTCACTTCTCACTTCAGACTCTTAGCTAGTCTGCCTTTCTTCATGATTCAGCCTAAATCTAACATTCCGCAAGAAGCCTTTCCCACCTCCTTCCCTCTACTACCTTCCCCTTTGAAATAACATACACACACATGATTTGAATATGTGCGTGTGTGTGTGTGTATATATATATATATATATATATATATATACACCACATAACATGTATCTATATCTGTGTGGTGTGTGTCTACATACACACATTTGATTTCAGAATATATATATATATATACATACATATATACACATATATACATACACACATATATCATTTCAGAGGTGAAGGCACTAGAGAGCAGGAGGTAGGACAGGCTTCCTGCAAAACGTGTGTATGTGTATATGTATATAGAGGAATACATATGTGTACACACACAATCTAGGTAGCTAGGTGGTATAGTGGATAAAGGACCCCAAGACTGGGCCTGGGGTCAAGAAGACCTGAGTTTGAATTTGATCTCAGATGATGTGACTTTGGACAAGCCACTTAACTTGTCTGCCTCAGTTTCTTCAAGTGTAAAATAGGGGTAATCACAGCACCCACCTCCCAGGCTGGTGAGAGGATAAAATGAGATAATGTTTATAAAGCACTTAGCACAGTGCCTGACTCATAATTGTGTTTATTAATAGACTTGTTTCCTTCCTTTCATGAACGCAGTTATTTGCATGTTGTCTCTCCCATTAGACTCTGAGTTCCTTGAAGGCAGAGACTGTTTTTGCTTTCCTTTAAATTTTCAGCACTTAGCACAATGCCTGGTATTTTGTAAGTGCTTAATAAATGCTTGTTGACCAACACATTTGCTGACTGGAGATAAAGGTCAATGGAAACAAGAAAGGAGATGAATGCTGTGATCAGAGTTTCAGCTGGGCTGTCAGCATGGATTCTGAAATCGTAGAGAAGATGGGAAGAGATAATACGTAGAGATAAAATATTTTTAGTGTTGAAGTTACTGAGGAGGGAGGCAGTAGGCTCTGGAAGGTGGTAGATGAAAATGGATAAGAGACAGGATCAATGACTCTCCTCACCGTGCCTAGGACACCTTGGTATAGGCTGGGGTCAGAGTCAGATGGAAGCAGTATGCTATGAGAGGTAGTGGGACTGAACAGAAAGGCAGGGAAAACAAGGGATTTCCAATCCCAGCTTTACAGGGTAATGTTCTCAGAATGTAATCGTTAGTGAACAGTATCGAAAAACGCAAAACTACAAAACCTGACATTTCTGAATAGCAAGCAGGCAGAAGGGAGTTCCCTGAGACCAGGCTCTGCTCAGATATGGTTGCTCTCAAATCCCTAATTGAAATTCGACTTGGAAGGCACCTCCACCCATCATGGAGCAAGGACAGCAGAGCAGGCTCACATTAGTTCAGAATAACCATGTAAATACCCTCCTGTACAAATACCATTTCTCATCTCGTACCAAGGAAGAAACAGGGCAAATGGGTAAGCAGGGCTCATAGAGCAGAGGAGGGGGATGGGGCTGGGAGCTCAGAAGGGTTAGTGGGTTGCAGCATTTTTTTCTACTTTTTTCACACAGCACACAGGAGGTAAGGGAGCCAAGGATTTCTGTCAACAGTGAGCACTGCTGCAGCTCCAGAGATGTCAGCTCAGGAGCCAAACTGCCATTTCTGCTTTAATTGGTGTCTCTCTGTGAAGAGGAGAGAAAGGGAGAGGGTGAGAGAGAGGGATACAAGGAGAGAAGGAAGGAGAGGGCCAGAAAGGGAGGGGGAGAGGTACAGGAAGAAAAAGAGACAGAGTATAGGAAGAGAAGGAGGGGGAAAGGACAAGGAAGAAGAGAGGAAGGTGGGAAGGGAGAGTGATATAAAGAGAGAAGGATACAGTGAAAGGGAGAGAGAGAGAGAGAGAGAGAGAGACAGAGAGAGAGAGAGACAGAGAGACAGAGAGACAGAGAGAGACAGAGAGAGACAGAGAGAGGAAGAAGAAGAAGAAGATGATGATGATAAAGAAGAAGAAGAAGAGGAAGAGGAGGAAGAGACAAAAGGAGGAGACAGAATGAGAATATGAGAAGAGAGGAGAAAGAAAGAGAGAGTGAGGGGGAGGAATATAAGGATAGAGGGAGAAAGAAAGAATAAAAAGAGAAGAGGGAGGGAGAAAAGAAAGGGAGAGTGAATAAGGTGAGAGGATGAGGGAAAGCAATACTGGGGAGAGAGAAAGAAGAAAAGGAGAGAGGGAAAGAACAAGAGAGAGGGAGGGAGAGAGAAGTGAAAGATAAAAGGAGATGGAAAGAGTTAGGGTGAGGGATACAGAAAGAGAGGTTAGAAAGAGGAAAGAGGGGAGAACAGAGAGAAAAGAAAAGGGAAGGAGAGAGGACAAAGAGGAAGGAAAACATTTCTAAAGGGAGGGAGTCAGGAAGAGAGCAAAAGGGTAAGGATAGAAAGAAAGGGAAGAAAGCAAGGGTGGGAGAGGGCTGAAAAGAGAGGAAAGTGAGAAACATGCAGATAAAGAGTAAGAGAGTTTGGAGTCCTTTTTGATTTTTTAAATTTTTAAATTTTTTATTTTTTGCTTTTTGGAGGGCAAATGGGGTTAAGTGACTTGCCCAAAGTCACACAGCTAGTAACTGTGTCAAGTGTCTGAGGCCAGATTTGAACTCAGGTCCTCCTGATTTCAGGGCTGGTACTCACTGGTATTCACTGTGCCACCTAGCCTCCGCTGAGTTTGGGGGCCTTTAGAAGATAAACTTCTATAATCAAAACATCTTTGGCAAAGCACAAACTATTTGGAATTGGGGGTGGGGAGAGCTTCTGTCTTCATTTAACTGTGTAGGTGTGGTCCCGAGATGGGCACTAACAGGGGCAACAAAAAAAGATTGAGAAAGTAGAGCAATCCTGGCTAATATTTCTCCTATTCTCATTTTGCCATTTATTAAAAAGTAAAATTAAATTTAATAATTTTTTTTCTGATGCCCAGCCTTTATACTAAGAAATTCACCAATAGCTCTGGAGACACATAGGCTAACTCAGCAAATGTAAATCCAGGGCATATGTATTTAATAAAGACTAATCCTCCATCATCCACACTTCACAGCAATGGGTTCAGTTGGTGCTACTTTTCCACCCCAGTGCCATGTCCTTTACCCTATACTGCCTCTTTCTTTCTATCTTCAGAAACTACAGAGTTGGTGGAGGATGGGGGAAACTTTAGAAGGAAGAGAATAAAGGAAAGTCTGATGGGGGGATGATATAGGAAGAAGGGGACAAATAAAGAAGACAAAGCAAGAGAGAAATGAAGAAGACAGTAATAGAGGCAAAGAGGATGAAAGAGCGAAAAGGAAGGACAATGAAATATATCATTTTATATTATCTTGAATTGTTCTTTAGCTGCTCCCATGCATGTTGTAACCCCAAGCAAATTGCAAACTCCTTAAGGGCAGGTATCAAGTTATATCCTCAAGTCAGTGTCTAATACAGAATTGGGCACATAGTGGGCATATTACCAGGTTCTGATTATTTCACTTCTGAAACCTGTTGCTTTGGGTTCTTATTGAGACACACTGATGAGGCCTTTGTCCTAGCATTAAAGATGATTTAGGGATATTAACTGAATAATTAGATAGTCATCCTACGAAGACAGAGAAGAGAACTAAAACTAAGACATCCTAAGAGTAGAGGGGTTACACACTGATATTTATACTCTACTCCTTTGAGGGGAAGTCTGTGAATATTTGGGATCAATCTAGGAAATCATATGGCCCCAGGAAAGGAAGTGATTATGTGGTCCCAGAGATGGCATTAGAGAGAGGCAGTAGTGGAGTGGAAAGAAATTCCTAGATGATCCGAGGAATTCTGGGACCAACCCTCCTAGATTCTAAGGGAAGGAGACACGGACAATGCAGAGTAATACCTGGATTTATGAACCAGGACTCCTAGAGCAGAGGTTCTTAACCTGGGGTTCATGGGCCCTCAAGGAGTTCATTTACCAAAATTTGACAACTACCTCAATAAAACTTTTAAAATCTTATATATTTTATTTTATGTATTTAAAAAAATTATTCTGAAAAGAGGTTCAAAGGCTTTACCAGAAGGCCAAACAGGTTCATGATGCAAAAAAGGGTTAAGGACTCCTGTCCTAGAGAGAAAAGGAGGAGTTCATAGACAATTTCAAGGTCCTGAGTCAAGCAGAGGAACTAAGGAACATTGAGTTTCAGAGCTACAACTCAGAAGAGCAAGCCTTGACCTTGCTCATCACTTATTTAATGTATATATGTATACTCATATAATGTATATATGTGCACTGTGCAGACTCAAGAGGGAAAAGTTTGCCTCAAGAAATACCTGGCAACCTTAGTCATAGAGAAGTACTGAAACTGTGGAGGGACTGTTAGAGGAAGGTAGAAGTAAGTGGTGGAGGGAACAAACTAGACTGTAATCTTCTTGAGGTTAGGGACTTTCTTTTGCCTTTTTTTTTTTTTTTTATCTCCAGCACTTAGCATAGTGCCTGGCACAGAGTAGGTACTTAGTAAATGTTTATTGATTGATTAATTGATTTTGACTATTCATGAACTTATGTACTAGTATTTTCTGTTTTGCATTTTTAATCATCCTAAATGAAGCCCAATCCTATATTTAATGTTTAGCCTGAATGCTTACATAGGAAAATGAGGGCATCAAAAATATCTTATAAATACCAAATCACAAAATGTTTGAAGATAAATAGAATAGTACAGTAGAAAGATTTGGAGTAAAAGGACCTGGCTCAAATTAAACATCTGACAATTTCTAACTCCGTGATTCCTTCTCTCTACTTTAGGTTTTCAGGTCACCACTCTCTCCTGATTCTCCTTCTTACCTATCTGACCATTCCTAGTCTCCTGTGTTGTATCTTCGTTCAGACCATATTCTCTAACCATAAGTGTCCCACAGTGTTCTGTCCTGGTTTCTCTCTTTTTTTTTCCTCCCTCCATACTACTCTGCTTGGTGATCTCTTCAGCTCCCAAGGATTTAATTATCATATCTATGTTGATGATTCTCAAATCTACCTATCCTATTCTGCTGACCTCCAGTCTCACATCTCTAACTACCTTTCAGACATCTTGAACTAGATGTCCAGTAGAAATCTTAAACTAAACATATCTAACATAGAACTCATTATTTTATACCTTAACCCTCACCACCTCCCACCTTCACATGGGGAACCTGTACCCTTGAAGTCACATATGGCCTTCTAAATCCTTGGGTGTGGCCTTTTGACTGAGTCCAAGTTTACAAAACAAATCCTTTTATTAAGGGGATTTGTTATGTGAAGCTTTAATTCAGTCAAAGGGACACACTTGAGGACCTAGAGGGCCACATATGGCCTCAAGGTCAAAGGTTCCTCACCCCTATAACCTAGTCCCCCAGGCTCTCTAAGTGTCATCCCCAATCTCTCTTATAAGACTATTTCTCTCCTCTGATATTGCCACTACACTAGTGCAAGCTCTCATCACCTCAGACCTGGACTATTGCAATAGCTTCCTGGTAGGTCTGCCTATCTCAAGTTTCTTCCCACTCCAATCCATCATCCATTCAGTCACCAAAGTGATTTTTCCTAAAACCCAAGTCCAACCACTTCATCCCCAGTTCAATAAACTCCAGCACCTCCGTATTGCTTCTAGAATCAAATACAAAATCATCTATTTAGCATTCAAAGACCTTCATAACCTACCCCTTTCCAATATTCTTACATATTATCTATCCCCTACCATGCACTCTTTGATCAAGTGACATTGGCCTCCTTGCTGTTTTAAGAGCAAGACATTTCATCTCATTGCTCTGAAAATCCTCTGACTGTTCCCCATGCCTGGAAAGCTTCCCCTCATCATATCCACCTGCAGTCAGCCTTTCCTAAGCCCTTTTAAGTCTAGTGCCTTCCTTCTGTTATTTCCTATTTATCCTGTGTATATATACTTATAAATATATACATATACATACATTATATGTGTGTATGTGTGTGTCTATCTATCTATCTACCTAGATAGATAGATAGACACACACAGAGTGAGAGAGCCTACTTTAAAGATATATATTTGTCTGCATGTTGTCTCCTCCATAAGCTCTTTGAGAGCAGACTGTCTTTTGCATCTTTTTGTATCCTTAGTACCCAGAACAGTGCACATTAGTAGGGACTTAATAAATGTTTATTGACTAGTTGACCCTGACCAAGTCACTTGACCCTTCTGGGCATCAGTTCCCTCAGTTGTCAAATGATCTCTAGCTCATGCACTCGATTTCTAAGGTAACTTCCAGCATTAATCTATCATCTTATGATATTTCCATGAAAATCCTGGATGGATTCATGAGCTAAAGAAAATATTTCTGAGAAGCCTTCATTATTGAACCCAAATGGTGCAAATCTAGAGCTTTGGTCCTGGCCAAAGGTTACACAAGGTTACACAAGGTACCTTGATCGTTGAATGGACTTTTCTTATTGAAACTGGATTCTTCCTTCCAAGGTCAGCTGGAAGTGACCCCTCCTTTCTTTACACTTCTTGTTCTACTCTGTGTGGGCACTCTTATGTGCTAAATCATATGGTGAATGTTATCATGGTAATTTGTGAATGTGTTTCTTGTATATATGGCTATAGCTCTCTCCATTTTCCACCTGGCTACATTAAAAAAAAATTCTTTTGACTTCTCCATCTTGGCCCAGGAATCTCATCACTGGGAAATCTCATCATCCTGCAAGATACATTCATATCTCATCAGTATTCTCTGCCTCACTGATTTGGAAGGTAGAATTACCAACTCCAAAATCTCTATTTAAGGAGGGGACCCAGGACAGCCATCTCTTGATTTTGTCCTTGGTTGCACTCTTTTTTTTTTTTTTAGATTTCTCCATCATGCTACCAATCCAGTTACTTTCCCTCTTCTTCCATGTTTCACCTTCCTTTTGTGTTATCTTCCCTCAAAATATTGTAAGCTCCTTGAGGTCAGGCATTTTCTTTTTTAAAATTTTGTGTATATAGCCCCAGTGCTTATAGCAATCCCCATTCCCCGACACAGAGTAGGTGCTTAATAAAAGTTTATTGACTGTCTCATTTTCCTACTGTTTGAGGGTAGGGATTCTGTCACCTGTCACCCAGTACTTAACCCAGCACCTGGCTGCATAAAGTAGGTTTTTAATAAATATATGTTAAATTAAGTTGAACAAAAACATGGCAGCGATTTCTAAACAATGGCATACAATTATAACTCTATTTTAAAGACAACAAAACAAGTTCAACAGTCCTTAGTTCCCTCCCCTTCCCTTCCCTTCCTCTCTTGTTCTTTCTTTTGTTCTCTCTGTATGTCTCTGTCTGTCTTTTTGTCTCTCTCTCAGTCTCTCTCTTTTTGCCTCTCTCATTCTGGCTCTCACTCTCTGTTATCCTGGCAGCTCCACACTCACTCCCAGGGCAGTATATTTTTTATGGAAGTTTCATCTCCAAGTATAAGGGTCACTGTAGAAGTTTACTGTAGAACTAGGCACCTCTTGGAGATACAGGCCTGCACCTTTTCTGTGGTGGGACAGGAACCAGGAAGATATCTTTCAACTCATCCAAAGGATGGGGAAGTAAATCTCCCCAACCACACTCTAGGGACAAAGTATTCAAATTAGAGTGGGGGAAGCTGAGGGAGGAGAAAGGTAGGAAGGAAAGGGGAGGGAAGAGGAGGGGAGGGGAGAAGAAGGTAGGGAAGAGGAGGGAAGGGAAAAGACAATATGGTGCAGTAGAAAGAGCACCGAATTTTGATTATCAATTTTTCCCCACTGGATCTGAGTTCAAAACCTGACTTTGTCACTCCTATGTGACACTGAGAAAGTTGTTCAACCTCCTTGGGCCTCAGCTTCCTCATACATAACATGAAGAAGTAGGACTAGGTGACCTTTAGAGTCCCTTTCAGCTTTTGGAGCTATAATTCCATGATTACATGTGCAGGGAAAGAAGCCGGGGGCTAGGAATACACATGTCACAAAAAGAGTGCCATCATCTAATGCAGATGGAGAGGGGTTTCAAGAAAGATAAAAGCCACAGTCCATGTCATCAGAGAACTTGTGATTTAAATGGGAAAAAGCCACATCAAAAACTTTAGCTGTCTTTTAAAGAAAAAATTAAATCTTTAGCTTTCACAAAGGGTTATGAGGGAGAGAGAGGGAGGGAGGGAGAGAGAGAGAGAGACAGAGAGAGAGAGAGAGAGAGAGACAGAGACAGAGAGACAGAGAGAGAGAGAGAGACAGAGAGACAGAGATACAGAGAGACAGAGAGAGAGACAGAGAGAGAGAGACAGAGAGACAGACAGAGAGACAGAGAGGGAGAGAGAGAGGGAGATGTTGCTTTTCAGTTGTGTCCAATTCCCCCTGGCCCCATTTGGGGTTTCTTGGCAAAGACACTGGAATGGTTTGCCATTTCCTTCTCCAGCACATTTTATAGATGAGGAAACTGAAGCACACTGTGTTAAGCGACTTGCCCAAGGTCATGTTAACTAGTAAGTGTCTGAGGTCAGATTTGAACTCAGGAAGATGAATCTTCCTGACTCCAGAACCAATGCTCTATCCACTGTGCCATCTAACTTCCCATATATGGTGAGAAAAAAAGTGCAAATATTTCTTCCCTGGCACTTCTTATATCACTATACTCTTATTCTCTCTTATACCACTTCAGTCCCTGGGGAGAGTGGGCCCAGACCCTATAAAGTGTCTATATAGCATTCACCTCGCCTAGTTCATTTCCAAATGCATCATGGATAATGGGTAGATAAGTCTGCACTTCTGCCACTACAGGCAGGGGAGTCTGTTTGGGACTTGGCCCATCACTATCTGGCTCCAGGCATATTCCAGCATGGACTCCAAATCCCTGGACTCTTATCCTGATCTTTCAAAATTCAAGATGCCATAGCTATCTCCGATCTCCTCCAATTAATCCAGAATGGAACAGACACAAAGAGGATAAGAACACGGGCCCATGTTCACTGGTCACATGTTGGTGAGGGGTGGGAGGTGGGTCTGAGATCTTTTCCCTTATAACATTGCTTCTCTCACTGGAATATAGCCAGTCAGGAAAAAAGACCAAGAGAAATGATCAGCTTCTAAGAATAATCATTATCAAGTATATTATAACAGAAAAATGGGTTTGACTTAGAGTCTGAATATAGAAGTTGGAATCCTCGCTTCAATAATTACTTAGTTGTGTGATTATGGGCCAATTATTTTACCTCTCTGAGACTCAATTTCCTTATCTGTAAAATGAGAACGGTAAAGCTTGTGCTACCTGCACCCACAAGGTAGTGTGGAAAACATAAGCCTTAAAGCTCTATTTAAATGTGAAAAAATTACTGTTATAATTAATGTCATAATACTACCCTAAGTAGACGGGCCATTTCCTCCTAGGAACTTTTTAAAGATTTAATTTAATTTAATTTTCTGTTCTGACTTATCTCCCTCCTCCCTTCCCTACCAGTGAAATGCAAGAAAAACCAAATCCATTACATATGTGTGTGTAAAATAAATTTCTGCATCAGCCATATAAAAAAAACAGAAAGGAAAAGAAGACCTCTGCTTCAATCTGTACTTTGAGTCCATCCACCATCTATCTGGAGGTGGATAGCAAGTTTCATCATGAATCCTTAGGAATTGTGGTTGGTCATTGCATCGAACAGAGTTTCTAAGTCTTTCAAAGCTGATTACCTCTACAACCTTTCTATTACTGTATACATTTTAGTGGTTCTGCTCACTTTACTTTGCATCAGTTCATACAACTCTTCCAAAGGTTTACTGAAACTATTCTCTTCATCATTTCATATAGCACAAAAATATTCCAACCATGCATACCATGTCTTGTTCAGCCCTTCCCCAATTGATGCACATCCCCTCAGTTTCTAATTATTTGCCATCATAAAAAGGAATTGCTATAAATATTTTGGTACATATTAACCTTTTTCCTTTCTTTGATCTCTTTAAGGTATGGACATACTAGTAATATTGCTGGGTCAAAACATGCTTTGGGGGCATAATTAGAAACTTTCATGTATAAGTTTCCAACCAAGTCTTATCTTTCCAAGGGCTCCTTTAGGTTTGTGTTTGTGTGTGTGCCTCAATTTCTTTTGAAGATCTAGATATTTCCATGGCGCAGAGGTCTGTCTGGTTTCCCTTTTCATCTTTCTAGTTGAATTAGGAAAATTATGATGTTTGGAGTGTATTACTTAGCCTCGAATTTGACCATAAAATCAGAATGTATACAGTGCTTTAAGATTTGCAAATCTTCTTCATACATGATTTTATTTGACCTTCACATACCTAGTGAGGTAAGTGCTATTACTATCCCCTCCACAAATGAAGAAACTGAAGTTTAGAGAAAATAAGTGACGTATCCAGTCACATAAGCTCATTAATATCTGAGGTAGGATTATGAACATAGGTTTTCTTGACTTTCTCCAGCATTTTTTCACTATGCCACAGGACCTTTCCATGTTAGAAGCTTCAAAGCTATTGGGATCATAAATCTAACTCAAGTGTGAGAATCTGGATGAGTGGGACCCACCCAGCCCAGCCATATTGCGTCTTCACTGCACACAAAGCAAGGCCACACTACATGTCCATTGCATACACTGCGGTCACATTATATCTCCACTGTGCACTTCTTGACCTCATATACAGATTCCTGTGTATGCCATGAGGCTCAGCTGCCCAGGATTGGCACCTGCAATCAACTCCTGCTCCCCACGTGCTGTACCCAGGAGCCCCAGAAGCAACAGCATCTGCCCACCCTGCCATGCCCTCCTCCTGCCCAGAGGGCCACCCCCCTACCACAAGCACCTGCAGCCCTCTGCAGCATCACTGCTCCGTGCTGAGTAGAGCTCAGCCAACCCTCCATCAGGCCTGCCGTTGATGAAATCTGGGAGCTATTTTGAATTTTTTTTTAAAAAAAGTCCAAACTGATTAGTTGATAATTACATGTTGGAACATCTGCTCTGATTTGTTTTATTATTTCTATTTTGGAAATTTGGAATACACTGAAGTTTTGCCTTCTGGAATAGTCGGCCCAGCTCAGGGATCATTGTGGAGAATTGCTTAGTGACAGTAGGCACAGTCTCTCACCCAGCTTTCTGCATAGTTCAAGAATGAACAGAGGCAAAAGTACATTCCCTCAGGCAGTGAAGCCCACCACTCTCCTCTCTCTTCCCTTTCATGGTACCCACTTCGAGGAATTTGTCCTTTCCTCCCTGGGGTACCATCCCTAAAATGTCCAGATTCAGCGTTAGTCTCTCAGAAAACCAAAACTCACGGTTTGGAGAGGAGCCTGCAAACCCCAGTATAACATGATTATACTGGGAGTCTGAGAGACAAATTCTCTTGGGGATCTTTTAAATCATCCATAGAATCATGCAGATTCTCAGAGTGGGGTGGGGAGGTCAGTTCTAGTACATCTCACTTCCAAACAGGACTCTGCTCTACAATATCTCTGACGCTCAGTCATCCAGTCTCTATTTGCAGATCTGCCATGTTGAAGAACTTACCATTTCCCAAGGAAGCCCTTTCTGCTTCTGGAGAGCTCTCATTTTGAGGAAGTTTGTCAAAATCTAACTCTCTGAATCATTGTACTTTGGTTCTCTCCTCTGGAGCCAAGCTGAACATATATAGTCTCTCATCTACACAAGAGTCCTTGAGCAATGTGAAAACAGCCAAATCTTCTCAAGCTAAAATTTCTCAGCCTCTATTCTAATTTGATTGGCTGGTCTTGGTTACCTATAGCTTGGCTCAACAAAGCAGGGCAGACACATGTGATCCATTCTGAACTAGACCAACTTTGCTATTGAAATCACTATGCCTCTAGAGAAGAAGAATTTTAACCTTGAAGTTTATGTGACCTGTGAATTACTGCTGAGCCGCTGGAAGGGTCATGGAAGCTCAGCAGGATGGACTTCTCTGTTCAGATTATCACAACGGGGATCCACCACCAAACAATGGTTAGAAAATGTTGCTAGGTATAATCTTTTTATAAACAGAGAAGCAGTTTTGAGAGGCACCATGGTGGAGTGGATAGAGGGCCATCCTTGGGAGACAGAGGAAGCGTGGTTCAATTTCTGCTTCTGACATATGATCTATGTGATCCTAGAGAAGTTAACTTCAATTTCCCAATTCAACACATGCCAAGTTACATGTAACATGTATAAAATTTCATATATTAAATATATATACACATATATGTACGTATATGTATGTACATGTAGGTATAATGGGAGGAAAGAATGGCCAATAAGGACCCAGAAGTAATGGCAAGTGCTGGATTCTCTCCCCTGGGAGCAACCCAGGGGGAAGATTCTCCGTCTGTAATGTTCAAACTATGCCCTTTGCTTCAGTGCATATGCAGATAATCGATGATGGATGACTTCTAGTTTACTACATGGTGATAAAAAACCTTTCAATTGGCTGCTGAGCTGAAACTGAGTATTCACAAAAAGCTCACACAGACTCTTTAGCCTTGTCTTTCTGTCTCTCTCTTGTTTTGTCTTTCTCTACCTCTCTGTCTGTCTCTGTCTCCCTCCATCTGTCTCATTTTCAAACTCTCTGTCTTTCTGTTTCTGCTACTGTCTGTCTCTGGTTCCCTCTCTAAGCCTCTTTTGTCCCTGTCTTTCTGTCTCTGTCTATTTCTGTCTATCTGTCTTTCTGAGTCTCCCTCCCTCCCTCCTTCCTCCTTCCATCTCTGTCACCCCAGTCCCTCTGTCTCTGTCTTTCTGAGTCTCTGTCTCTGTCTCACTCTGTATGTGTCCCTGTCTCTCTGTCTCTGCCTCTCTAACTCTCATCTCGGTGCTTTCTAGCAAGGAAGAAGGAACACACTGTGGGCTTTTAGGGAGAGGGAGAGGTAGCAGCAGCAGACAGGATTGCAGTTGTCTTATCTCTCCACTCAGGCTGCCATGTGGGGGTAAACTCATGGTGTTACTATTTCTCCTGTCCTTGTATTGATTAATTATTTATCTTAGGTGAATGAGTATCAGAGACAGAACAGGCCAGGCTATGACTTTGTAAGCTTTGAAAGATCAGAACCACCAGAAGTCTAGCAACTAGAGTTCATAGTAACTTTGCCAGTAGCCACAGCAATAGAGACTGTGGAAAACACAGCCCTGAGGAGAAGGAGGGACCTGCTTGACCTGGCCCAGAACTGAAGAGACTGAAACACCTTCTCTGTTAACATCCTTTTAAAAAATGTAATTGATGCTAAATAGTCAGTTGGTATTAGAGAGAGATTAATTTGAGGGGAAAATACCCCCCAACTCCTCAGGGTTATACCTTAGAAACCCTGAAAAGGAAAAGTAATAACTTCACTCTGGAGAGCCTACCAGTGTGTGTGGGAGACACACACAGATAGATAATGGGTATATATGGAGTTTGGGTGTGTGTATATGTATATATATGCAAATATGTTGTCTACACACATATACATATGTGTATATATGTTAATGCATATATGCATGGATATATATACATATATGTGTGTGTATGTGTATATATATATATACACATACACACACACATGCACAAATACAAATCCTCTGTGTCCACACCTCATCCTTTTAGGATCATGGAATTTCAGAATTAGAAGGGAATTTAAAGATCATCTAATACTACCGTCTCATTTTAGAGATGAAGAAACTGGAATGCAGAATAATTAAGTGACATGCTCGAAGTTCTACAGTTAGTAAGTAGAGATTCTAACTCATATCTTCCGATGTCAGATATAGCAGTGGTTCTACTTCACCAGTGCTGTTTGGATTGTGAGCCCCAGAGGGGAAGAAGCTAGGCTTATGGTGTTCTCTCTCTTTCTATCTGTCTTTCTGTCTCCAACTCTGTCTCTGTCTTTCTCCTCCTCTGTCTCTCTCTGTGTCTCTGTCCCTACCTCTGGAAATTAGCACTTTTTCCTGAAATGGAACACATATGGCATGTAGGAGTTTAAGATTAAGGGTCGTGTGGATGGAGTTGACTGGCTAGTATCAGAATCACATGACCTCAGTGTCTAAATAAGATAAAGAAGTAGGGAAGAAAGGGAGGGAAAGACACTCCAACTCACCATTTAAAGGAGGGTCTGACAGAATCACTTTTTAGACTACGTAATAATAATAATAATAATGTTAATAATAATAATAATGACAAACATTTATATAATATCTACTATATGCAGGGCATTGCACTTTAAATTTATCTCATTTGATTCTCATATCAACCTTGGGAGGAGGTGCTATTATTATCCCAGTTTTTTATAAATAAGGAAACTGAGGTAAACAAAGGTTAAGTGACTTGCTCAAGGTTACACAGTCAATAAGTCTCTCAGGCCAGATTTAAACTGAGGTCTTCCTTGGCTCCAAGCCTGGCACTCTGTCTTCTGCAATACCTAGCTACTCCAAATTTACTTCCTTCTAATAGCTCCTGGAACTTGGCTTATATCCCTCATGGATTCTCTTATGCTGGGTGGCAACCCCTGACCTGATTATGATCTTTTTCTTGTTGTTCTTCTTATGTGATCACTTGCTCTATTTTTATAGGCCTTGCTTAAAGATCAATTCTTCTTGCTTCTTACTTGGGTCTTCTAGCTCAAGCTCACAGCCTCCATCCTTCTAGACTACCAGTGACATACATCTTCTAAATGTCCATCTTTTAGACTCCAGGCCACTAGGCTTGGTCATTAAACATTTCATATTACTAAAGTCTCAAGATCAGAAAGGGAAGCCCCAACCCCATTCTGACCCCAGATTCTAAAGTCAACCCTAGCTCTAGTACTGATCACAGTCCTAACTCTGGCCTGAACTCTAATCCTTCCTTTGGTTCTACCCTTCATGATTCAATGTTACCATCGACAAACAGCAAACAAGAAAATTAATTTCAATTTAATGCAATATATCTTTATCAAGGGTTTAGCATTTAGCTCAATGTCTTGTATATAGTAGTTGCTTAATAATTGCTTAAAAATTGACTGGGTACTGTTTCCGTTTTTAAGTGGATCTGTGGATTCATTTTGGTGTCAGGAACACCTCAGCAGGAGGCTGCTAATAGATATCAGCACCTACTTTTCAATTTATAGCCTTAAAGTATTATTTGGGGAGAGAGCATTGAGAAGTCAAGTAACTTGCTCAGGGTCACACAGCATGAACATGCTGGAAGCTGGGTTGGAACCTGGGTCTTCCTGATTGAGACAAGCTCTATATTTATAGCTAATAATTTATATAACACTTGCTATGTGCCAAGAACTGTGCTAAGCACTTTACAGTTATCTCATTTGATCCTTATGCTAATGGTGGGAAGTAAGTGCTATTATCATCCCCATTTTAAAGATGAAGAAACTGAGGCAAACAAAAGTTAAATGATTTGTCCAGGGTCACACAATTAATAAGTGTCTGAGGCTAGATTTGAACTCATGTCTTCCTGACTCCAGGCCCAGACCTCTATGCACTGCATATTGAACAAGGCTGCTGCCCATACCAAGTACTAAGTATACAAGGACCAAAACAAAACAGCCCTTGCCCTCAAGGAGTTCACTTTTTTATCAAGAAATACAATGTGTACATAGGTAATTAAACATGAAGTAATAATAATAGGGGACACTAACAGCTGGGGAGATCAGAAATGATTCCCAGTAGGAGAGAACTTGAAGAGAATTAGGAATTTCTTTTTTTTTCTTTTAATTAATTTATTAGTTTAGTTTCAGTTAACAAGATTCAATTCCATAGTTCCTTGATTTTCAAATTTCCTTTACTTCCCTCCCCCCTCCCCCCACGACAGCATATAGTCCAGTATAGGAACTGCAAATACATTCATATTAGATATTATTCCAATTACAAAAGTGTATTGTACTAGGTGGGAAGAAAGGTGGTAAAGAAGAAATAAAACCAAACAATGAAAAGAAAAAGATCATTTAGTTGAGAATTAGGAATTTCAAGAAAAGTAAGGAAAGATAACCCTCTAGTCATAGGAGCTCAGATTATGCAAAGGCATGGGGTGCCTCCCAAGAGTGGGAGATGGAATATCATACAGAAGGAAAATCAAATAGCCCAGTGGACTTGGAATGCAGAAAAATGTGAGTGAAGTCAGTTCAGAGGAGGTGCTAGAGTCAAATTAGGAAGGGTTTTAAGAGCCAAATAGGAGTTGTTATTTTATCTTAGAGGTAATATGGACCCACTGAAGCTTCTTTTGTTTGTTTGTTTTTGTTTTTGTTTTTGGAGAGTAATTGGGGTTAAGTGATTTGCCCAAGGTCACATGGCTAGTAAGTGTGTCAAGTGTATGAGGTCAGATTTGAACTCAGGTCCTCCTGACTGACTCTCGAGGGCTGGTGCTCTATTCACTACACCACCCAGATGCCCCCCACTGAAGCTTCTTGAGCAAGGAAGTGATATTCTCAAACTTGTGTCTTAGGAACATTAATTTGGTGTTTGTATAGACGAGGAACAACTTGAGAGGGGGAAAATTTAGATTCTATTGCCATAGTTCAGGTCAGAGGGGATAAGGGCCTGAACTAAGAGGGGTGTAGTATGAATAGAGAACAAGAGCTGGACAACAGAGATATCATGGAGGCAGAATCAATGAGACTTGACAATTACTGGGTTATGGGAGGCATGAGGGAGCAGAAAGAGTCAAGGATGACCCTAAAGTTGTTAAACGGGGTGATTGGTAAGATAAAGTTTACCTTAATAGAAATAGAGGACTTAGAACGAGGGGTCAACTGTGGTAGAAAAGAATTAGTTCCCTGTTGGACATATTTAGTTTGAGATATCTATGGGATATCCAGGTAAAGAATGTATAACTGTTTTTTTTTTGATTATGCAGGATAATGAAGAGAGAGGTCATCAAATCATAGATTGAGAACTAAAAGTGACATTTGCCTGAAGATCATAATTGAATTCATGAAAGGTGATCAGATCACCAAGAGTTATTATAGAGAAGAAAGTAAAAGGTTTAGGACAGAGCCCTAGCATATATCCACCTATATATGGTGGCAGGTGGATAAAGATCCATCAAGGAACACTGAAAGCAGTCCGACTGGTAGGAGAACCAGATGAGAATAAGATCACAAAAACAAGGGAGGAAAGCATGTTCAGGAGGCAAGAGTGATTGACAGTGTCAAATGCTACAGAGGCCACACAGGGTGAGACCAACAAGGATGAAACCTGAGAAAAAACTATTGGAGAGTCATTTCAGTCAGTAGGGTCTAAAGCCAGATTGCAAGGGTCTCAATAGTGAAGGGAATGCTAAGAAGTAAAGGCAGTGAGATCATTGCTTGTTTTCAACTACAGGGCAACGTCTTGAGGGATAGTGGGGTTAAACAAAAGACAGCCTTGGCAAGGAGAAGAACTACCTTTTTCATTAAAACTGAGGTGAAGGGAGCCAAGATGGCGGAAAGGAAGCAGTAACCTCGCTGAGCTCCTCTGTCACTAAGTCCAAAAGGGTAAATCTGAGCAGATTCCGGAGTGACGAAGCCCAGTGGAAGACAGAGTGTGGCAGAATCCAGCCCAGGAGGTTGCCCAGAGTGTCCGCACAGGTCAAGCGCAGAGCGCGTGGGGTCTGCACAGCTCAGACCTAAGAGCAGGCAAGCAGACTACACCAGAGAGAGAAAAAGCCCCAGCCTGCAGACTTACCAAGGACGAATCGCAATCATCTGGCAGAGGGAACGGATCATTGGAGCCAGGTAGGAGAGTCGGGCCCCCAGTGGAGAGAGTGGCTTCTCAGGCTGCATTCAGCCCCCAGCCTGGAAATTTAGAAACTGCCTGCCTGTATGATACAGGGGCTGGAATGGCAAAGTAAATTCTAGCTGCTCCGATCCTCCCATCCCTCCTTCATGAAGCAGAAAACCCAAAGATAAGTCTCCCACCCAGACTGAAATCCCAAGTTAATGGAAATAGCCTCAGGCTTGAGAATCTCCAAGAAAGGGTGTAACTGAGACAGCCAGGAATCTGAAGAGAAGAGAGGGAGGGGACCCAACTAGCCCCACCTCACCTCACCAACAAAAGCCTACTTATAGCCCAGGGGTATAGAAGCAGAAATCTGAAGTGGTCAGACTCATCCCCACCTACACATCTACATTCCTCACTGACTTCCCTGACTTAGCCATAAACTAGCCACCCAGAGGTATTCAAAGTCAAGGATCAGGCCCCAAACTCATAGCCTGAGACACTAAGAAACAGGAAGTCACAATGGGAAGGAAGGAAGCTGAAAAGGAGAAGGGGAAGGCAAGAAAGTCTATTCGAGCATACTATGCAGGGCAAGAACAACAAAACACACAGGACAATATAGACTCTCTGCCCACACCAGAGACCACAGAAGGAAACATGATCTGGTCTCAAGCCCAAATAGCATTCCTGGAGGAGCTTAAGAAAAATTTTAAAGACCAAATCAGGGAGGCAATGACCAACTTGGAAAAAGAAAATACCTCCCTAAAAAAGGAACTTCAAAAACTTACTGAAGACCATAATTCACTAAAAATTAGATACAACCAAACTGAAACTCAGAACTCTATGATGCAGCAGGAGTCAATCGAAAAAAACAAGATGATCGAAAAATTGCAAGAAAATGTAAAATATCTCACTGGAAAAATAACTGACCTAGAGAACAGATCCAGGAGAGACAACCTAAGAATTATTGGTCTACCAGAAAGCCATGATGAGAAAAGCAGTCTAGACAACATCCTCCAAGAGATTGTCAAAGAAAACTGTCCTGAGGTCCTGGAATCAGAAGATAAAATAGCTATTGATAGAATTCACCGGACTCCTCCTGAAAGAGATCCCAAACTGAAAACTCCAAGAAATATAGTAGCCAAATTCCAGAATTATAAGATTAAAGAAAAAATTCTACAAGCAGCCAAAAAGAAACAATTCAAATATCGAGGAACTACAGTTAGGATCACACAGGACCTAGCAGCTTCTACATTAAAAGAGCGGAGGGACTGGAATTTGATATTTCGTAGGGCAAGAGAGCTAGGACTACAACCAAGGATTAACTACCCGGCAAAACTGAGCATAATCTTTCAGGCAAGGAGATGGACATTTAATGAAGTAAGGGACTTCCAGACTTTCCTAATGAAAAAGCCAGAGCTCAATGGAAAATTTGATCTCCAATTACAAGACTCCAGAAGAACATAAAAAGGTAAACAAGGGTAACATAGACTCACACATGCAGAAGTGCACATACCCACACCCACAAACACAAGCTCATTACCTGGGATGCAACAAGAGCAAAATGTTCACATCCCTATATGTGGAGCTGATAACTGTCAATATTTGAAATCTCTATGATTATCATGACCTGCAAAAGGGTTATACTTAGAGGGTGTGGGTATGAATGCACTAACATGGAGTCTAAAAAAAAAAGACTATTAAGGGGATCAATGGTACTGTAATGGGAAAAAGGAAAGGATGAGCTAGGAAAAGGTAAAATATGCCATCTGAAGAGGCATCAAAACACACTATAGAAGAAGGAAAGTAAGAGGGAGAGGAACATCATTTAAACACTATTCTCACTGGTTCTGGTTCAAAGAAGGATCAAATTAATCAGTGAAGTTTAAGAATCTAACGTGAATAGACACATAAATTCATTAAATAGAGGAATTGGAGGGAGGGAGAGGAGCATTGTTTGAAATTTACTCTCATTGGTTTGGAATCAAATGGGGAGTAATTTACTCTGATAAGTATAAAAATTTGTTGTGTCCTATAGATAGTGGGAGGGTAAGGGGGGGTGAAAAGGAGGAGACTAAAGGGAGGGATTATAAGGGAGGGAAATAGTAGTAAGGGGAGAGGGTAGGTTAAGAAGGGGGGTCACTGGGTGGGAACACTGAGGGAGGGGGCAGTCAAAAGGGAAAACTTCAAGGAGGGGAAGGGAGAAGGAAGAAACAAAAACATAAACAGGGGAGGGAATAGGATGGAAGGGAAGAGACAGATAGTCATCATTACTGTGAATGTGAATGGGATGAACTCTCCCATAAAACAGAGGCGGATAGCAGAATGGATTAAAAACCATAATCCTACAATATGCTGTCTTCAAGAAACACATTTGAAACAAAGGGATACCCACAGGGTAAAGGTAAAAGGTTGGAGTAAAATTTATTATGCCTCAGCTAAAGTAAAAAAAGCAGGGGTAGCAATACTTATCTCAGATAAAGCAAAAGCAAAAATAGATCTAATTAAAAGAGATAAGGAAGGAAACTATATCCTACTAAAAGGCACCATTGAGAATGAAGCAATATCACTACTTAATATATATGCACCAAGTGGTATAGCATCCAAATTCCTAGAGGAGAAGTTAAAGGAATTAGAGGAAGAAATAGATAGCAAAACTATACTAGTGGGGGACCTTAATCTCCCCTCTCTGAACTCGATAAATCTAACCTCAAAATAAACAAGAAAGAAGTTAAGGAGGTGAATAGAATCTTAGAGAGACTAGATATGATGGATCTCTGGAGAAAACTGAATGGGGATAAAAAGGAATTTACTTTCTTCTCAGCAGTGCATGGTACATACTCAAAAATAGACCATGTACTAGGGCATAAAAACCTCACAATCCAGTGCAGAAAGGCAGAAATAGTAAGCGCATCATTCTCAGATCATGATGCAATAAAAATTATATGCAATAAAGGGCCATGGAAAGATAGACTAAAAACTAATTGGAAATTAAACAATTTAATCCTAAAAAATTGGTGGGTCAAACAAGAAATTATAGAAACAATCAATAATTTCATTCAAGAGAATGATAATAATGAAACAACATACCAAAATTTGTGGGATGCACTAAAGGCAGTTCTCAGGGGAAGTTTTATATCCCTGAGTGCATACTTAATTAAAGCAGAGAGAAGGGAGGTCAATGAATTGGACATGCAATTGAAAAAGCTAGAAAAAGAACAAATTGAAAATCCCCAATTTAGTACTAAATTAGAAATACTGAAAACCAAAGGTGAGATTAATAAAATTGAAATTAAGAAAACCATTGAATTAATAAATAAAACCAAGAGCTGGTTTTATGAAAAAATCAACAAAATTGATAGACCCTTAGTCAATATGATAAAAAAAAAGAAAGAAGAAAACCAAATTATGAGTATCAAAAATAAAAAGGGTGAATCTACCTCCAATGAAGAGGAAATCAAAAAAATAATGAGGAATTATTTTTCCCAATTGTATGCACATAAATATGACAATCTTAGTGAAATGGATGAATATTTACAAAATCACAAATTGCCCAGATTAACTGAAGAGGAAGTGAATTACCTAAATAACCCCATCTCAGAAAAAGAAATCAAACAAGCCATCAATGAACTCCCTAGGAAAAAATCTCCAGGGCCAGATGGGTTCACTAGTGAATTCTATCAAACATTTAAAGAACAATTGATTCCAATACTCTACAAACTATTTGGGAAAATTAGTGAAGAAGGAGTCCTACCAAACTCTTTCTATGACACAAATATGGTACTGATTCCTAAATCAGGAAGAGATAAAACAGAGAAAGAAAATTATAGACCAATCTCCCTCATGAATTTAGACGCAAAAATTCTAAATAAAATATTAGCCAAAAGACTCCAACAACTTATCACAAAAATAATACACCCTGATCAGGTAGGATTCATTCCAGGAATGCAAGGATGGTTTAATATTAGGAAAACCATCAATATAATTGAGCATATCAACAACAAAACTAGCAAAAACCACATGATCATCTCAATAGATGCAGAAAAGGCTTTTGACAAAGTACAACATCCATTCCTATTAAAAACACTAGAAAGTATAGGAATAAATGGAGCCTTCCTTAAAATAGTTGCTAGCATCTATCTAAAACCATCAGCAAGTATTATATGCAATGGGGATAAACTAGAAGCCTTTCCAATAAGATCAGGAGTGAAACAAGGGTGTCCACTATCACCCCTCTTATTCAATCTGGTACTAGAAACGTTAGCAGTAGCAATTAGAGAAGAAAAAGAAATCAAAGGAATCAAATTAGGCAAAGAAGTGACCAAGCTGTCACTCTTTGCAGATGATATGATGATATACTTAGAGAATCCTAGAGAATCAAGTAAAAAATTACTTGAGACAATAAATAAATTTGGCAAAGTTGCAGGATATAAAATAAACCCACATAAATCCTCAGCATTCCTGTACATCTCTAATAAAACTCAACAGCAAGAGATAGAAAGAGAAATCCCATTTAAAGTCACTGTAGACATTATAAAATATTTGGGAATCTACTTGCCAAAACAAACCCAGAATCTATATGATCAAAACTACAAAACACTTCTCACACAAATAAAAACAGATCTAAATAGTTGGAAAAATATCAATTGCTCGTGGCTGGGTCGAGCTAATATAATAAAAATGACAATTTTACCCAAACTAAATTATATATTTAGTGCCATTCCAATCAATCTACCAAAAAACTACTTTGTAGAGTTAGACAAAATAATAACAAAATTTATTTGGAAAAACAAACGGTCTAGAATATCAAGGGAATTAATGAAAAGAAATGCTAGGGAAGGTGGACTAGCTATGCCAGATCTTAATCTGTATTATACAGCAGCAGTCATCAAACTGCTTGGTACTGGCAGAGGTGTAGAGTAGTGGATCAATGGAATAGATTAGGCACAGGAGACCCAGCAGTTAATGAATATAGCAATCTATTGTTCGATAAACCCAAAGACCCCAGTTTTTGGGATAAGAATGCACTATTTGACAAAAACTGCTGGGAAAACTGGAATACAGTATGGCAGAAACTGGGCATAGATCACTATCTAACACCATATACCAAAATCAAGTCTAAATGGGTGCATGATCTAGGTGTAAAGGATGATACTGTAAGCAATTTGGGAAAGCAAGGAATAGTTTACCTGACAGATCTGTGGAGAGGGGAAGATTTTAGGACCAAACAAGAATTAGAGAGCATTATAAAATGCAAAATGGATAATTTTGATTACATTAAATTGAAAAGCTTCTGCACAAACAAAGCCAATGTAACCAAGATCAAGAGGGAGGTGGGAAATTGGGAAAGAATTTTTACAACCTGTGTCTCTGATAAAGGACTCATTTCTAAAATTTATAGAGAATTGAGCCAAATCTATATGAATACAAGTCATTCCCCAATTGATAAATGGTCAAAGGATATGAATAGGAAGTTTTCAGAGAAAGAAATTAAAGATATCTATAAGCATATGAAGAAATGCTCTAAATCACTATTAATTAGAGAAATGCAAATCAAAACAACTCTGAGATACCACATCTCTCCAGTCAGATTGGCTAAGATGACAAAACAAGAAAGTGACAAATGCTGGAGAGGATGTGGGCAAATTGGAACGCTAATACATTGCTGGTGGAGTTGTGAACTTATTCAACCATTCTGGAGAGCAATCTGGAATTATGCCCAAAGGATTATAAATAATTTCATACCCTTTGACCCAGCCATACCACTCCTAGGGTTATATCCCAAAGAGATCATAGTAGTGGGAGGAAGAACCATATGTACAAAAATATTTTTAGCAGCCCTTTTTGTGGTTGCAAAGAATTGGAAACTAAAGGGGTGCCCATCAATTGGGGAATGGCTAAACAAGTTGTGGTATATGAATGTAATGGAATTTTATTGTGCTATAAGAAACGAGGAGGTGACGGATTTCATAATTACCTGGAGAGACTTATACAAACTGATGCTGAGCGAGAAGAGTAGAATCAGAAGAAATTTGTATACAATCACAGACATACCATATCTGTGACGACCAACTATGACAGACTGGACTCTTTCAGCAATGCAGTGATATAAGTTAATCCCGAATGACTCAAGAAAGTGAGAAATGCGCCATCCAGAGATATAACTAGAAAGAACTGAGCCTGAATCCTGATGGAAGCAAACTAAATGATCTTGTTCTTCTCATTGTTTGGTTTTACTTCTTCCTTACCATCTTTCATCCCACCTAGTACAATATGCCTTTGTAATTGGAATAATGTTTAATATGAATGCATTTGCAGACCCTATACTGTACTATATGATGTCATGAGGGGAGGGGGGAGGGAAGTAAAGGAAATTTGAAAATCAAGGAACTATGGAATTGAATCTTGTTAACTGAAACTAAACTAATAAATTTATTAAAAAAAAAAAAAAAAAAAAAAAAACTGAGGTGAAGAAGAAAAGAGTAAGAGTTAATGTTGAGAGGATGTCAGGTGTTTGGGGAAAGGAATCTTACAACAGATAAACTCAATTTTCTCCATAAACGTGAAGCAAGTTCCTCCATGGAGAGAAAAATGGGGGAGGGTTGTAGATGGCTTGAGAAAAGAATAGAAGAGTGAAATAGAGAGGACACAGTTGCCATTAGATTATAAAAACAGAGGAATGTGAATGCCCAGTTGTGACTTTCTCTACCCTGTGTTCAAAAGCAAGTAAGCAGGACTAGAACGGTTGAAAAATTATAAATATATGAAATTAATAATAATAGTTCGTACTTGTCTAGCACTTTATGGTTCACAAAATAATTGTACATGTTGTACATATAAATTCTATGTTATCTTTTTGATGTGGAAAGATACAAATATTAATAGAAAAGATATGGACTTCATGCAGAAATATGAGGGCATTAATAGGACAAGTGGAACAAGGGAGTCAAGTCCAGAAGATAATAGAAAGGTGAACTAGTTACCAATGGCATCAGAACTTTTGAATGAAGGAAAGTGAACAGGGGTCACATAGTAACAATTCTGGGAGAGGTGGAGTCACCGGAAATTGTGATGAAGATGAAGATTAAGAGACATTGGGGAGAGACCAAAACATAGGAAATTATGATGAGATAGAGGAATTTCATAGTTTTGTAGTATAGAGGTAGAACATTTGTGGGTGATTATGAAATAAAAGATCAGATTATACCTATGTGTAGTGAAAGTAGAATGAAGGTGCAGATCATTGGAGAGATCAATTATCCAGGAAGTTAGGGTATTTGAGGGAGATATCAGCATGGCTAATAGAGTATCCAAATATAAGGACATATAGAAAGATGGAAAGAAGGACTGTAAGTCAATTACTGTGCTTCTTGAGAAGAAAAGGGGTGGGACCTGAAGGCCTATTCATTCATTTATTCATTCACTCAGCCAATAAACAGTAGGACTTAGGTGGTCTGGTATCTAATAGAAAGAGGGTTATTGAATGATGGTGTCATCAGGAGTGTCTGGAAGTGAAAGCGATGAGCAAGGAACATGAGGGAGGGAGCTGAAGGGAGTGAGAGAAGGTTTCAGAAAGAGAGGGCATGGATACAGTGCCTTTTAGTTAGATCTAGGCTTTCATATCTGTTAGGAAATGGAAGGAATATGAGAAGAAGAGATGTAATACAAAGGTCAGTTTGAAGAAGAGATGTAATACAAAGGTCAGTTTGTTAAAAATAGAAAAAAGGTTACAGAGGGTACAATGGAAGAGGAGGGTAGATATGGGAGGGGTAAAACTGAAGTGAATCAGAATAGACTTTAAATTATTTTTAATCTGTGCTTATGAAATGTTTCTGATTTGTTTTTTTTTCTCCATAGAAAGTAGCCGGGGGAGCCCCAGAGAACCAGGCTAAAAAATGTAGGTATTTCCTGAGCCCCGTGGGCTAACAGCGTAAGTCTCTTTGAATATAACTGAGTGGAAAACAAGTTAGGTCTTAAACAGCACCCAGGTCTCAGGCTTTGACCTGATTTGTGACTACTGAGCTCTTTGAGTGTGATAGGAAACCCACCTTGGGGATAAGTATAATTGTCCCATTAAATATCATTCTTCTCCCCATCCCCACTTGATACTTAACAAGAAAAAGTGGAACCAACTAAGTTTGACATCAAAATTTGTGTGCAATGTGGTTCAATGAACAAAGGAAAAAAGATTCAGTGCTGATATTTCTCTCTCTTTTATTGTGTGAAAGTCACACCTTTGCCCAGGCTTAATAAATCAAGGGAAAGGATCAGATCAGCACCACTCAACAATGGACAGCTGCAGTTTATAATGGATGCCCTTTCAGGATTCAGAGATCTAGAGCTCCTGGGACTTTGAAATACAGATCACAGAATTTTAGAGCTAGGATGGCCCTTGTAGATACATAGAATAACAGGATGGCATAATTTCAGAATTGGAAAAGACCTTACAGGACCCCTAGTCTAAACTATACCTGTAAAAGAATCCCCTTGAAAACATACCCAAATAAATGACCATTTGTACTTTGCTAGAACACTTCCAATGAGGGGGAATCCACTACCTCCCAAGGCAGCTTACTCTACTTTTGAATAGCTTTAATTGTGAAGAAATTTTTCCTTATGTGAATTCTATATCTGCTTCTCTTCATTTTTACCCACGTCTGCTATTTTTGCCCTCTGAGACCAAGCAGAATGTGTTGAATACCTGTTCCAAGTAATAGCCCTCCATTTGCTCCAGATAGTCATCCCATATCTTCATTTCCCTAAACTAAACACCTTCAGCTCTTTTAGCTGATCTACATATGGTATGATATTAAACTCTTTAACTATCCAAGTTGTTTTCTCTGGAGCTTCATATGTATAATTTTCCTTCTAGAAAGAAACTATACATACATTACATATATGCATGTATATACACATATGTGATTGTATGTATATAAATCGGTATATGAAAATGCATCCCTTCCATCAATATATGAACACATGTAAATACACATGTGTTTATGCGTGTATATGTGTGTGCATATGAACATGCACTCCTATTAATTACAGATTGGGGGGTTACAGGTATGGAATATCATATATACTGTTAGATATAGTTGATATATAGGTGAGTTTTGCTGAACTGTTTCCTTCTCTCTTTTAAAATCTGCATTATAAGGGATAGCTTTATGGGTAAGGGAGGGGTTTATTCAGAAATGAATGTGACATAAAAAAACAAAAGAAATCAATAAAAAGCACAAGTGTTTTAAAATATATACATTATCTTATTTTACCTTTACAACAGAACTGTGAGGTTGTAAAGGAAACATGGTATGGAAGAGCACTGAGCGTGTGATCAGAATATCTAAGTTTGAATCCTACATCTGCCACTTACTATCTGTGTGACCTTGGGCAAGTTACTTAACATCATTGATGCTGTTTCTTTGTCTATAAAATATGGATGATAAAAGTTGGCTAAGGATAAAGTGAAATAACACATGTAAGTTACAGAATCCAAGAGCTGTATATGGCATCCTAGATACCATATAGTTGAACCCATAGGACCGTTCATCTGGCTGGTCATATCCAAACAGTTATCAAGTCCTATCAATTTTTCAAAGTAATTTTTCTTTAATTTGTCATTTTCTTTCCATTCCCACTACTCCTCTCCCAATTCAGGCCTTATTTTATGTCTAGACAATTGCAACAGCCTCCTAATTGATGTCATTTCTATTTTTTCCCTGTTCTAATCAAACCCCTATACAGCATAATCTTTATGTGCTAGATAAATATAATCCATTAGAATCTCCACCTTTTAGATGAAGAAACTGAAGTTCAGAGGAGTTAAATGTTGTCTCCAAGATCACTGAAAGGCTCTATCTCCTTCTATAAGAATTTTAAGGATACATGATTCAGGGGATTTATGTTTTTTGGAGGGATTATGTTTTGGGGGGGAAGAAAAGCTTCCTATAGATGAAACAAACTTTAGTCTTAAAACATCGAGGGAAATTTTTCAAACGTCCCTACACTGGTGCCTCAAGGGAGATAGACCAAATATATGGACCAAAGTCACATAGATAGTCAAGGACAGAACTGGGTCTGAAGCCAGATCTCCTTGTCTCTCATCCATCACTTCTAGAAATCTCTGTTCTATCCACTAGGATGAATAGTATTAGATAAGTCCCAATGGCATGGATAAAGAATCCCTGTTTTGTCCTTTTATTGTTTCCTCAAATTCCTCACCATTTCAGGTGGTATGAGTAAAGGAACCACATTACTCAGAAGATCCAGGGACACAGCCTTTTGTCCCTGACCTGTCCTCTATATTGCTACTTGCTTGTTCCACCCCTAGGGTGTACTACTCTATGAGTAATGTTTGCTGAAAACAGGTTCTTTATGACATATTAATAAAGAGTGAGAAGGGGGGACAGGAAGAACCACAAGGTAAAGGAGCAGGTTCATGTCTAAGTAAAACACTTTTCAAAGTGTCAAAAGGTCTTGGGGGAAATCGGAAAAATAAATGAGTCAAAGTGAGAAGTGAATAAGAGGTGGAAAATTTTAACTTCAGGAAACCAGCTCCAGACAATGACTTGGGGCAATAAACAAGATGAAGCTAAATAATGATAATTCCCAGATTCCTCATTATTATCAGCCTTAACAAAGAGCCCATTGTGGTCTATGGTGCTAAGACCAGATTGATCTGAGTAATAACAAAGAAGTAAGAGAGTAATAATGTGGATTATTAATGTGACAAAATTGATGAGAGAAAATACTACTGGTTTCCTCAGATATCCTCCCCACCCCACCCCCACCCCCCGACCTTCTGCCCAGACAACCAAAGATAAGCTTTGGATAGAACTAGCATGTAAGCTGCCCCTGGCTCCCCAACAATCCCTGGGCACTGATTTTGTGAAAGTACTATATCTTTTCCAGTTATTCCCTCTGTTGCTGGGCAAAAGGGGGTAGGGAAGAGGGGGAAGTCTCAGAACATATGAGCATATGGACTCACCAGAGGTCAGCTCTCATCAGAAGCTGCCAAATCTTGGTTGATTGGCCACCTAAGGACCCAATTATGGGTTACTAGACTCACTTTCAGTAAAACAGAGGACCAGATACATCTCTCTTCGACCAGAACCCAAGGCACAAACTCAGATTTATAACACAGAGGGAAATAGACAGTGGAGGATGAAACCAACCATAAGCTTTCCTAGAATGCTGTTCTGATAAATCATGGCTCTGCCATCCTCTTCTCCATGTGGATAGGGAATTAATTCTATAGCTATCAATGGAAGGAGATTTTACAGTGTTTCTGTTTCTAGGTGGAAGTTCACCTTCTCACCTTCCTCCTAAAAATTGCAGTCAAAGGGCTTGTTCCCTGAATTTCTTTAGCTGTGTATGGACCCTGTTGTGTTTTTGAAAACTCCAGCTAACTCTCATCTTTAATACTTTGCTATTTTCCTCCTTGCTCCTATTTCCTGAGGCTCCCAAGTCATGGAATTCTTGACTAAAGGACCAATATTTGGGATACTCTAGGGATCATTTCAGAATGATCATTTATGAGAGATGTGGAAAAGCCTTCAGTCAAATTGGCCACTTTTATACCCAAGGAAATGAGTCCCCAACATTTTCAATGGTAAGGTCCTATTTTAATTAAAATATTGTTAACATTATTTTTAAATCAAATTTAGATAACATTTAAAGGTTCCACTTAAAAACACGAGGTAAAGTAAGTAGTGGAAGCATTATTTTATTTTTTGTCTTTATTAATTTGTTTGTTTACTTTTAGATTACAAGATTCAATCCCATAATTCCTTGAATTTCAAATTTTCTTTCTCTTCCTCCCCTCCGCCCCATGACAGCATACAATCCAGCATAGGATCTGCAAATACTTTCACGTTAGACATTAGTCAGGTTACAAAAGCCGATTGTACTAGATGGAATGAAAAATGGTAAAGAGGAAATAAAACCAAACAATAAAAAGAAAAAGATCAAGTAGTTTGCTTCAATCAGGATTCAAACTCAGTTCTTTCTAGTTCTTTCTCTGGATGTAGACATCTCTCTCCATCATGAGTCTTTCAGGATCAACTTATATCACTGCATTGCTGAGAAGAGTCCAGTCTGTCACAGTTGGTCATCACACATATATTGTGTCTGTGATTGTGTACAAATTTCTCCTGGTTCTACTCTTCTCACTCAGCATCAGTTTGTATAAGCCTCTCCAGGTAAATATAAAGTCCATCTGCTCCTCGTTTCTTATAGCACAATAGTATTCCATTACATGCATATACCACAACTTGTTCGGTCATTCCCCAACTGATGGGCACCCCCTTCATTTCAAATTCTTTGCAACCCCAAAAAGAGCTGCTATGAATATTTTTTGTACATATGGGTCTTCCTCCCACTTCTATGATCTCTTTGGGATATAACCCTAGAAGTGGTATTGCTGGGTCAAAGGGCATGAAATTATTTATAGCTCTTTGAGCATAATTCCAGATTGCTCTCCAGAATGATTGGATAAGTTCACAACTCCACCAGCAATGCATTAGTGTTCCAATTTGCCCACATCCTCTCCAGCATTTGTCATTTTCCTGTTTTATCATCTTAGCCAATCTGACTGGTGAGATGTGGTACCTCAGAGTTGTTTTGATTTGCATTTCTCTAATCAATAGTGATTTAGAGCATTTCTTCATATGCTTATAGATATCTTTAATTTCTTTCTCTGAAAACTACCTGTTCATATCCTTTGACCATTTATCAATTGGGGAATGGCTTGTAGTCATATAGATTTGACTCAATTTTTGTATATTTTAGAAATGAGTCCTTTATCAGAGATATAGGTTGTAAAAATTCTTTCCCAATTTCCCACCTCCCTCTTGATCTTGGTTACATTGGCTTAGTTTGTACAGAAGCTTTTCAATTTAATGTAATCAAAATTATTCATTTTGCATTTTATAATGTTATCTAATTCTTGTTTGGTCATAAAATCTTTCCCCCTCCACAAATCTGACAGGTAAACTATTCCTTGCTTTCTGAGATTGCTTATAATATCATCCTTTATGCCTAGATCATGCATCCATTTAGACTTGATTTTGGTATATGGTGTTAGATAATGGTCTATGCCCAGTTTCTGCCATACTATATTCCAGTTTTCCCATCAGTTTTTATCAAATAGTGCATCCTTATCCCCAAAACTGGGGTCTTTGGGTTTATCAAACAATAGATTACTATATTCATTGATTGCTGAATCTCTTCTGCCCAATCTATTCCATTGATCCACTACTCTATTCCTCAGCCAGTACCAAGTAGTTTTGATGACTGCTGGGAAGCATTATTTTATGTGATGCTTGAGAAATTGGACCCTCCCTTTGGGGCCCTTGCTTCTTGCAATTGGACTGCTTGTTTTCTTAAAGACTGGGGAACTCCTGGCTACACACATCCATGACTCAAGGGAAGGAGTAAAGAAGAAAATAGACTGGAGAGGGAAAGCAAGGGAGACAAGGAAGGAAATCAGTGTCCCAACTCATCAGTCCATTGAGATACTTAATAGATATTAAACCAGTCTCAGCAACTCTGGATCATCCTACCTCATGGCTTTCAGTACCCTTTTCTGCTTCTAGAATCAAAACTTTTCCCACAGTGCTGGCCTCTGTTGGCCTCATTCTCATGGTGCCAAAGACAATACTAGAAAAATTTCTATTTTTTTTCTATTTTTCTATTTTTCCCCATGTAATTCCAATCACCAGTCACTTGTTTCTCTGGCAGCCATGTTCATTGAAACTATAATCCTAGTCACTCCCGTGCTCAACTATCTCTTTCGCTGTCACACACAAACACACACATGCACACCACCACCACCACAACTACCACCATGGGCTCAAGGGTAAACAGTAATTCAAAGAAATAAGAGTGCAAACAGGGCACAGATTACAGTTACATATAGTATAGATGTCAGGGAATTTGAATGAATGAATTAACAAATCATTTATTAATCACTAAGTTCTGTGAGAAAATTGCAAAATAATCCCAGTTCTCAAGGTGCTCGCATTCTAATGGAAGAAACAACATCTAAGGAAGGTTTCAGCTACAATTCAGAAGGAAAGGTCCAATAGTCCTCATGGTGCATTATGAAGCAGTTGACAATACTTCTTCATTAGTGTCATTTCTGCCAATAAAATCATTTCAGTTTCTGGTGTTTAGCCATTTGACAATGCCAAGAACTTTGGTGGCAAAACCTTTTTGTTCTGGGTCTTTAGGAGTTGGGGCTCTAATATCTGTAGGAAGTTGCCAGGCTGTTGTTTCCTAGGATGATGGCTGGAGGCATGCTGCTATAACTAATGCTACTATGAGGGCTCTTGGGTTCTCAGTCCTGAGCTGTTTCCATCAGCATCTGAGGGGAAATGGTGGTCAAGGGAACAGTGGTGATTTGCCTCCTGTTTCTCACTCAGGGTGTCTTATTGCTTTCAACTTAAGATCAGAATACTTATTAACAGCCCTTCGAGAGGGGCAGGACAGAGTTAGGGAATGTAAGCCCAGCCTTTCTCAGGCTTTTTCTGGACTCATCCTTGTAGGGAACTCTGATTGAGGAAACTTCTTTGTTGAAGATCAGCAAAGTAACTGTTCTACTATATAGAGCCCTTGAAAATTTCTTGGAACTCTGAGAGATGAAGTGATTTACCCTGAGTCACCCTAGTCCATGTCAGAAGCAGTACTTGAACTTAGACCTTCCTGAGTTCTCTATCCAATAGATGATACTCTAAGAAAAATAACAACTTCCTTTAATATAAGACATAAAGGTTCATAAATTATTCTCCTCACAATTTGATGAGATTAGCTGGCAAGGAAAGCAGCTTGTCCTGTCACAGAGTCATAATGAACAGGGAGTCAAATGCAGATTTTTATTTCCCCAAAGTCTTATGATCTGCTGAATAAGGGGAGGGAAATAATAAGAGTAGCTAAAGACCTGAGTTGGGGTAGGAGTGGTTACTTGCATAATTCCCTTCCCTTGGAGGAAATAACTGAACCTCAGAGAAGAGAGTGTGACAACAAGAGCTAGTTGGACAATCAACCAAATAAGGATTTAAGATCATGATTGACTAATTGATTAATCTGTCATATTTCTCTCACCTATTTTCCTCAGCAGTCAGGATAGGAATAGGCTAGCTATTGTGTTGGTACCACTGATGTCAGTATCATATTAGCAATCCCTACCGGCCTCCTCTTTTTGTATTCTTTTTCTTTCTTCCTTTTTTCCCCTTTTTGGCCTTTTCCTCCTCTCATACATTCCTCTTTGGTTTCTCTTTCTATCTTATCACTCCTTTTTCTTTCTGGAAGAGGCAGTGTGACCTGGACCTGGGTTTAAAGCTTAGGTCTTCCATTGATTAACGGAGAGCTTGGGTAAGTCATCAAAGTTTTCAAATCTGTTTCCTTATTATAAAATGAGATAATACCACTCACACTAATGATCTTATAGGATAGGTAACATGTGAAAGTGTTTTATAACCCTAAATAAAAACAAGTGTCCTTATTTCTTTGTTTCTTCCTTCCTTTCTTTCCTTCCTAGTTTTTGTGGGTGTGGGTGTCGGTGTGTGGTTGATTTGTTTTGTGTTCTGCTACTTTGTTGTTCAGTCATTTTAAGTCATGTCTAACTCTTCATGACTCCATTTGGGGTTTTCTTGGCAAAGATACTGGAGGGATTTGCCATTTCCTTCTCCAACTCATTTTACAGAAAAGTGAGGCAAACAGGATTAAGTGACTTGCCCAGGGTCACATGGCTAATAAGTGTCTGAAGACAGATTTGAACTCAGGAAGATGAATCTCCCTCACTCCAGGCCTGGCACTCTATGCACTATGGTGCCACCTGGTTGCCTCAGATTCTACTACTTTACTGAAACTATTATCTTGATTAGCTCTTTGTTGATTCACCGGGGTTTTCTAAGTAAATAGGGATAATGTTGTCTCCTTTTTGCTGTTTATGTCTTTAATTTCTTTCTTGTCTTATTACTGTTACCAGCAGTTGTAGAACTCTGGGTAACTTCTAGTTAGAATTGCCTGAGATGATGAGAACTTATGTGACTAACTCATGGTCATACATCTTGTATGTATGAAAATTTGAATTTGAATCCAGGACATTTTGATTTCAAGGCCAACCCTCTATTAACACTACATTATATCTCTTTAGATTCTTATTTTTTCAAGAGGCAAAAAATTGCTCAATGAAAATCAGAAAGCCCTTTTCTCTGTTTCTGTCTTCTCTGTCTTTTTCATTTCTCTCACCTCTCTCTCTCTCTCTCTCTCTCTCTCTCTCTCTCTCTCTCTCTCTCTCTCTCTCTCTCTCTCTCTTTCTTTCTCTCTCTCTCTCTCTCTCTCTCTCTCTCTCTCTCTCTCTCTCTCTCTCTCATCTGACACCATTTTCTCTCCCTTCCCAACTCCTCTTTCCCCAATGTCATTTATCTGTCCACCCATCCTGTTCCTGAAGCTTTTGGAAAATGCTCTCTACTTTTAAAGCAATGCCCTTAACACCTTATTACCTCTAACAATAGCATTTTTACCAGCCTGGCCATATTTTTGCCTCCCTTGCCCAATGACTATATTTTCCAAGAAAACAAGCCCCTTCAAACATGCCACCCCTATGCAGAACTGGGGAGAGCCACATTATCTGGCAGTGGGTGCCGGCATTTAGAAGGAAATGATTTTCTTTCATCTGTCCAAGTAAATCTTTCCCCAACACTTGTAAAGCTGATTGCTGCCAATTTCCAGCTGGAGAAACATAGCCATTTGGAGGGGGAGACATTAGCAACAAAAAGATACTCATAACATTTAAAATGGGAACTTTGTTTTTCTCTCTTCCACTTCAGGCTGTAAATTTCTCAGTATTTCACTGTCACTTATTCTAGGAAGAAAAAAAGAAACACATATTAGATGAATGCACACATAGATGTGTGTGAACATATATATATATGTATATATATACACACATATGCATACATTATTTTTATATATTCATTATATATATGTAAACATACATACATACAGGGAGAGGGATGGGGAAATTAGAACATGGTGTAGTGGATGGAGAGCTGACCTTGAAATTAAAACTATTTGGTTCCATTCCTGCCTCTGAAACATCCTTGTGACCCTGGGCAAATCATTTAACTTCTCAGTGTGCTAAGTAACTCTCTAAGACTATATATAAGCTGCAGAAAAGGAGCTGACCTGCAATGGTACAAGGGATTCTTTGTATCAGTGAAATCATATGTATAGTCCTTACACACACACACACACACACACACACACACACACACACACACACACACTCATATACATCTCTTCCCTCATAACACATTTCAGTCCTCCTGTCCAGATATGAAAGATAGAAGATCAGTTCTATGTTAAGCCCCAGTCCTGACCTGAGAGCTAATTCTCCAGCTCTTATATACTAAGCATTTCCACTTCTACCTCTTACAACCGAGAGAAAGGAGAGATGGGGAAATAAAGGAGAGACAGGGAAATAAAGGAGAAAAGGGAAATAAAACACTTCCCTCCAAAGAGTAGCTGCAGGAATCTCAGACCTAAGAGCAAATAATGATTTCCTCCTCTGCTTTTTAAGTAAATACTGCTGCACAATGAGCTATTGGGCTGGACAGGTGCAAAATAATAGACTCTTTTCCAAGGCTCCCCACCTCCAGGGACCGATGCTAACTGCATCAGGTACTCAATTTTCTTTTGTTATTTAAAAACATGTTTGTAGATTCCTGGGGGGGGGGGGAGGTGCTGCTCCTGCTCTAGCTACCACAAGACTGGCCTAATTTGTATTTTTACTTTATTAATGGAAAACTACCTGGTGGCCCCAGGATCTGCCTGCCCAGGGAGACTTCTAATGCATCCATGTGATGTGATGGCACTTGGGGAAGGAATGCCCTTATCAGCAGACAGTATCTTATGGACAGAGGCCCAGGAGGTAGAGGACATATTGAGACCCAAGAGACTCATGTTTTAGTCTTGGCTCTGTTCCTAATGACCTATGTGACATAGGCTGTCATTTGAGCCTCTCTGGCCCTCAGTTTGATCATCTATTAAATGTGAAGAAAACAAACAAACCTTAGCAGTTTGCCATGAGGATAAAAGCTAAAAAAGCATTAGAGGAACAATTAAAAGCATAACATAAATATGAAGGGTAAGTAATTACACAGGAGAATTATACTTCATCAGTGTGGAGAACTTCTGGCCTCCATTACTAAGGTCATGGGCTATAGTTTAAGAGGTAAAGTCTTAGAAAGTTTTCTGAGACACTGGGAGGTTGTTGCTCACTTAGCCTAATTTAAGAGGCTGACCTTGATCCTAGGTCCATGTTTCTTTACCCCAGTCATTCTCTAACCTGCTGCTGCTGCCCACTCCTATTGGATCTCCAGAGACCATGCCCTGGAAAAGTTGTAAAATTCTTATCCTGAGTCAAACTGTGCTGATTGGTGAGATGACACCAATTTGTTCACAGACCCAACCTTTTTCTACCTAGTAATATTCTTAACCTCTTGCTCATTTCTCAACCCCCCATCTCTCTCTCTCTCTCTCTCTCTCTCTCTCTCTCTCTCTCTCTCTCTCTCTCTCTCTTTCTCTCTCTCTCTCTGTCAGTCTGTCTCTATTTCTCTCTCCCTTTCCATCTCTTATTTTGAGAACTGAAATCAAATCAAGGGTACCATTGCTTCTGGAAGAGTTGTAACATTTGACTGCCCCAATATTTTACTTACCATCCCTGTGACTCCCCAGACCAAAACATCCTTCCTTGGCCAAAACTCCTCTATGTGTCTTATGTCCTCCTGTTAGAATGTAAGAACCTTGAGCGCAGAAGATATCCCCCTATCTTTTTTTGGGGGGGGAGTAATCAAATGCTTAGCACAGTATCTGGCACAAAGTTATTGCTAAACAATGCTATATTCACTTATTCATTTAGTCAGTAAGTCAGCAGGTCAGTCAGTTATTAGTCTTTCTGAGAAGGCAGCCTGGTGAAGTATAAACACCCCTGAGCTTGAAGTGCTAAATTTGGAGTCACCAGGCTTGAGTTTGAATCCTAGTTTTGTTTCTTGCTGCTTTGTGACCTTGTATAAATCACATAATCTCTCTGGGTCTAGTATTCATATCTGTAAGATTAGTGGGGGGTGGAGGAAGTGAGAGTGGGAGTGGGTTGAATTAGATTAGGGGTGGGAAACCTGCAGCCTTGAGACCACTTGTGACCTTCTAGGTCATCAAGTGTGGCTTTTTGACTGAATCCAAGTTATACAGAACAAATCCTTTTATTAAGGGAATTTGTTCTGTGAAGTTTTGGATTCAGGCAAAGGGCCCCACTTGAGGACCTAGAGGGCCACATGTGGCCTCGAGGCTGCAGGTTCCCCAACCCTGGATTAGATGATCTTGAAATTCCACTTTACCTTTAAATATAGATTCCATGACTCCAGGTGCAGAACTCGATCCACTAAATTACACTGTTGCTCAAATTGTCATTCCTGTTAGTTAATACATTACTAATTAACAAACTCACCTCCCCTCCACCATGGTTATTATGTCTTCCCCAGCTCAGTGATTCAAACTTACTCCCTATCCCCACACTGTTCCATCCCTTATTATCGTTCCTCTCAAACTACTTTCACTCTGAAGCTACCAACACCTTTTATTGTGTTGTCTGGAATGCTTGCTCCATAGACAACAACCTTGCTTTCATAGTAAATCTTTTTTTTTTCCCACTCCTTCTGTCTTCTGGTTTTCCCTAAGACCTAGCTTCCTCCTGATGACATAACCTCCTGGACTGCCCTTTCCAGCTAGCTACACTCTCTATTCACACCCCTAAGTCACTGGTCAATGTGAAGGAGTTGGAATACTCCCATTTCCAGGTTCTCCCCTTACCATCTTCACTTCACAACCCCTCCTCTGAGATTCACTCAGTCCATATCTACTTACCCAGTCAAAATTCTAGTGACTGTTGGCCACCAATCTCCAGAATACTCTTACCTCAGCAACTTTAAAATCTTACTTTCTTCCCCAACTTCTGCCTTCATATTAGGGAACTTGAACACACATATTTATATCCCCTCCCATAACCTCATAGTTTCTCAACTTGCTCATTTTCCATGACCTATCCCTCCACCCCACTTCAGTTACACTCATAGACTCATACCCTTGATTTTGCCATCCCCCACATATGTACCACTTCCATGTTTTTGAACTCTAAAATTCCCTTGATCAATATCTATTGTTCTCCTTTTTCCTCTAACTTACAGCACTAGAGTTTGTTCTTTGTCCACCCCACGACCTCTAAACCCTTGATCGATCTCTCAATTCTCTCTTTGGCCATTACCCCTGCAGTAGTTATACTCTCCTTTTTTACTCATCTTGACCCCTTGGTGAACCGGTAGGACTCTACACCATCCTTTTCTCTTGAGTCCTTTGCCCCCTTATCATATTGCTAACGTTGCCCTGCCAACTCTCAGCCTTTGATCACTCCCAATATTAACTGCCTTCACCCCTAAGCACATGATACTGAATGAAGGTAGAGAAAATCCACAAATTATGTGGACTGACTCCATTACAATTTTTTTTTCCAAAATGCTTTATCAACTTCTGGTTTACATCATTTATTTCCGCCAGATTTTGAGTTACAATTTCCCCCCATTTTCCCCACCCACCACCCCAGAATAGCAGTCCCACAGGATATCCCCTCATCCAATCTGCTCTCTCCCATATCTTCTCCCATGCCCCCTTGGATTTTTCCAGTAGGACAAGGTGAATCTCTGTGCCCCAATGCCTGTAGATCTTATTTCCCAATTATATGTAAAATACTATTAATAATAGTATTTATATATTTTAAAACATTTGATTTTTAAACTTCAATTTCCAGATTCATTCCCTTCCTCCCTTGTTACCCACCCTTACAGGGAAGATAAGTAATTCATTATATGTTGTACACGTATAGCTATGCAAAACACCACCATAGTAGATAAATTGTAAAAGACTGACTATATTTCCCTCCCTCCTAACCCACCTCCCCCTTGGTCTATTCCCTACTTTGATCCTGTCTCTTTTCAAAAGTGGGTGCTTCCAACTTCCCTCCCCCACTTCCCTCCCTTCCATCATGCCCCCTCTCATCCCCTTCCCCCTACTGTCCTGTAGTGTGAGATATCCTATTTAGTATATATGTCATTCTCTCCCTGAGCCAAATTCAGTGAGAACAAGGTTTTGCCTTAATGCCTTCCTGTTCTTCCCCTCCCTTGTAACCATTTTCTCTTGCCTCTTCTATATGAGATAGTCCACCCCCATAATGTCTCTCCCCATCTCCTTTTGTTATACCTCTCTCTCACCTCTTGATCTTAAGTATCATCTCTTCCTATTAAATTCGACCTGTGTCCTCCAGCTATGTACACCTGTACACATATATACACACATTCACATATGTATTCTTATGCCCATATACCCTTCTTCAACTATTTTCAACTTGAGAAAGGTTTCATCAGTTACAGTTATCATTTTTCCATGTAGGAATGTAAATAGTTCAACTTTGATAAGTTCCTTATGATTTCTTTTCCCTGTTTACCTTCTCAAGTATCTCTTACTTCGTGTATCTGAATGTCAAATTTTTCTATTCAACTCTGGTTTTTTCATCAAGAATGCTTGACAGTCCTCTATTCCACTGAATGACCATATTTTCCCCCTGAAACATAATACTCAGTTTTGCTGGGTAGGTGATTCTTGGTTTTAATACCAGCTCTTTTGCCCTCCAGAATATCATATTCTGAGCCCTTTGATCCCTCAGTGTAGAAGTTGCCAGATCCTGTGCTATCCTAATTGTGTTTCCACAATATTGAAATTGTTTCTTCCTGGCTGCTTGTAATATTTTCTCCTTGATCTGGGTATTCTGGAACCTGGCTATGATATTCCTAGGAGTTTTCTTTTGGGGATCTTTTTCAGGAGGTGATTGGTGGATTCTTTCAACCCTCTATTTTGCCCTCTGGATCGAAAACATCAGGGCAATTTTCCTTGAGAATTTCTTGGAGGATGATTTCTAGGTTCTTTCTTTGATCATGGCTTTCAGGTAGTCCAATAATTTTTAAATTATCTCTCCTGGATCTATTTTCCAGGTCAGTGGTTTTTCCCATGAAGTATTTCACATTCCCTTCTATTCTTTCATTTGTTTGGAAATGTTTAACAGCATCTTGATTTCTCATAAAGTCACTAGCTTCCATTTGCTCCAGTCTAATTCTGAAGTAATGATTCTCCTCAGTGAGGCTTTTGAGATTCTTTTTCCATCTGGCAAATTTGGCTTTTTAAGGCATTTTTCTTCTCATTGCCTTTTTGAGCCTCTTTTGCCATTTGAGTTAGTCTATTTTTTAAGGTATTATTTTCCTCAGTCAGACAGTTGACTCTCATTTCATACTTTTCTTGCATCTTTCTCATTTCTCTTCCCAATTTTTCCTCCACTTCTCTTATTTCATTTTTCAAATCCTTCTTAAGGTCCTCTATGGCCTTTAACCCACTCATATTTTCATTTGGGGCTTTTGGTGCAGAGGATATGACCTCCCAATCCTCCTCCTGTTCCATGCTTTGGTCCTCTTTGCCCCCAAAATTGGAGTCTAATGTTACATTTTTATGTTTATTTTGTTTCCTTTGCCTAGGCATGTGCCACTCAATTACTTGACTTTTGGGCTTGTTGCCACAGTAGTACTCTGCCACCAGCCAGGGGAGCTTCCATCCTAAATACTGGAGTTTCCTCAGCTGCCAGAGATATTAGTTGGGTGCCCTCTCTGAAGCTCCCACAGGCTCTGGCAAGCTGGTCACACACCCCAAGGCTTCCACCCCAGACTGCAATCCAAATCCAAGAAGGTTAAAGCAAGAGTGATTATCCCCCCCCCCACCCAAGGCTGATCACTGGTCCCCCTACAGTCCACAGGCCAGGAACTGAAGCTGCAACATGGCTGCCGTACCACATCTACTCAGCGGCTTCTCGCCCCCAGGGAAAGAGGCTAAGAGTTCTCCCAGCCAGTCCCAAAGTCCATACTACACTGACCTCTCACTTTGTCATTAGCATCTATGTGTTGGTAATTCTGGAAACATCACAGCTGCTGGTGTTCTGGAGTCCCTCCAGCTGGCTGCTTGTCCGGCCGCCCTGGGGCTAAAACCTCTGACTCAGGCAGGCCTGGGCTCAGCTCCCAGAGCACTGTACTGGCCACTCCCTGCCTGGCTGCCAGGCTGTCCTAAGTAGGAGGTTATCTTCCCTGTGTCATTTTGTGGGTTCTGGAGCTCCAGAAGTTGTTCAGAGTCCCCTTTTGTATGTTTTGGAAGTGGTGTGCACAGGAGCGCCTTGGAAATGCTGTTTCTACTCCGCCATCTTGGCTCCACCCCCTCCATTACAAATTTATATTACATAGCCACAACTGAGCCCTCACTACCTCAAGGCAGTCCTTTTGGAACTCTAATCAATTTACTTTCCTACTTGCCACAAGAGTTCTTCCAAATTTTTCCATCTTTTCTCAAACCTCCATGGCTCCCTATCTTCCACTCTTTCATCCCATTCTCTAAGCTGAGAACTCTGAATCATATTTTACTCAAAAAAATTGAAGTTATTCAAATAAGAGCTCCCTCTTCTCCCTTTCTACTCATCTCACATCACCTGGATGCCTCCTGCTGTTATCTTCCCCCACTCACCCCTGTGTTACATGAAGAGCTAGCCTTTCTCCTTTCCAAGGCTAATTCTTCATATGCACAAGTGATTATTCCATCCCTTCTTTTCCTAGAGATCTTATTTCTGATCCCCACTCTCTCACTTATCTTCAAAATCCCTTTTTACTGGCTATTTACCTATTTACTACAAGCATGTACATGTCTCATTCAGCCTCAAAAACCCCCCTCATGATTCCCTATCTCTTCTGCATATTGCGGCTAAACACCTTGAGAAGGCCATCTATAAGTGCCTCCACTTCCTCTCCTCTCACTCTTTTCTTAACTCTCTACAGTCTGGCTTGCTACTTCATCATTCAACCAATACTGCTCTCTTCAAAATTACTAATGATCTCTTAATCGCCTCTTCTCAGTCTTCATTCTTTTTGTCTTTTCTCTAGTCTTTACCACTATTGATCATTTTCTTTTTGCTGCTCTTTTTGTGACATCACTCTCTCCTGGTTCTCCTCCTACCTATCTGACCTCTCTTTCTCAGTCTCCATTGCTGGATCTTCATCCGCTTCATGCTCATGTATCATGTGTATCCATAGAGTTTTGTCTTGGACCCTCTTCTCTTTTTCCTTTATAGTATAGATATACTATTTCATTTGTTGATCCCATCACCTCTTATTAATTCAATTATTATCTCTATGCTAATGATTCTTAAATCTATTTATCCATTTCTGCCCTCATCTCACACATCCAGTTGCTTATTAGACCATTCAACATATCTAAACTGAACTCATGTTTTCTCCCAAACCTTCTCCCCTTCCTATTTTCCTTATAATTGTCAAGGACACTGATATCCTTCTAGTCACCCAGGCTGGCAATCCAGGTGCTATCCTCGACTCTTCACTTTCCTTCACCTCCTTATCCCATATCTAATCTATTTTCAAAGCCTATGGATTTTGCTTCATTATATCTCTTCTATATGCTTCTTTTTCTCCTCTAACACTACTACCATCCTGGTACAGGCCCTCATCATCTCTTGATTGGACTATTACAATAGCTTAATGGTTGTTCTGACTGTCCAAAATCTCTATCTAGTCCATCCTCCAGTCTACTGCCAAATTGATCTTCCTAAACACAGATCTCCTTCTCAAACTCCAGTGGTTCACTATTTCCTTCAGGATCAAATAGAAAATGCTGTTTTAAGTCTTTCATAACATAAGCCTTTCTTATTTTTCTGGTGTCCTTATAGCTTATACCCCACTACATACTTTGGAGTTCCAGTGATACTGACTTCTTTCCTGTTCCTCAAAATAAAAACTCCGTCTCTGCACTCTTAGCACTTTCATTGGTTGTTCCCCATGACTGGAAAGCTCTCCTTCCTGATCTTTACCTACTGGCTTCTCTGGATTCTTTCAAGTCCCAGTAAAAATCCCACCTTCTATAGGAAGCTTATTCTAATTCCTCTTCATTCTAGTGCTTTCCCTCTATTGAGTATTTCCAATTTATCTTATATATAGCTTATGTGTACATAGTTTACATGTTACCTCTCCCTTTAGATTTAACCTCCTTGAGTGCAGGGACTACCTTGTACCTTTTTTGTAGTTCCCTTGATTAGCATAGTGCCTGGTACATAAGATGATTTTAATAAACATTTATTGATTGGTTGACTGTATTATATGCTATATGACTATAATTGAATCCATGACTAATGCCTCATTATAATAAAAAAGTGACCTTGGGCTCTTGAAGGTGATAATAGTAGAATGCAAGAAAGAAAGAGCTCTAGTATTGATCCAGTGTAGTGGCAAACACAAAAAGAGAAAATACAAAGAAAATATAGAGAAAATACAAGCAGAGAAATAAAGACCAACAGGCAGGACTCTGACTGATTGAATCAACTATACACTTTACATACATCCCTGGATCAAGAGAGCCTTCACATCTGAGCAGGCAGGAGGCTCTGATAATAAGGCCACTCAGAATCTCAACCAGAATCTCAATCAACTCTTGTGATTACAAGATCCTTCTCATAAACAAGCCCTCAAAGCAAAATACCAACTCAGAGTATATATACACTTCTCAGAGCCAGAAGGCATCACAACCCTCCTGACTTAGTACTTAATTAGAAATTAGTAAAGGGTGTGAAAGCCTTCCTACAAGCAAGCCTCAAAGGAGACCTATTAATGGGCAGGGGAAACTTTTTTAAGTCCCATCAATATTACACCTAGCAATAGATTGAATATCCAAGTACAAGGTCTAAATACAGAGAAACTAACCACCAGGAGAATGGACCATAGGTGATGAATTCTTTGGCCAAAGCAACTCATGAAGAAAGTATTTTGAAGTTGTTTTATCTCCATAGTGTTATTGTGTAAATTGCTCTCCTAGTTATGCTAACCCTGCCCTGCATCAGTTTATAGAGGTCTTCCCAGTTTCTTCTAAAACTGTCCATTTCACCATTTCTTGTTATATAATAATAAAGAACATCAAGAAAAAATTAAAGAAAACCAATTTTTGAAGAAACACTCCCTCGCAGTTAAAATATTGAGGAAAGACACCAGACTTTTCTGAGGACAGAATAGAGGACTGACCCTTTGATGAATAGACTGAAAAGATCTATTTGAAACCAGAGCATCAACCAAAATGACAGTGACTATAGAGCATATCATCTACCATATCATTTGCATGTGACTATTTCTAGATCTTTGAAATTTATTATTGGAAAATTGTATATCAAATGATTGTTTGGAGATAGCAGGAAGACTAAGTGAGGATTGTTGGATCCTCATTGTTGTACCTGACAGAAAGGAGAATTTCTTGAATTTGACCTTACAGGGTAAACATGAGTCAATGACTACCTGGGGGCTCTGCTTTCTATCTTTGGAAGCTATTAAGATGCCAACAGGAAAAGATATAAAGAGATAAATAGAGGAAGTAGTTCAGTAAGCTGAGCTTAGTAGTAGTGACAAGAAGCCAAAGGTAGAAAACAAAGAAAGTTGGAAAAGATGCTTACAGATGACAGAATTCTGAACCTGACTAGAGCTCTGCTGACTGGAAGCCTGCTGATTGGAAAAAAGACATTGCTTTCTTATAAGCTAGAGCAATATTGGATCAGTTGAGAGAGCTTTTCAGCTGAATCCTAGTTATGCATGCAGAGCTGTATGCACTTATTGCTTTTTGGCACCATCTAAAGCATGAGAGAGGAAAAACATCTCAGGGGTGTCTGGTTGCCCTTTACTGACCTTTATGGTTAAAGCTATTCCCTTGAAGGTCAAATACTGAAGCTTCATCTTAAATATTCTGGTCATTTATTTATTTATATATTTATATATTTATTTATTTTTAAAGCAATTGGGGTTAAGTAACTTGCTCAAGGTTACACGGCTAGTCATTATTTATGCGTGGGTGCTCATTTTCTGAGGCCGGATCTGATCTCAGGTCATCCCAACTCGGAGGCCTGCGCTCTTACTCACTGCGCCACCTAGCCGCCCCTTTAGGGCAATTGGGGTTAAGTAACTTGCCCAAGGTTACACGGCTAGGTTTTTTTTTGTTTGTGTGGATTAAGTGTCTGAGGCCGGCTCCGAACTCAGGTCCTTCTGATTTCAGGGCTGGCGCTCTATTCACTGCGCCACCTAGCCGCCCCTAATATTCTGGTCATTTAATGAAAAGACAGGACTCATTGGAAAAGCCCTTGATGTTGGGAAAGATTGAAGGTGACAACAGAGGATGAAATGGCTAGTGGCATGGAAACAACAGACGTGAGTTTGGATAGTTAGAGATAGTGGTGGATAGAAGATAATGGTGGATAGAAGGGCCTGGCATGCTAGGGTCCATGGGGGTCATGAAGAGTGGGACATGACTGAATATATGAACATCAACAAAAATGTTTTACTGTGAGGAAAGGCTGCTGATTAAATAAAAAGAATTCCTTGCCATTTGTAGATGCATTTGAGGCCTTTGGTATTTCTTTGATAAGAATACTCTGTCACTGAAAGGGCATAACACTTTGCTAAGTGCCCTGTTAGAGGTGGCTATGAGTAAAAAGAGCCTGGCACTGCTTCATCTACTTGACAGGAGAGATGTTGGAGAATCAGAAAGGTTAGCAGAGTAGTAGCTTTGTATTGTGCAAACTGCTCCTAAAGGAACCAAGAATATGAAGGTTTATGGTCTAGTCATGAATTGTTCTGGGCACATAAGGTCTTCAATATATGTGATTTCCCGTTAGGTTTCTAGTGTATGCCTACTCTTTTTTCTTCCTCCCATATCCTGATACACATTACATGCCCTGGTAAAAGAGTGAAACCAAAGTTTATGGGTAGACTGTGATGTTTTGATTTTTCCAAATTAATCCTATGATCTGAACTTGTTTCATAATTTATTTTTTGTGCATTTTGGGGTAAGTCATTTAACCTCTCTAGGCTTCATTCTCCTCATCTATAAGATAAAAGATTTAGAATTATTATCTATGTTTCCTTACAGTCCTAGGTCTTTACCAGATTCTATAAATGACAGAAATCTTGGGATGAAGTCACAACATTATATTATTCATGGTGGATTAAAAAAAAGGATGGCAAAACATAGGCAGACTGACATACACCCCCAGATTTCAGGAGAGAAGACACCAAAGTATAAGAAAAAAGATAAGTCTCCCATAAGTTTAAAAATATATACACATAAATATGTACATACACAGGTGTGTGTGTGTGTGTGTGTGTGTGTGTGCATGATGGAAGTCAGAGACAGTAAGAATAATGTTAGGAAATCTAATCTGGAGAATGAACTGAGGTTGTTGATGAATACTAAGAACAACAAATAAGATTTTTTAAAAATATATTTAATACAAGAAGAAAATCAAGAATAGGATAGGAGTGCTAGTTGAATGATAAGATGATAATTAACAATGGCAAAAAGTTAAATGATGCCGCTCCTCTTCTCTTTTCTTTCTTCCTTCCTTCCTTCCTTCCTCCCTTCCTCCCTTCCTTCCTTTTCCATCTAAGTAACTATTAACCTATATCTACTTAACTGTTGTGAATATCAGTTGAAATAATGCATTTGAAGTACTTTGTACACATTAAAGAGCTACAGGCCACATGGTATAGTGGGAAAAGCAAAGAAATTGGAGTAAGGATAGACCCAGGTTCAGATTTCACCTCTCAAATCCCTTAGTCTCTCTTCATTTCAGTTTCCTTATCTGTGAAAATCAGGTTAATGAAAACTGAGATATCTGCTGTGGTCCAATGGTGAGGTCTAGGAGCTAAGTGCTTATAAAGATAGGCAAGAATCACTCTCTGTCCTCGGGGAACATACATTTTAATGGGAGAGACCGTATGCAAATCAATAAGCAGAGAAAAGATTAATATATATATATATGTAGATGGTAGGTAATCTCAGATGGGAAAGCTCTAGCACCTGGAGGGGAGGCAGGAAAAGCCTTTTGCAGAAGGCAGGATTTGAGCTGGATCTTGAGATACTATATCTAAAATACAATATTATCTCCAGCCCTCAGATTCCTTCATCAATCCTCTAGCCAAGAATAGGGTCTTCAGGGATAGGATAAGGAACAGAAGCAAAGGCCTTCAGATTGCATCCAGAAATGGGAGGGCTTTCCTGGAGCATCATCATGGAAGGTTCTAGAGCACCAAAAGGGTACTGGACTCTAAATTCTAGAATGCTGATAGAGGGAAGAGGGATGGGATAAATGTGTTGAAGACAAGCTTTGTCTACTTCAGCCATTTTTTCAGGCCTTGGGGGGATGACTGTGACTCCTGCTGAAGCCAGAAGTAACCTAAGTCGCTCTTCTGCCACAATTATATTTGGCTAGTACCAGTCTCCCAGGTACCTAATGTGGTACAAGAAATCATTTTTCTCATGTCTGGCTGGGAGCAGGCAAGGGAGAAGGCAGCAGTGCAGAACCTACCTCTTTCCCCTCAGAAGTTACCTCTGTGTTCTCAGATCAATTTATTCCTAATAAACCCAGAGACTTAAGATTCTCCCAGATACTTGAGTCATGGGGTAGCCTGCTGGACCTTTCTTACCTCTCTTACGCCATCGACAATCACAGCAGCAGGCTAGGTAGTACCAGGGGCCTGCTGATGCCAATCTAAACATATTCTTTGGCACCCAGACTTTATGGCTGCACATATGGTATGAAAAATTGCCCAATATTCTGGACCCTCAACCAGACCCTTCTTTTGGCATCTATAAGAATGAACCTCCTCTCCTCTCCCATGAGAACTGCCATGTGATAATGACGCTATACTCAATAAACACTCAGTGAGGGTTGTGATAGGGCATTACTATCATTATTTTTAACCTACCACACAGTAAACAAGGTCTCAGCCTCCTTAGAAATTATAGAGAGTGTGAATCCTGGGACAGTGAAATCACTCAGAAGCAGTAAAGACCCAAAGTTGTCACTTATGCAAATGATGGTGTCATTCTCAGGGCCAAGCTTTGGAAGGGCCATATACCATAGACCAATAGGCATTTAAAAGGCAAATTCCCTCGAACTCTCTGGAATAATGAGCAGACTGTAAGATGTAAAGCTGAAAATGACAGATTCTGAAGGTCCCAGATGAGCCTTGGTCCCCATAATTCTCTCTCTTCTCACTCTTGGCCTGCTGCAAGTCCCCTTGTAATCTTAACCTCAGTAGCATAGGGTTTGCAAAATTAATCCAGGGCCTCTGCAGAAAAAGAGATGCAAAGTGCCTTGCCCAGTTCCAATGCCCTGACCCCCAGGGCATTGGTTGTATGCCAGGGTTTGGGGCTTTCTTCAAAGGGCTCCCCAGCTGTCCACCCCGAGGAATTCCACCAGTGATGTGGAGCAGGGCCAGGACCCACTAGTGCAGCTGCTTCAATTGGACATTGGGGAAGTCAGGACGGCAATGCTCAGAATTGCACCTGCAAACAAGTGGCAAGCCAATGCATAAAATAGAGTTCTGATGCCTCATTCATTTTTCATTGTTCTCCTAGGATGTACAAAATAGATAGCCTCTGCATACATCATTGCTGTTCAGTCATTTCAGTGGTGTCCAACTCAATCATGGTGCCATTTGGGGTTTTCTTGGCAAAGGTACTGAAGTGGTTTGCCATTTCCTTCTCCAGATCATTTGCAGATGAGGAGACTGAGGCAAACAGAGTTAAGTAACCTGCTCAGTTTTATAGATAGTAAACATCTGAGGCTAGATTTGAACTCAGGTCTTCCTGACTCCAAGCCCAGGGCTCTATCCACTGCACCACCTAGTTGGCCCATATATGCCTTCAAATGTGTATCAATAGAGCAGGCAAATTTTATGTATGTAACAGTTCAGAATGCAATAGGAGTATAAGCTAGTCTTTCCAAAGGGGTGTGGTTGTCCCCATTTTGGGGCCATCGGGTTGAAAACCTATAAGGAATCCTAGAATTCATGATGTAAAGGTGATAATGAAAAAACCTTCTCTCTGGATTTCCTGACCTAGGCTGCTTTTCTATTTCCTGACCTAGGCTGCTTTTCTCTACTGACTTGACATCATCTAACTATTCCCCCAAAGAAACTACTGGCCAAAGCTTCTCGGCCTGTATTAGGAGCAGCAGGGAAAATGTCAAATATTTCATTAAAATCAGCACGGGATGCTGATGTGAACCCACCACTCTGGCCCATCAAAGACCAGACACTGGGATCCAAACCAGTCCTGGCTTCAATAGGAGATCTGGTGCTTTAGTGATCTCAGCCATAGAAATAGAAAGCGCCTCCGTTTCCTCTGTTGTTACCTTATCTTTATACCCTTTGGAGAGCCTCAAGAACTGCTCAGCTCATAATACACACACTTATACACACACACAGAGACACACAGACACACACACAGACACATACACATATACACATCTCATTATGCTGAGATGAGGAGAAGCAGAAAAATACTTCAAAAGGCAGAGCGTAGGCTCAAGCTCCAGGTTTATTGAATTCCCCCAAATACTGCCTCTTCTTCTGAAAAAGGTTACTGTTTGGAAACAACTTTAATCTGGCCAAAGAAAAGACAAAGAGGGAGAAAAGGGAGAAAGATAGTGTTGGGGGAGGAGGTGCAAAGAAGAAGGGGAGAGAGAGAGAGAGAGAGAGAGAGAGAGAGAGAGAGAGAGAGAGAGAGAGAGAGAGAGAGAGAGAGAGGATTGTTAATTTCAATTGATTTTCTGATAAGGTTTCATATCCTGAAGTGTGCTTCAAATCTGAAAAGTGACATCTGCTGAGATCGCCCATCAGTGTCTGAATTCTCCTGAATGTAATTAGATCTGAGACAAGATAGAAGACTCAGTACGGTGGCCCTTAGGGAGGAAATGGTCTTTGAAAAGAATTATGTTAATCAGACTAGCCTTCTTCTTGCATCTGTTCTGCTGTTATTCTGGGTAAAATTAATAGGTCTAAGGAAGGATCTGATCATAATGACAATCTGGTCTTCACAGCAGGAGATTTTATAAAGGAGCTGAACTGTGCCTTGTTGAAAACACTTAAAGTAATTAGTTACAGGGCTACTCACTTTCTTTCCTTTTTAATAATAATAATGGTTATTAATGTTTACAAATTAAAGAGCTACACTCCAGATGAAAGGAGGACTGAAATGTAGACTCGGGGAGCAAACACCCTGCACCTCAGGCCAAGGGGGGAAATGACATGGTAGCTGCTCTTTTGCAGCCTGACTTCCCCATCTCTCTGTGTTAGCCAGACCCACCCCCCCACCTGGCCCTAGCCTAGTTTCACTTGATCCTCAGAGATTGTTGGGAAGAAACTGTCCCAGTTGCAGAGGGGAGACAGAGGCCCTTAGCTGAGAAACAACAAGTAGGATTTACTAATCTCCAGTCACATTCCTGCCTCAATTTCCTTATGGACATAAAAGAAGGTACAGATCCACATCTTTCTCCAGTCATATCCCTGCCTCAGTTTCCTTTATGGACTTAAAAGAAGGTTCAAACCCACATCCTCCTCCTCCTTCTCCTCATCATTTATACTTATATAGTACTTTAGAAATCTTAAAATAAATACACATATAGGTAGCACACTATATTGGACTTGGGTCAGAAAGACCCCAGTTCAAGTCTCGTCTCAGACACCTTTTAGCTGTGTAACCCTGAACGAGTCTTTTAACCTTTTTCAGCCTCAGTTTCCTCTTCTGTAAAAATGTACTAAATTGAATTCCATGGCTTCTAAAGGCCTTTTCCAGATTAAAATCTATGATCTTATGATTTTGCTTAGAGATCCAAAGAACTGCAGAATATTTCAATGAGTGGATTGTAAAGATAATCTTTTCTAACCCCCTTATCTTACAAAGGAAACAACTGCGAAGCCTTAAGAAATGCAGGCTTAGAGACTTGCACTTATGGAACACTGTGTCACAGTGAAAGGGAGCTTGGTTCCATTTTTCTCTTTATCTCCTGTATGAACATGGTTGAGATGCTACCTCCCTGTAGACCTGTTTCTCTACCTGTAAAATTAAGAGGTTGGTTTGGATAACTTCTCAAAGCCCTTACAGCTCATGATTCTTTGTCCCTTCCTAATTTTTTAGTCCTCTTACTTTTTACTCCATTCCATAAATTCTAGGATCCAGCCCCACTGGCTTCCTTTGATAACCATCCCACCTGATATTCTATCTCCAGCTCTGTGATTTTTTCACTGGCTGCCACCTATACTTGGGATGATTTCTCACCTCACCTTTGCCTCCTTGCTCCCTCCCCTAGCTTCCTTCAAGACCCAGCTCAAAACCCTCTGAGATTACCTTCCATTTACAAGTTATGCTATCTTGAGTGACTTGCCCAGTATCACAGAGCTAGCCAGCATCTGAGGTTGGATTTGAACTCTGGTCTTCTTGACTTCTTGACAGTGCCTTATCCATTAAGTCACCTAGCTGTGGAGTATATGGGGTATGTATGGAGAATTAGCATCTCTGGTATAAGGGCTTGCCAATGCCTTTTCAGGGTTTCTCATCCACCTTTACTGTCTACCTATCACTCAACTCTCACCAGTGGCTCCAAGAAGCTATAATCAAACCCTGGTAAAACCATCCGGGCAGAAGGCTAAACCAGGATGATGCTAACTGGTCTCAAACTTGTCTGTGAGTTAGGGGGATGTCTACCCCAAGCATGTGAAGACTTCCCTTGGTGGAAAGGGCAGATGAGAACAATTTATTCCAACAGCAGTGATGGTGGCTGAAGTGGGTGCCATGGAGTACTTAGAGTTTGGTCAGACATTTAAGATGCCAGGGTCATCTATTGCCTCCAGAGCCATTGCTGGTTGTCTTGACTTTTGTCTTGCTTTGATGACTCTGGAAGACACAGTGAGTTTGATGATTTTGTGCAATTGTGCCTCACTTAAATCCAACTCACTCATCAGTCAAGACATCACCCCGTGATGTCATCAGTCCTCTTCTAAAATGAGGGACGAACAACACATTATCTTGTATGTACATAGTTATTTGCATGCTGTTTCCCCCTGTAGCATGTGAGTTCCTTGAAAACAGGGAGTTTCTTTGGATCCCCAGCTCTTAGTACAGTGCCTGGTATATAGTAAACACTTAATAAATGTTTATTGACTGACTTGAAATTTTTATTAGTTCTATGGTCACATATGCAGTATTGTTTCCAGGTATATTTTAATATCTCCAAAAAAAGTGTGTGCATTTGTATATCATTTTAAAAATAAAATTTGTCAATTAAAACATAAATTTAATTAAGTTTTAGTTTCTTTAGGTCTGTTTAATCAATGAAAATAATTATGATTGAGCATTCAAAATATGTTCACCTTAAAAAAATTCTCTGGGTATACACTTGAATGAAAAATAATGTTTTTGGTAGGTAATGTTTATGGTAGCTAATACTTGAGGGGAATCATGGTCCCTAACCAAGACCAAGGCCCTAAAAAAATTAAGATAGGCACCCAAGGAAGCATGGAGAAAGATCCTGGAGAAAGGGAGATAGGAAGATTCCAAGGAAAAGAAAAACACCATTCAGTCAAAATTGTCCCTCAATTTTATTTTTTTTTAAATTTATAAATAAAATATATAGTCAATGTGGTCTAGCTGAAAAAGCACTGTACTTGGATTAAAAAGATCTGAGTTCTAGTCAGGAGTGCACTAAAGCCAGCTCGAATCCAGCTCATAAGAGTCAATAGTTAAATTTTCAGTGTAAGCATTTACATCTTGGAAATTGGCAAATGCTACAAATCAGGGCTTGATTTCTTATTTTATTGAGTATGTCTAGAATTAAGATACTGATGGAGAAAATGTTATGTCATGTGTACATTTTTTCTCCACAACACTGATTGTTTAACTTTTACCAGCACACTTCTGGGTCCAGTTCTATCACTTAATCAGTGTGTGATTTCCCTGAATGTCAGGTACCTTTCCTGCAAAATCATAATATTTGTTCTACCTCATAGGGTTATTGTGAGGCTAAAATGAAATAATGCATAAGAAATGTTCAAGAGGCCCCTGAACTTGTCCTTTTGAGTGGCCATATTTTCCAGAAATACTGAACCTGGAGCATGCAAGAGGCCCTGAGTTTATCAAGGACAAAGACCCTCCAAAGTGACATAATGTGTCATTCACATCCCAAACTGTACACCCTGTGTGTCCTAGGAAGTCAAGAAAGAGGCCAGTCTGTCTGTGCTGAGCAAAGAAACTGCATGTGCAGCTGGGACCCTTATAGATAAGCATACCATCCTATCTTCATGGTCTAGCAATTCCCGAGGGAAAAGAATGCTGCTTATAACATCACCTTTCTCTTCCCCTTGGGCAGGGGTTTTGTCCTTTTCTCACCTTTACTGCACCTTTCCCCCTCCCTTGTCATGTTCCTTTAGGTGGAGATTGGTGTTTCCTCCTCCTTTTGTTGTACTCTCAATAAACATGCAAACTTCTATGTGGATTATGGTTCCACATACATGTTCATTTCTCTTATAACAAACCTAGTTTTCAAATAAGTTCCATGATGTTGTGATTGTCTGTTAAGATAAGCACTGTATAAACTTAAAAGGCCACATAAACATACGTTTTTCTTCTGATAATTATCATTTATAGATGCTCTTTCCTGTTCTACACTTGCCAGCTAGGAGCTATAGATAGGCAACCCATGATCTCTCCAAGCCTCAGTTTCCAAAAAAGGGATTCCAATACATGTATTACTGACTTCATGAAGTTGTTGTGAGGAAAGCACTTTAAAATTTTATTTTTAAAAATAAATTCAGAAATCAAATGTATAACTTACAAAGCAAAATTGTGAGAAAAGCATTGATCTTGGAGACAAAAGATCTATGGAAAGTTATATAAATGGGGGGTAACTAGGTGGTGAAGTAGATAGAGTGCCTGTCCTGGGGTCAGAAAGACTCATTTTCCTGAGTTCAAATCCCATCTCAGACACTTATTAGCTGTGTAACCCTGGGCAAGTCACTTAACCCTGTTTGCCTTTGTTTCCACATCTGTAAAATGAGCTCAGGAAGAAAATGGCAAACCACTCCAGTATTTCTGCCAAGAAAACTCCAGATGGGGTCATGGAGGGTCAGACACAATTGAAAAATGACTGAACAGCAAATGAAATTAAAATGTAAGACAAAATGGCATAGTGGAAAGAGATCTGGAGACCTGGTTGAGAATTTAGTCAAGAGCTACCAGCTTTATGACCAGGCAGGTCTCTTAAACTTTTAATCTCAGTCTTTTCACATGTTAAAGTAAAAATAGTCATTGTTATCACTACCAATCTCAAAGAGTGATGGTGAGGAAAGCTCTGTGTTAAGTGGAGTGGTTACTACAGTGGAAGAGGCTTAGCTGGGCCCAGCTAAACCAAAAAGTCTAGAATCTGTGAAAGGGTAAATTTTCAATCTAAGACCCCTAGGTCTCTGGACCCAGGGCACCACATGGTAACCACTAATCCATATGTCTTGTATGCATATTCAGTAAAACCTTATCTATGAAGGTAATTAGAATTAGGGCATGGTCCCCAAACCATCAAAATGGCAGCATCTATACTGACTCCTATGCTGTTGGGTCCAAATACATAAATAAGTAACAATTTTACACCAAAATGGATGGATAGATCCAAATGCTAATCTTTCAACATGTAGAGATAACTTGGAAAGTTCATTTCAACAGGAACTTCTAGAAAGGTTTTTAAAGAAAGTGAAAGCAAGGCCCAATTTAACTATTTCTGCAATAACACAAGTTGATGGAAGACTATCAAATAATCTAAATTCTTTAAGAAATCTCATGGATCATATAGATATGGCCAAGTTTCTAGAAGAGCCAAGACAATCATTAGAGAGGCATGAGAAACAGTGACACAGATTGTACCTGGAAAGACAACTGAGGGTCACCTTAAATAAGAATGACAGCCATGGGCAGGGGGTACTAATGAATTAATTACATTTTAATTAAAGGAAAAGTTTCCTTGTGCTTGTGCTGTCCCCACTGTCCTCTACTGCTTCAGACATTGCCACAGCATCCTGCAGAAAGAGAGGTTGGAAGTCAGCCTCTCCTTTTCTCTATCCCTCCCTCCTTTTCTCTCCACAAGAGGTAATGGTGAGGTTACAGACATGATCATCAGCTCCATAAATATGCAGAAGAAAGACAAATCAACCTGAATCCCAGAAAAAATAATTAAAATATAAATAGACTTGTTTGTTTCAAGGATTTGCGGGGGAATGCTTGACTCAGCCTGAAGATTAATCAGCGATATGCAATTATCCCTTCGCACTCATGTAAAATGATAACCCAGGTCCCATCCAAATGGTGTGAGTGCAGAAAGCTGAGATGGCCCCTTAAGACCAAGGTAACAAATCCCCTTGGTCCCCTGACAGAGTTTCCAGAACAGGACTTGAAACTGTAAGCCCCACCCAACTGGGAACTGGCTAAAACTAGATTTGTGTTTCCTTTCAGCTTCAGCTCCTTCAAATGGTCAATAAATAGCTATTGGGTGCCCGAGTGCCCAGTCCTGTGTTAAAGCTTATAGGGAATAAGAAGAACCATAGTTATGCTTCAAATTTGTAGGGATAGTGTCAATTTCACACCTAAATCTTTGGAATTTGGTTTGGAAAAGCCCTTAGAGACTAGTGAATTATAGTCCAAAGTATCTTACTGCACAGATAAGGAAATTAAGGTTCATTCTGATCTAATTGTCTTCAATTGTTAAGTGCCTGTTTGTTATACTCAGGCATTGTGCTAGGCACAGAAACACAAATAAAACCAAAGCGGTTTCTGCCCTTAAAGAGCTTACAATCTACTCATCCAAGTTCGGCAGATAGGTAGTAGCCTGAGAATTCAAATCCAGCTCCTCTCATTCCAAATGCAGCGCTCTATCCAGTATAAAACAACACCAAAATGAACAACAACAACAACAACAACAAACTTCTGCCCAGTTGGTCCCATAAACCATCAAAATGTCCCAGAAACGCTAATGTTTCTATATAGAATAACTCAATGAAACAAGGTGGTAAGCTCTACAATAATAATTTGAATAGGTTGCAGATGATTGAGAAATGGAAATGATGGAGATTAACAGATTAAAAGAAAATCTAAATTCCAGCATCCTCCTTCTACCCCACCCCCTTCCCATAATGTTTTCACAAACCCTTACCCACCTGAGAGAGATCAATAATTTTGGCTCTAGTCTCTGCATGTGTCACACATAGTGTCGGTGGTGCCTGTAATTGGTTGAAATGCTTCTAGCCATAGAGCCCCTACACTGTGTCTTGTGTCTTTCATAGTTTTATAATTAAAGGGACTGGAGACTATTTCCAATAAGGAATCTTCCAAAGGAGATTTCTCAAAACTTTGATTTATCCAATCTACCATCTCATTGATGTATCAACCTCCCTTTCACTGATGCAAATTGTAATCTCTCCTGTCTTCCTAATTCTTTGGGATTCTTTACCATGTCTTCCTTTAATTCTTCTGTGTAGGATCTATCCAACATGCTAGAAACTTCTGTCTAGGTCTTTTTTTTTTTTTACGATTCCTATGCAGCACTTGGTTCACTCATCTTTTAATCCTTAGTCTTATTCCATGACCAGTGCAATCCTTTTCTGATCATATATTTAATAGCCACTTTGGGCATACATCAAATTCTGAGCAACTATGGCATCAAGGTAAAGTTGACTGACCATACTGCCATTTTTGTTTGTTTGTTTCAGAAAAGTATAATTAACATAACTATGAGATGCTTCATCTGCCTTCAAGGTACTTATAATCTCAATGCAGAGATGAGGCATGTACACATGAAGATGAAACAAGAATTATCTATATTTACTTTCTCTCATGAAGAAAAAAAATGATATGAAAAGGAAGATTTAAGCAAATATCCATCCAATTATTCAACAAATATTTATTGAATGTATTTCTAATCTAAAATGTCAGAGATTTGTATTCTGTCCCTAAAAACTCTTTCATCTTTAAATCCCATTGCCTATGCAGAAACAAGGGAAAGAACTGTGGACCTCCAGGAATCATAACATACAGCATCTGTGCACATCTGAGTTACTTCTGTCCCTGATATCAACTATTTTCAACTGTTAACTTAGTATTGAACTGCAAACTTGTTCTAATTTCCTTCTTAGAATCAGAGACATTCCAAGTCTCTGCTCACATTCGCCAGCAGTACTTACATGGTTTTGTGTCAAGACCCACTCAATAGTTTTTTTTGAAACTCCTGATTTCTATCAATGAGCTTGGGAAAGATTCCCCAGGCACCAGGCCTTTTGTTGACAGAATGGCAAAGCTTCTGCTACAACCCTTTGGTTATCCTTTTCTTTTTCCTTAATAATTTTTACTAACATTTTAATATTTTATGCACTCCCCAATATGTTCCTTCCCCTTCCCAGAGAACAAAGAATTTTAGAAAAAGAAAAGAAAATCCATTCAGCCAACCTAACAAACCTATTTGATATGTTCAATACAATTAGTTTCTCACCTCTTTAAAGAAGGTAAAAAGATATCTTTTCTCTTTTTCCTCTCTTTCTTCTCTATGGTTTCTTCTCTATCACATGGTTCAAACTTCCCTAAAGGATTGCTTTCCAATTAGGATCAAAGTTTGCTTTAGTTGGATTTGGCAATTCCATTAATATCTATTCTATATTCCTTTATGATTAAGGGTTGTCTACATTGAATTCTTTGGTTTCCTCATAACTGTTCCTCAGAATTTTACATCAGTTCATGCCTTTAGCAAAACTACCTTACTTTATCATTGGCTTTACATTTTTTCCTGAACATTTTCAACATGTTTTGAACATACCATACAGAGAATCTGTGATTTTGTCAGTCTGTTCCCAGTATGGGAACTCTTTCTATCAATTTAGAAAATTAAGTTGTACACTAGCATCCTCACAGATACCCATAATTTGGAAGAAGTCCAAGATTTGCAGTCAAAAGTACTGAGTTCAAATCCTAGCTCTGCTACTTTCAACCTGTATGACTTTGTACAAGCAATTTAATCTCTTTTGTTTCTAATCTATAATATTTCTAACATTAATTGGAATTTTTCCAATCTATAACATTAGAGATGTTTGTTGTTGTTTCTGTCATTTCAGTCATGTCCAACTATTCATGACCCCATTTGGGATTTTCTTGCCCAAAATGCTAAAGTGGTTTGCCATTTCCTGGAAAAGCTCATTTTACAGATAAGGAAACTGAGGCAAATAAGGTTAAGTAGTTTGCCTAAGGTCACACAATCTGAGGCCAGATTTGAACTTTCATCCTTCTGACTCTGGGGGCTGACACTCTATCTACTGCACCACTTACTTGCCTCAAAGAGATTTGTACTGAATCTCTCAAATTCCTTCCAGTTCTAAACAAAAATGTAGCAATGAGGACAAGACCTGTGAAGCCCAAGTTTGAGAGACAAAAATGAAATAGAGAGATGGGACAAGAAAGGACTATCCATCTAAAAAAGAACTGAGGAGAGAAGTTTGGCAGAAAAGAAAGAGGTTTCCGTCAATGAGGACTACAGGGCAAAAAGACCAAGGAGCTTGGCATGTGGGGAGGCTAATTACCACCTAGACTTCAGACCCTAGAGAGTATATTTAGGCTCAATCTGAAGGTTGTGTCTAGACAATGAGTCAAAAGGACTTTATGGCCTTCGTGTACAGAGGAACTTGGATGAGGAATATAAGCAAAGGGGGAACTAGGGAGAGAAAACCTAGAACTGGTCTCCAAATACCAATTTTTCCTAACTAGGACAATATTGAATTCTGTAACTCCTCACTGTCTATGTACTGCGTGGTTTGTGTCTAGAGAATCTTCACACTGTGATATAACAATTTCTTGCATTCTTAACAGAGGAGAGTGGTATTAATTAATAATTAATTAATTGATTGATCAATCAATTAACGAGCACATATTCAGGCACTAACTACTATGTGTCAGTCCTGCACTGTGTAAGGCACTGATGAAGGGAGAATTAAAAGGCGGGAACCATGTTCCCAAAGATACAAAGACAAAAATCCTCTTTTAACCTTTGGGTAGTAACAATGGCATTGAAGCATCTCAGCATTCTGTTGATAATTTTTCATGTGGCATTTATCACACTTTGCCTTATATGAAGGCTCACTGTGAATCTGTTTTATCTCCTCTGTGGGAAACAGGGCGAGGGGTTATGACTATTTACCTCTGTATCCCTCAACTACCTAGCACACTGTAGGAACTCAAATGAATCATCAGAACACAGCTGGAGCTGGGATGGCCAGGAAATACCTGGGTTCATTTCCCACCTCAGAAACTCACTGCATGATCATAGGACCCTAGATTTAGAGCTGGAAAGGACCTTAAAGGTCACTGAGTTCAACCTCTTCATCCTACAACTGAGGCCCTGAGCAACATAAGATAAGTGAGAGATGTAGAGATCTGAAACCATTTCCTCTCACTCTTAATCACATGAATCTCCATTGCCTCATTTGTAAAATGGGGATAATACTTACAATGTGCACCTCACAGGGCTTTCGTGATCCTCAGATGAAATCATATATGTAAGCGATCTTACAAACCTTTGAGCACTACATGAAGAAGTTGTACGGTGGATAGCATTCATTACAGACTTAGTGCCAGGAAGTTCTACATCTCAGCTCAGACATTTGTGAGCTTTGTGGCTCTGGTCAAGTCTCACCACTTCTTTTGGCCCCAATCCATCACTGGAAAAAAATGGGGGGTGGGGTTGGACTAAAAGACATCTAGGGCTGGGCCTTCTAGCGTGGAATGTAGGAGTCTATGAAAAGTAAGAAGCAGGGCATTAAAGAGCTCCATTTGCTCCATTCCCCTTTTTTGTCAAGTTAATCATCAAGATTGTGCCAAGGAGGGCCAGTGAGCAACCTTGTCACTCTGTGACTCTTTGATTCTTGGAAGCAATTGAATCATGCTGGCCACACTGCTAAGCCAATCAGTGGTATCACCAGAGTCCAATTTACCAATGTCTCAGGATTCCTGCCAGACCCTCACCATTATTTTAATTGTCTCATGGCACACAATGTCTCTGTCGTATATCACCCTGGTTGGCAATCTCCTACTTTGTTGTTGTCCATCCTTCTCACAGCCTGAACAATGGGTTGGGCTTTGAGAGAGTTATTATTATTACTATTAGTAATAAATGAAAACAACAATAACAAAAAGAAAGTTGAACATCTCCTGGTGGGGAATGCCTCTGTTATTTCTTCACTTGCTGTCCTTGATATGGAATGATGTTATTGTTGACCTCACTATCTGTAGGACATGGCTACCCTAGTTTAAAGTGACCTTTTCCTTTTCTGAATTCCTCTAGCACTTTTTACCTTTTAGTTTTATCCAATCTTAGGATTTTCCTTGTAGCCATGTAGCCACTATTGTGAGTATGTACATCATGTCTCCCAGTTGGATCATAAACTTACCAGAGGTAAGGAATAGATCCTTTTAACAAATATATTTTATTGTATATCTTTTTTTATATCACCTAGATATTCCTCCTTATATCTTAGTCTCTTTCCCCTCCCAAAGAGCCACATCCTATAACAAAGTTGTTTTTATAAAAAGAAAAAGAGAAAAAATCATTAAAAAGTTCCTATCAATACCTCAAGAAAAAAAAACAAACTTGATCTATTTGCAACATCGCACACTCATGAAACTCTGTCTCTGCAAAGGAACAGAGGGTGATGTGTTTTCATATAACCTCTTTGGGACCATATTCTTTGTAACTTTGAAACATTTATCTTTTACTGTTTTGTTATTATTATTTCTTACATTCACATTGCTGCAGTCATCCTGTATATTATTTTCCTGGCTCTGCTTACTTTACCTTGCATAAGTACATTTAAGTTTTTCCATGCTTCTCTCTATTTATATTTAACATTTCTTATAGCACAATAATATTCAATCAGATTCACTTACCACATTTTGTTTAACCATTCCCCAATCAATCAATGGACAGTTCCTTTTTTTTTTTTTTTGTTCAGTTCCTCGCTACTACAACAAAAATCAAAACAAAAGAAAAAGAGTTGCTATCAGTATTTTGGTGTTAAGTGGGATTTTCTTTTTATCAGTAGCATCCTTGGGGCATTTGCCTAGCAATGGAATCCCTTGATCAAAGGGTTGAGAACTTTAGCTACTTTATTTACATATTTCTTAATTGTTGTCCAGAATAATTATAGTAATTCATATCTCCAACAACAACATATTAGTGTGCCTGTCTTTCTAAATCCTCTCCAAGTGGGAATAGGCCTTATACAGCTAGTTGTTTCAGAGTAGTAAGCACATAGAATCATAAATAGAAATTCTGGTACCTAGAGCCAGGGTTCAGATGGGGCAGGGGGAATGATTGTCTAATCTAATGTATAACCAGACCTGTGCTTAGTGAGGTAGACTGCTAGAGAGAGAAGTCATGAGAGCAAAACAGGGGGAAGAGCTAAGAAACCAGCGTTTTCAAATTGAGCAAGGAAAAGGAAGCAGAAGGAGACTGGTCACCACAGGAGAGGAGGGAAACTGATTTGGAGGTCCCCAGAGGACAACAATAGAGATGGACAGAAGGGAACCCATTTTGTAAGACTGGTAGTTGCTGAGAAATGGTGATGGAAAAAGGGCCTCAGAGATAGAGTAGGAAGCAAGGAGTATGCCAACTCCTCCTAAACTTCAGGGAGGTGAGAGAAGCAACAGCCAGCTTTGGAGAGAGAAGAAGAAATGCCTTCAAAATGTATTTGAATCATAAAGGCTGAATATATTCAAGAAAGAATTCATGAAGGTAAAGCAATTTATTTTGGACCATGAAGTAGAATGGAACTAGCAAAGGGGAGGAAGGAAGGAATCTCTTATGGGGATGGTGGACTGAGAATATCTTCCTGACTTGATACCCCACTAATCCTCTCCCTCCAACCCCACCCCCAGCAGAGACAGAGTTTTATGTCCCCAGTCACAACTTTTTACCAAATTTACCAAATTTTTTACCCGAAATTTCAAGTGTTATATCACTGTGAGTCACACACACACACACACACACACACACACATATATATCTACATATATATGAATATATACATACATACATATACACACATACATTTTATTTCCCATAGTAGAATGTGAGTTTCTTGAGTTCACTGTTTGCTTTTGTCCCAGTATACAGCATACAATAGGCACATAATAAATCTTTATAAAGTGATTCATTGATGTGATCAGAAGAGCTGGCAGTGAGTTCCATGTCCACCAACCTTGAACAAGTTATTGAACCTCTCTGAGGTTCAGTTCACTCAGCTGTAAAAGAGGCATCACACTACCTTCCTCTGAGAATCAGGTGAGATAATATATGTAAACTGCATTGTAACCACAAAGGGCTATATAAATGTGAAATATTATTATTGTTATTATTATATAACATTACACATAATAATGATAATAATGACAAACGGGAAGTGTTAGTCTTCTAGGGTCCTGCCAAGTGTGTTTCTTTCTAATGGAGCTTTGAACATAAATGAGATAATATATGTAAAGTACTTTTAGCATGCTGAGGAAAGAGTTAGCATGGAAATTGTTATATTTTTTTTTTGACAGGCAGCAGAGGAAAGGGGAATATCACTGGATTTGGAGTTAGAAGATATGAGTTGGAGTCCTATCTCCAACACTTAAATAGCTGTGTGACCTTGGATAAATCACTTAAACTGTCTGAACCCCCATTTAGTTATCTATAAAATGGGGATACTAATACTTGAACTCTGAGGGACAGTATAAGGCAACCTATCATTGTCAGACATTTAAATGTCCCTGATGTTCAGGGAAGGAGAGTGTAGTGTAGATCAGAGGAAACTTGAGCTGAACCTTGAAAGATGACTGTTAATGAGATACATGGACAAGAGGGAGTGAATTAAATGGCTTAGAGTTAGAAATTCTGAACAACAATCCAAAGAAAGTACAACTTGTTACATTGGAAGCTAAAAAGTACTCTTCTGTAAGCCCAGGATATACAAACTGGGCGTTATACTTAAACATAATGACAATAATGCCTCATGCAGGAAATGGACAGAGCTGGACTTGGAGTCAGGGGACATGGGTTCTAAACCTGTCTCAGATGCTGACTAGCTGTGTGGAACTCTAGATCCTCTGAGCCTTAGTGTCCTCACTTCCATCTGCAAAATGGGGATAACTCTTACATTACTCACCTTACAGAGTTGCTGTGAGCCTCAAAATGGTATAGAGAATCATAACTCTCAGTGACATAACACTTGAAGTTTTATGTAAAGAATCGTGAGGGCATTAAGGAAGTGCTGAAACTGGAGAATATTCTCAGTCCATAATTTCCATAAGGGATACCTTCCTTCCACTCCTTCAGCTGTCCAATTGTACTTCATGATCTAAAATAAATTGCATTTCCCTCATGAATCCTTCCTGAGTATATCAGCCCTCATGATTCAAATATATTTTGAAAAATATATTTCCTCACTGAACTCTAACAACACATATTTTTCAGGGAGAGCATCAAATTCACTGTTTGGGGGAAGGCAAGACAAAGATCACTAATACAAGCTAACTCCTCCAGTCTCCCTAGGTGAGGTTCCTGGGGTGATTTAAATCAATCCAGAATGGTGACCTTGGGCAGAATGTCCCATAAAAGAATATGCTTATCCTAAATCAAATAGACTATTCAGAGAGCAGCAAAGGTGACAGAAGTAAAGGATTTCAAAAGATGGATGTAACCTTAGCCCAAAGACATCTGCTGACTCATTGGGTGAGGCTATATCTCTGACTCTGAAAAAGAGTTGAAATAGCCCTTGAGGCTATGGGTTAAAAAATACCTGAGACTCCTTCTCTCTACAGGGAAGATGGGGCATAATGACTAAAATTCACCAGAGCACCAGCAGAAGACAAAAGAGAAGCAAGATTTGTTTAAAAGAGAGAACAAGCATATGACAACAGAGGGAATAGAAAAACAGAGGATACCAACTACTTACAACACAACTCACAGTTCAATGGTATCACCAATTAGACAACATCAGTGGCTCAAACTGGCAACAGAAATTATTGATAGTGTTGAATTCAGGGTGGGGTTCCAGTTGGAATGCAGCTATAGGAATGAGTAATCCTGACTATGTATGTTCCCTAAACATATGCTATCTTCTATGAGTATCCCCGACCATATTTGTTCCTTATGACTGTTCTCACTCCCACCAGTGGTACAATAATATAGGGGAAAGTATACTCATATATATATAAAGAATGTCCTTGTGATTTATTTGGCTTCCTTGTCTAATTAAATGTCTTGATTTTTTCTTAACAAATCCTCTATTGGCATGATAAAAGGAACAATAGTAAGGGCTTATGAACTGCATTTGCTTGTTTTAATAGATGCTGACCTAAGGCATGCCTTGAAACTTCAGTAGCTTTCCAGAGACTTACATTTAGAGGAGTCTCAGGCTATATAATCAATCAATAAAAAGCACCTACTATGTTTCAGGCATTGTGCTAAGCACTGGGGATACAAAAAGAGATAAAAGACAGTCTCTCCCCTTAAGAAGCTCAAAATCTAATGGGTGAAACAGCAAGCAAACAAAAATACACAAACCAAGTTATATGCAGGCTAATTAGGAAATAATTAACAGAAGGAAGGCACTGGAATGAAGTGGGATTGGGAAAGGTTTCCTGGGGAAGGTGAGATTTTAGGTGGGACTTAAAGGAAGCCAGGGAGGTTAGTAGTTGGAATGGAGGAGGGAAAGCATTCCAGGTTTAGGAGGCAGTCATACAGAATGCCCAGAGCCAAGAGATGGAATGCCATGTTCATGGAAGAGCCAGGAGGCCAATGTCACTGAATTGAAGAGTATATGGTGGGGAGTAAGGTAAAAGAAAACTAGAAAGGTAGGATGTGGCTAGGTTATCAAGGGCTTTGAATGCCAAGCAGAGTATTTTGTATTTGTTTCCAGAAGGAACAGGGAGCCACTAGAGTTTATTGAGTAGTAGGTTGACATGATCAGACTTATGTTTTAGAACAATCACTTTAGTGGATAAATGGAGGATGAGATGGAGAGTGGGGAGAGGCCTAAGGCAGGCAGACTCACCAGCAGGCTATTGCAATAATCCAGGCATGAGGTTAAATGGGCCTGCACTAGATTGGTGGCTGTGTCAGAGGAGAGAAGGGGGCATGTTGAAGAGATGTTTTTTCAAAGGTGAAATTGATAGGTTTTGACAATATTTTAGATATAGGAGGTGAGAGGATAGTGAGGAAGCCAAGATCTCTCCTAGATTGTGAGCCTGGTGGATGTGGGGGATGATGTTGCCTCTACAGTAATAGGGAAAATATTGAGGTCGGTGGGGTGGTGGGGAAAGGTTTTGGGGAAAGATAATGAGTTCTATTTTGGACATAGTGAATTTAAGATGTCCACTGGGCATCCAGTTCTAATTGTCTGAAAGTATTGACTATTCTCTGCCTTGTGTGTGCTAATTTGTTCTCCTGAAGTAGATTATAAGCTTCTGACAGCAAGGAACTTCCTAACATCTAGTAAGTCCATTAGTGAAGCTGCCATTAGCACCTCAATACACACCAACCATCCCACTTCCCATCCTTAGCCTTCAGAAGTCACAGCATTCTAATTTCCACAATGAGAAAGCCTTATCTAAGAAGCCCTGGACAGAAAGGAAGGAGTAATGAGATAAAGAAAGAGAAAGGGAAGAGGGCTTTTTTTGTTTGTTTGTTTGTTTTTGAGACAGGGTATTGCATGAACTGTTAGACAGGTCAGAAAGTTGAATTCCAGGAGGACTATACCTAATACAGTATACCCTGCTATAGGGTATCTAGTTGTCTAACATAAGGCACCTGAAAAATGCAAAGGCACTAGGTGAATACTAACCCAGTCTGATTATTGCTAGAAGCACACTGATCAGAGCAGACTGGCTAGATTAGGTGCTTCAGCGAGCATACCCACTAAGGAAATGCAAAGACATGGGGTTCCACTCTGATGAGCTGCCCTTCCTGGAAGCCAGCCAAGCGGGACTGGAGAGACTCATTCCAGCTCCTGCCTCCCACCATAGCCCTCACACAACCTGCCACAACTCTGACAGAACAGCTGAGAAAGGAGATGAATTAACAGCCCATGTGTAGGGTTCCTTCATCTACGGAGCACAGGGAACAGTTCTGAAACCCCTTCCCGAAAGGGAGAGAACCCCAATTGCTAAGAAACAGCTGGGCTCCTAGCTGAACATCAGTCCTTCATAAGAGAATCTCATCAGGTCCAAACTGCAAAGAACAGAGCAAATAAATAGCCCCAGAATGAAGTTCCTGAGGTCTAGCAAACAGTCTTCAGAATTCATCACAAAGCACCCCCTTGCTCCTCAGCACACTGTGGGTTGCTGTTGTTGTCATTATTATTGTGGAAGATAATTGCTATTATTATAGGAATAATGAACATAATTCATTATTTTATGGCTCATGAGTCAAGTATAAGCTTTTTTTGTAACACAACAGATCCTGTTGACCAAGTATGTTATCATAATATAAGAAAATAAAATATTGGAGTTGATGCCCACGGTGACTGTTCCAAATTTTTTCAACCCAATTCCACCCCTGCTCTCCTTCTTCTCAGTATATCGACTCAACTTCCCATTTTATTGAAAAGATTAAGGCCCTTCTGAGTTCCTACTTCCTTCAGAATTTCTTCACCGTCTTCATTCATCTCTGCTCCTTTCTTAAGGCATTCCTCAGAGGCCAATGTACCCTCTACTGCTTAAACCTTTTCCTTGTGTTTCTTATTCACTGTCCTTCTTCTGGGATTTTACTCCATTGATTTCCCCTACTTTCTCTTCTATCTTTAATCTCTTTCTCTCCATTGCCTCCTTTCTTTCTACTTACAAACATACTCAAGTTTCCTCATCCTGGAAAAGCTTACCTTCCACCAGGGGTATGCTGGTAAATTTTTAACAATTGGCTGTCAAAAAAGAAAGAAAGAAAGAAAGTATTCACAACATATTTTTAAGCTTCATCTATAGTATCAACATTTCCCCATCCCTTTCTTAAGTCTAAACAATCAACAAAACAGTAAGTCAAGCCCTAACTTGTAGTGTTTGCCAATTTCTGAGGTGAAAATACTCCTACTGAAAAGTTAATAATCACCCTTTCCAGTGGGTTAAAGCTGGCTCCAGTACACCCCTGCTTTACTCCCTGCCAATCATGAGAGTGACAATGTTCTTGTCATGCCAGATTTCGTGAAAAAAGAAACTTACACTGAATACAAGCACTAATAATGACTTTGCTTCCTTACTGCAATCTGATTTCTGGCCCAACCATTGTACTGACATTGCCCTCTCAAAAGTCACTACCAACTTCTGTGTCCAATGGACTTTTTCTCATTCTCTTCTCCTCCATTTGATATTCTTGAGCCATTATTGAAATGCCCCCTTTTTAAGCTTCTGTGACACTGTATATTCTCACTTCTACTACTTTTCTAGTAGTTTCTCATCATCCCCTAAAAGTCAAAGTCATAAAAATTCCTAGGAGTTTGGTGGTATAAAGATTACTATTCATCTTTGACAGATAAGGAAACCCAACCACAGAGAGTTTAACTGAATTATTTGAATTACCCACAATTACATAGCAGCTAGGTGGCACAGTGGATAGAATGCTGGGTCTGGAGTCAGGAAGACTCCGCTTTCTGAGTTCAAATCTGGCCTCAGACACTTACTAACTGTACGCTTCTAGACAAGTCATTTAACCCTGTTGGCCTCAGTTTCCTCATCTGTGAAATGAGCTGGAGAAGGAAATAGCAAACCACTCCAGTATCTTTGCCAAGAAAACCCCAAATGGAGGAACTAAATTAACTAAACAACAACAATAACAACAACAACCACAAACACAGCTAACCAAATATCAGTGTTTGGACTCAAACACAGGTATTTTAAAAACATAAAATCTCTGAGTTAGATGATACTTTAGACATCATTGAATCTAACCTACTTGAAAGGATCTTGTCTTCTCATATCACTGAGAATGGTCATCCATCCTTCACTTAAATACCTCCAGTGCATTACCACTTAATGTGTCTGCTGATGTCCTGGAGGATCCTTAGCCTATTTACCTAAAATATGGTAATTTAGATAGACACTACAAAATTCTAGATGCAGTCTGATCAAGGCAGAGTACTGAGTGGGACTATGGTTTGTCTTGTTTCTGTGTTACTATGATTTTAAAAAAAATTAATCAGTCTAAATTTGAAAAGAATTAGCTGATTTGGATGCCATGTCACAGTTTATTTACATTAAGTTTGTAGTTCAATATCTCCTTTATGTCTTTTTATGTGTATCATTATCTAGCCATAACACCTCCATCCTATATTTGTGCAATTACTTTTTTTAATCCAAATGCAGAACTTTAAATGCATCTCTATTAAATCACACACGATTCGATCTGGTCCACTGTTCCAGTCTGTCAAGTTCTTGGGGGATTACGATTCTGTTATATACTACTGTTATATTAACTTCCCCTTCTGGTTTTATGTCATCTTCAAATCTGTTAAGCATCTATGTCTTCATCGAAGTTATTGTAAAAATGCTAAACAGAAGAGAGTCAAAGGCAGAACCCTGAGGTGCTCCACTGGGGACATCCTACCACACTGACAGCAATCCATTAATCAACGCTCTTTGTGTCTGGAGAGCCAAACAGCTCCCACTCCATTTACCATCCAGTACACATCACTCCATCTTGTTTATTGTGAGAGGCTTTGAGCTTTATCAAATATCTTTCTGAAATACAGATAATCTATACCATTCCCCTAATCCACCACTCCAGTTACCCTGTTTAAAATATCAAATTAATCTAGCATGTCCTTTTTATGAATCCATACTGACTTATTATAATCATTGCTTCTCTTTATAAAATTTTAGAAACTATATAACAGGCAAAACACTTCTCTTTTCTGAGCTTCACTTTCATTATCTATAAAATAAAAAGTTGTATTATTGTGCAGTTCTTTCCAAGTCTAACATTCCCTGATTCTATAATAATGCAATTTCAAAATTTGAGAGGTAGTGAATAGAAAGCTGGTCTCGAGTAGAGAATACTGAATAGAAAGTTGGCCATGAAGTCAGTAATTTCTAAGTTCAAGCCCTGTCTCTGACATAGAGCAATGAAATCACAGGTGGAGTCTTAATCCATAGCTTTTGAAATTTACCAAAAATTGAAGTCAAACTCGTTGACCTATAATTTGAAATATACTTCAGCTCCATTTTGAAAATCAGGACATTTGCCAGTATCCAATCCTGTGGTAGAACTAAAAGCAATAGTAAGGTTGCAAAGGGAAAAAAGAAGGAAAATCGCCTAACAGTTAGGGCTCTTCTCAAGTGGAATGGGTTGCCTTCAAAACTGGTTCCTTCCTCATTTAAGTACGTCAAGCAAAAGCTGAATGAATGTTTGTCAGGGATCTTGTGGAGGTTATCTCATGCAGGTGCTGGACTGCTTCCATCTCTGAAGTTATGTGGTGCTGATATTTTCATATATACATACACATATACAAATATATACACATATACATACACATATTTTTTTTATATACATACACATATACATATACACACATATATACATATACACATATACATATATACACATATATACATATACACATATACATACACATACACATATACATATACATACACATACACATAAATGTACTTATACATTTATATGTGTATTGTTGTCGTTTAGTCATGTTCAGTAATTCCAACTCCTCATGACCCTTTTTGGGATTTTCTTGAGCAAAGATGCTAGAGTGGTTTTTCATTTCCTCCTCCAACTCATTTTACAAATGAGGAAACAGGCAAACAGGGTTAAGTGACTTATTCAGTGTCACATAGCTGAAAAGGGCCTGAGGCCAGATTGAATTTAAGAAGATAATTCTTTCTATTTAATGCCCAGCACATTATCCATTGTGCCACCTAACTACCCCCTATACATGTATATACACAAATATGCATCTGTGTATATATATCCATATACATGTGTGCATACTCCCTATATGTCATCTAGAGCTACCCATTATTTTGGGAATATACTTTATGCTTTCCCACCTCCATGTGTTTGCTTGTGCCATTCATTGTCTTTGCTATGTCAACTACATCTGTGATTTCATTGGTATACAGAACCCCCAAGGGGGGAAGTTCTACCTCTACCACAATAGGTCATTATTTTACAACTTATAATTTTAGAGAGTTGCCTAGAGCAGTGAAAGATTAAGTGACTTGCCCAGATTTACTTAGCCAGTAGCATATGTCAGAGACAGCACTTGAACTTAGGAATTACTAGAATTACATAATTATATAAATATAATATAATTATAATATATAATATAAATAACATATTAGCAATCATATATTATGTATTAGAAATACATTTTTATTGTTGTTGTTCTTGTTATTCTTCTCAAGTGGAATGGGGGTTTATTATTATTCAGTTGTTTTTCAGTCATGCCTGACTTTTCGTGACCCTGTTTGGGCTTTTCTTGGCAAAGATACTGACAAGTTTTGCCATTTCCTTCTTCAACTTGTTTTACAGTTGAGGAACTGAGGAAAGGATTAAGTGACTTACGTAGGGACACATAGCTAGTAAGTGTCTGAGGCCAGATTTGAACTCATGAAGATGAGTCTTCCTGACTTCAGGCCCAGTGAGCACCAATATTTTTATAAAATTATAATTATCTGTGATAATTATATATTTCTAGAATTATGTATTTGTATAACATAAAATGTAATCATGTATTATAGATTATATAATATAGAAGTATAACTAACGTAGATTATAATTATGTAAATATAATATATAATTGCTTAAGAATTATAATAGCACTGTCTCTCAAATTTTAAAATTGTGTTATTATAGAATCAGAGAATATTAAACTTGGAAAGGCCTATAAAATAATACAACTCTTATTTTATAGATGATGAAAGTAGACCCTGGAAAAGTGAAATTTTTTTGTCCCCTGTAGAGATAGTTTCTAAAAATGTAGGAAAGGAAACTAAGTATAATAACCAACCCCCATCTTTTCCACCTCTATTGAAATCTTTCTCACCCTCTAAGGTCCAACTTAAATGATATATTCTCTACGAAGCCTATGATTTTCCTCTCATGTCCACAACATTTTTCTCCTACTTCTTTAACAACTTTTATCACAATCAACCTTGCATTATGATTATCTGTGAGCTAAACTCTTATCATACTTACTTTCATTCAAATCTCATCTCCCCTCCTAGACCAAAAGCCCCTTGAGGGTAGAGACCAAATCTTCTTTTCCTTTATATGTTCTCCAACATTCAGTACAGGGTTAGAGATACAGCAAGTACTCAATCAATGTTTGTTGAATGAATAATCTATGGTTTAAATTAGTGCCGTAACATCCCATTGAAGTTGTTTCTGTAGCCTTCCATTCAGTCCTTCCTCTCAAGGAAACAAGTATTTGCTAAGCATTTACTATACATTAGATCCTACACTAAGCAAGGTGGGGATTGTTCACTGGTTTCACCAATGAAAATAGAAAGCAGTAGTATATCCCTATTGACATATAGATTTAGCATATATCAGTCAGAGACTGAATCTATTTTCAGAATTAATACAGGAGGGACAGGGTATCATAATGGTTAAAAATCCAGCTTGAAGATGGGAGAAAATGGACTGAGACCTAGCTCTGGCACATACTAGCTGTATGATTCTAGACAAGTCACAACCTTTCCTGCCCGAGCTGTTCTCCAAGACTTAGCTGCAGATCATTTGCAGATTTACGTTGGTGAAGAGAGTTTCCTCATATTAGGAATTACTAAAATCACATAAATATAATATAAATTAATTATAATGGATTCTATATTGTGCTTATTAATTATTAATACAATTATATTAGTTATATAATTATAACTATGATATATAATAAAATATAATTAATATCTTATTCATCTATGCTTATTAAGTCATGGACCAGATACCTTCAAAATACTTGGCTGACATTAAGGAGGGACTTTAAGGTTTCCAAAGCACTTTCCATACTCTTTCCATTTCTCCTTTAATCCTTGTACTACCTACTTCTCATCATTGTTGTAAAGGATGCAATTTGGACATCTTTAGATGCTCGGCAGATAATCATAATAGCTAATATTTACATAGCACTTACTATGTCTCACACAGCATGCTAAGTATTTTATAGTTATTATCTCATTTGATTCTCTGGGAGGGAGGTACTATTTTATCCCCATTTTGCAGATGAGGAAACCAAGATAAAAAGTGGTTAAGTGACTTACCCAGGGTCACACAGGGAGTAAGTATCTGAGGCTGGATTTGAATTCAGTTCTTCCTGACTCTAGGCCCAGCACTCTATGCACTGTGTTAATTGTGATGGTTTTTTTCTTTGCTTTTAATTGAGTTCACTTCTACCTTGCTGTTTTCTAAGCTCTTCTCCATCCTTTTTGTCATAGGCCAAGGCTTGCTCTTCCTCTCCACCTATTTAAATCCTCCCTGTCCTTCAGTTTTGTTCAATTCCCAATCATTCTATAAGACATGGGCATATTCATCTTCTCCTGGATCCCCTGGAGTAGCTGAGGCATTGGAATTGCTTAATAACCATTTGAGATTAGTTGATAGTAGCTGCTCAGTAAGGTGCTCAATTCAGTAAGTCAAACCAGGCTTAGTAATTGACAGACACATTCACCAATAATTTAGTAAATGTCTGGAAATTGTGGTGCTGAATGGACACCCAAGCTGGAACGTGCTCCCCATCATTGAACCTACATGAAATTCCCCTCATGCCCAGTACAATCCTATGTTTCGTTTGGATGCCATGTGCTCCAGTGTTTTTCAGTTTGCAAAGTATTCCTCCAAGAGAGCCATGTTGGTTGCTTTGGGAACAAGTATGTTGCTGTTGTCTCCTTTCATAATTGCCAGATGGTGAGTTGGAAACAGGACTGGCCTAGGAGTCAGGAGACTTGAGTTCAAGCCTAAGCCCTTCCACCAACTAGCTACATGTCTTCTAGCAAGTCACCTCTCTAGTGAAGACCTCAGTTCCTTAATCTGGGGAATGAGGGATTGCCCGGTTGTTATTATTCTTTGTCCTTCTTTCAAAGTGAACCAATGATATCATGAGGAGGATGTCTTGACTCATGGGTGAATTGGATTTAAGCAAGGCAGAATTACACAGAATCACCAGTCTCTCTTTCCCGAGTCATCAAAGTCTGGTAGCAAGACAAAAGTCAGGATGGCCTGGGATGCAGTGGATGACCATGGTATCTTCAATGTCCAACCAAGCTCTAATCTCTCCAGCTTCATGGCCATTGGAACGAATTGTTCACATCCACCCATTATGCCAGGGTAAGACTTCACATGCTTGAGGCTGACATCCTCTTAACTCATCAACAAGTTTGAGGGAATTACATTAGATAATCTTTCAAGTTCCTTCTTCCTCTCCTCTTCTATAATTCTTGGCTTACTTCATGTACCAGTTAAAATTCCACTTTCAATAAAAAGCCTTTCCTGATTCCCTTAATACTAGTGCCTTCCCTCTGTGATTATTTCCAATTTATCCTGAGTTTATCTTGTTTGTACATAGTTGTTTACATGTCATCTTCCCCCATTGGTCTGTGAGCTGCTTGAGAGCCGGGAATGTTTGCCTTTCTTCATGTCCCCAGTGCTTAGCACAGTGTCTGGCACAGAGTAAAGGCTTTACAAATGTTGACTGACAGACTGACTAGCAGGTCATTTGGATGTTTTTTTTTTCTTCTTAGATGCTTCTGTTTACAATTCAGATATATTGCCATCAAGAAAGAGAACGCTTGTATATTTGGAATAGATTTGATTTAAACACATGGGCTTCCAGTAGACATGCTTAATTGAGAGAGCTACTAATATGCTTGTTTGTTTGTTTGTTTTCCTCCATCAGTACTTTGATATTTCAATGTATCCATGATTTCATAGAATTTATTGATCTAGAGATAGAAGTCAGAGGTCAACTAATCAGACCCCTTAATTTTACTTGTGAGAAAACTGAGATCCAGGGAGGCTTAGATACTTGTCTAAAAACTAACAGAAGAGACGGGACTTGAATCCAGATCTTCCAACTACAGAGGATCTTCTCCTTCCACTACTCCAAGCTGCTGCCTCCTCTAACGTAATACACTGCCACCTCATTGATGTGGGGCTCTCCTTTCTGTGAGCAGCTAGGTAGTTCAATGGCTAGAGTTCTGGTCCTAGATTCAGGAGCACCTGAGTTCAAATCCAACTTCAGACATTTACTAGTTGTATGACTCTGGGCAAGTCACTTAACCCTGTTTGCCTGAGTTTTCTCATCCAAAAAAAAAAATGATCTGGAGAAGGAAATGGAAAACCACTCCAGTACATCTGCCAAGAAAGCCCCAAATGGGGTCTTGGAGAGTTGGACACGACTGAAATATTGCAACAATTCCCTTCTGTATATAATAGGGAAAAAAAAAGAGAGATCGTGGCTTTTCATGTAGACCAGTAGTGCTGGGCTGCTATGACACTTTCTTTCACTCAATGACAAGGTCATAACCTATTTAAACTTCATCTTGGGCAACTCTTATCCAGGGTCTTTCAAGATTTCTCCATAGGGTGCTATCCCAAATTCTAGGACCCCTCTTCTGAGTCTTTTGACATTATAAAAGTACAAGTTCAGCACATGCTTTGCCCATTTCTCATCCCTCTCTCTCCCTATCACTTTTATATTTTATATCACTTTTTGCACACAATTTCTCTTTGTATATTTTAAAAATCAAAACAGTTCAGTCTAAAAATTAAAGATGAAAGAAGATCTTTCAAAAGAATATGTTTTTAAAGAAAAACACCTAGGTACAATTTTTGGTACCTCTGTTATTAATCCTAAACATGTATTAACCACCATTTAATCTAACCCTTGGGTCACTAGGTGGCACAGTGAATACAGTGCCGTGCCTTAAGGCAGGAAAACTCATATTCCTGAGTTCAAATCTGGTCTCAGACACTTACTAAATGTGTGCCCCTGGGCAAGTCACTTAACCCTGTTTGCCTCAGTTTCCTTATCTGTCAAATGACCTGGAGAAGGAAGTGGCAAACCATTCCAGTATCTTTGCCAAGAAAACCCCAAATGGGGTCACGAAGCATCAGACACGACTAAAACTACAGAACAAAAAATCCAACCCTGGTTTTATCTCAAAACTTGAATAGAATCACTCTTTCATCTCATCCTGAATTTCTTCAGGTCAGAATTCTTTCCTGGAGCTTATTCATGATCCTGATACTTCAGGAGCTTTGCCCCATATCAAAGTCCCTGTAGTCTTTTGTCTGATGTCAACAGCTTTAGTGCTCCCAGGAAACATGTCCTTAGCTAACCACAGGCCTTCAGAGTGAGTGGTGTTTAGTCTTCTAGCCATCTAACAGGTAGCATGAAGGAAAAAATGCTGGGGGTGGGAGAAGAGAAAGAAAAAGACAGAATTTTCTCTGGTTCTGTTTCTAGCATTCGTGTAGAAGCCAAACGAATGGGAAAAACAACGCAACATTAGCCCAAAATTACTGTCTTTGTGAAATGTGATGATGTCCCTTTTTTTTTCCCTCAACCACTTTACTAACTCACTCCAAACAAGCAGTTCATTTTGCACTATGCTTCTGCTATAACTTTCTTATGGAAGAGCAGTATCCCTTTTCATTTACAAATCAAAACTAATAGCAGGAAAGCATTAAAAAATAATGCACATATAAACAGGAGTAAACTCATTTTAAAACAGATAAACAAGTATTTCCCAGCTATTCCTTAACCCATTGTGAGTTAGAGAAATTTTGTACCAGTTCCAGTTTTGTCACTAATTCAATGTGTTACATGGGCAAAGCATGAGCAAAGGCATATTTTTGCTCCATAAGAAAAAATGAATATGTCAGCTTTAGAGAAATATGGGAAGACTTGTATGAACTGATGCAAAGCATAATGAGCAGAACCAGCAGAACACTTTAGACCATGACCAGAGTAATAATGTGAAGGGGAAAATCAGAACTCATACCAAAGAAGTAAATTTACTAATCATGGCCTCAAAAGACTGATGATGAAGTATGCCTTCTCACTCTTAGCAGAAAAGTAATGGACTGGAGTTAATGAAGGAGACAGACATCCTCAGACATGGTCAATATGTTGATTTCTTTCATTTGACCATTTATTTTTGTTATAAGGAAGAGTTTCTACTTGGGAAGCAGAGAGTTTGGTTAATGAGTACTTATAGATGGTACAGTGGATAGAGCACTAAGCTTGGAATCAATAAGACTCATCTTCCTGAATTCAAATCCAGCCTAGTTGTATGACCCTAGGCAAGTCCCTTAACCCTGTTCACATTAGTTTTCTCATTTGTAAAATGAGGTAGAGAAGGAAATGGAGAATCACTCCAATATCCTTGCCAAGAAAACCCCAAAATGGAGTCACAAAGAGTTAAATACAAGTGAACAACAACTGATAGATGTGAAAAGCACACTAAAATAATTTTTAATGTACAAAAGAAAAAAATTTGGTGTATAAGAGAACACAAATAAATAGAATAATTTTGTTATTACCTTGTTAAATTATATATGTATCTATACATGCATCTAGAGGTATATTACATATGTGTGTATAGTAATAAAAGTTCTACTTTTCACACAGTCTTGTTCTTTGTATACCAAAATGTCTGTATTTGTTGGTGATCATCAAGATCCTAAAAAAAAAAGAAAATTAAAAACTAAAATAAGCAGGTTGGACAAGATGATCTCTAAAGCCATTTCCAATCTGAAGCTGATGATTCTACTCTTGCTCCTGAAAAATCATTCTCTGTAGCTTCCAAGCAGAGATATGTAAGATTATATATGTAATTATATATATATATATGTAATAATATATACATTATATATGTAGTATATAAGAATAAATCCCAATTTTTTTTTCTTGAAATTACTACAAAAATAGGAAAAGAGTTTGGTGAAGAATAGGTTCAGATTAACTTCTCTCATTTTATGCCCAAACAAATTCCTAATGGATAAACAATATAAAAATAAGAAATCATTCCCATACAAACAGAGGAGAATAGAATGGCTTATCTTTAACAATTGTGGATATTGGGGAAATTTGTGATTAAACAGAGGACAGAAGATATAAAGTAAAATAGCTTCAGTTATGTAAAATTTCAAACTTTAACACAAAGTACATTTTTAAAAGCTAGAATCAGAAGTAAGGATAAAGATTAGGGAAAAACTTTGCATTAAATATCTCTGAAAAAAGTCTGATATCTCCTGGGAATTTAAACAAACACTTAAATTAAGAGCTTACCCCCAATAGAAAAATGGTAAAAAATTAGGGATGGTAGAAAGAATACCAGTTTTGAGTCAGAGGACCTGGGTACAAACAATCAATCTGATACCAGTTGTGTAACCTTGGTCCATCACTTAACCTCTCTGGGCCTCAGTTTCCTCAATTGTAGAATAAAGGTTGTAGACAATCTCCAAGGCTGATCACATCCATCTTCTATCTCCAAATTTATGATCCTACCACAAACATTTTGCAAAAGAAACAAAAAAAAAAACTATCAATAATCATCTGAAATATTCAAAATCACTAATAATAAGAGGAATGTAAATTAAAACCACCTTGAGCTGTTTCACCTTACACCCATTAAGTTATCATAGATGCTAAAAGGTGGGGGAATTCGCTGATGGACAGTATATGTGCAGATAGGCATGCAAATCCAATCACTCTGGAAAACAATTTGAAATTATTTGAGAAAGTTACTAAATTGTTCATACTCTGACTCAGAGATTTCACTATTGGGACTATATCCCAATATTATTATTGACAAGAAGAAAAGACTTGTGTGTACAAAAAATAGTTATAGCAATATTATTTGTAATAACAAAAATGGAGACAAAATACATACCCAACAATTGGGAAATGGTTGAACAAATCATCATATGTGGATGTAATGGAATATCACTCACTATGCCCTGAGTAATGATTCTTATGAAGAATTCATAGAAACATAGGCAGATTTATATAAAGTAATACAAAATGAAGAAAGCAGAGCTAAGAGGAAAAAATACACAGCTACAATAATGTAAATTAAAACCAATGTGGAGAAGTAACAAAACTGTCACTTAATATAACCATCAACATAGTACATTATTGTTCAAGTTAGGAATAACTTCTTCCTTTATGCTTATAATCAATAAATTAGCTGTTTTAGGGGGATCCTCTTTTGCAAAGGTTTTTGTTTTAGAGGGTTGTTTTTGTTTTATTGCTGGGAAGAATTATGGAAATGACTTGTGTCTAAACAAAAATATATCTGTATAGACAGACAGAAAGACAGATGTATAGGATAGATAGATAGATAGATAGATAGATAGATAGATAGATAGGCAGGTAGACTTAGGCAGGTAGATAGATAGATAGATACACAGATACACAGACAGACAGATAGATACACAAACCAGACAGATACACAGACAGACAGATCAATAGATAGATAGACAGACAGACATATAGACAGGCAGATAGGTAGACAGATAGATATATAAAAGTGGTGACTTATAGGAGTGCATAAGCACATGGAAGGCAGACTACCTGTGACTAGAATTTCTGAACTTCCATTGCCTGACTTTTTTCTCTTGTCTTTCTGTTTCCTCTTCTGAACACAAGTCAGAGACTATTATTTCTGAGAGTGGATGTTTCCAGCATGGGAGCTAACTAGAGTTCGGAGTTCCTGAGTTCAAGGGTTGGGCATTGACCTTTCAGGAGAAGATGATTTCCTTAACAGCATGCTTTTGGGATGTGACTAGGTCCACCAACAGAAAGATACTGCCACTGGAGTACTAAAGCCATGCCATGAGGAGCCAGGAGAGCTGGATACATGATTTAAGTTGCTCAAATGGAACAAGTCCAAAGTGATTGGGGAATATTTGTTCAGCAGACTCATAAAGGGTCTTTACTTTTAAAGGTGGATGTCTAATGAGTCTAATAGGCTATTTAAGTGTTTTATGTTTCCTATATTTGTTCAGGAATACTCATAAGTTCTTGGTGTCTTGTGCATTTTCTACAGTGGAGAAAATAAAAAGCTGTCTCATATCCAATAAAAAAGGTATTGGCAACAAGAAAAATAGCACTATCAACTGATTTCCCAGACCAGCTCTATTCAAGGGTATTTTTTTAAACCAATTAAAGATCCCAAACCCTACTACCTCACTAGACAGAGATACCCATAAAAATGCTTCCAGCAGTTCTGGCTTGGACTTTCAAAATCAGTAGGAATTCCTCCTATGCCTTCTACTGGAATCACTGGTGACAGGTTAAGGTTAAAATAATGTATTTTTCCTACAAAGGTCAGAATGGGAAGAAAACAATATAGATAGAACTAGGAGAGAGAGAGAGAGAGAGAGAGAGAGAGAGAAGAAAAAGGGAGAAGGGAAGGGGAAAAGAGAGAACCGGGGGTGGGGGGGGGGGAAGGAGGCAGACCAAGGGACAGAGAGAGAATAGGGAAGAAAAGGAAAAGGAAAAGGAAAGGAATAAGCATTATAAGTGCCTACCTACCATGTGCCAGGCACTGTGCCAAAAGATTGTTATTGACTTCAAGAATCACAGAATTGGAAATGCCCTCAAAGATCATAAAGTCCATCGTTAACATTTACAAGATTCAATTTAACATGTATTAAGCATTTATGATATGTAAGACACTGTCCTGGTTGCTGGAGACACAGACCAGCTCTTGACTCAAAGATTCTATTGAGGGACAGGACAAGTATACAATTCAACAACAACAACAATTTACTTTGAGCCAGGAGAGGGATAAAGAAAGGTAGCCTCTGTGGACACCTATAGCTCCACAGGGCTTGCCTTGCCCATGCCTAAGACCCCTCAAAGGCATTCCTGCGTCTTCTACTTTCCAAATGCATATGGCTGGCTGATGATTTGGGCCAGCTCCCACCCAAGGACAAACCGTTGTGGACATATACAACCTTCCTGAACTCATTCCTCAATAATTAACATACTTCTACCCAATACATCCACCCCATCCCAGTGATTCTGAACCTCCAGTTGCAATTGTTCAAACTCATTCTTGGTCCTCCACAGACCTCTCCCTTGTTCTATCCTCTTCAACTTAACTCCACCCCCAACCTTTTACTCTAAATCTAACCCTTATATTGTTCTCTCTAGAATTTCTTTTTTTCCCAAATGCTTTATTAATTTCTGGTTTACATCATTCATTTCTGCCAGATTTTGAGTTACAATTTTTCCCCATTTTTCCCTCACCCACCACCCCAGAATCATAGTCCCACAGGATATCCCCTCCTTCAATCTGCTCTCTCCCATATCTTCTCCCATATCCCCTTAAACTTTTTCAGTAGGGCCTGGTGAATTTCTATGTCCCAATGCCTATATATCTTATTTCCCAATTATATGTAAAATAGTATTAATAATAGTATTTATATATTTTTAAACATTTGATTTTAAAACTTCAAATTCCAGGTTCATTTCCTTCCTCCCTTTTCACCCACCCTTATTGGGAAGATAAGCAATTCAGTATATATTGTACATGTGTTATGCAAAACCTTACCATAGTATATACATTGTAAAAGACTGACTATATTTTCCTCCCTCCTATCCCATCTCCCTCTTGTTCTGTTCTCTACTTTGATCCTGTCCCTTTTCAAAAGTGGGTGCTTTCAACTTCCCTCCCCCCCAGTCTGACCTCCCTTCCATCATCCCCCCTCTCATCCCTACCCTCCTACTCTCTTGTAGGGTGACATATCATATTTAGTATGTATGTCATTCTCTTCCTGAGCCAAATTCAATGAGAATAAGGTTTTGCCTTTTTGCCTTCCTGATCTTCCCCTCCATTGTAACAATTTTCCCTTGCCTCTTCTATATGGATAGTCTTTTCAGAGTCCCTTTTTACATAAATTGGAAGTGGTGGGAGCTGGAGCTGCACTGAAGTCCTGTTTCTACTCTGCCATCTTGACCCCTCCCCCCCCCGCCCTAGAATTTCTGCTCCATAGGTAACTGGATTCGGTCTTAAACCTTTTTCTTTTCTTGCTCTCTCCATCTTCTTGCACTCACAGAGATTTGGCTCTCATGATGGCATAGCTTCCCTGGCTATCTTTTCTGATACTGGTTGCACATAATCCTTCCACTCACTGATTGTAGGGAGATAGTTGGATTACTCCTTGGCCTCTATTGCCATTTCTAGGCTCTCCTTCCACCACCAACACTAAGTAATGTCTTCTCCTTAGAAGTTTATTCAGTTCATATTTATGACCTAATCAAGACTCTGATAGCTATCGTTTACAGACTTCCTAGACACTCTCTTTCCTTCTTCAGTAAGTTTAGTGTGTGACTTATTATCTTTCTCTCCTCCCTAACTCCAATCTTCATTCTAGGGACTTCAACATTCATACTGATACTCCTTCAAGTGCCCTAAACTCACAATTCCTCAACTTACTCATTTTCTATACCATACTCTTCCTCCTTACCATAGCCAAACAGAGAGGTGCGGTCAGTCAATCAATCCATAAATAGTTATTAAGTGAATGCTATGTGCCAGGCACTGTGTTAAGCACTGGGAATATAAAAAGAGACAAAAGACAGTCCCTGCCCTCAAAGAGTTTACAATCAAATGGAGAAGATAACATGCGGACAAATATATACAAAACAAGCTATATAGGAAATAATTAACAGGGGAAAATGTACTGGAATTTGGAGGAGTTGGGGAAGACTTCCAGTAAAAATGAGATTTTAGCTGGGACTTAAAGGACGTAGGAGAGATCAAGAGGCAGAGTTAAGGAGCACAGGGGCTACCCAGAGCCAAGAGATGGAATATCTTATTTGTAAAACAGGAAGCCAGTGTCACTGGATCAAAGAGTATATGTTGGGGAGTAAGGTGTAAGAAGACTGGAAAGATGGGAGGGGGCTTGGTTTTGAAGGGCTTTGAATGCCAAACAAAACATTTTATATTTCAGCCTGGAGGCAACAGGGAGCCAATGGAGTTTATTGAGTGGGGTTGGGGTTGGGGTGGGGTGGGGGGGGGTGAGACAAGAACAGAACTGTACTTTAGGAAAATCACTTTAGTAACTGAATGGAGGATGGATTGGAGTCAGAAGACAGTTAAGGCAGGCAGACCCACCAGCAGACTACTACAATAATCCAGACATGAAATGATGAAGGCCTGTACCAGAGTGGTAGCAGTATCAGAGGAGAGAAGAGAGCCTATTTGAAGGATGTTGTAAAGGTAGAATTGACAGGTCTTGGCAACAACATGGGTTTAGGGATGAGAGAGGGTGAAGAGTTGAGGATGACTCCTGTGTTGCAAGCCTGAAAGACTGGGAGGATGGTATTATCCTCTATAGTAATAGGGAAGTTAGGAGGGAGGATTAGCATTTAGGGGGAAAGATAATGAGTTCTACTTTGGGCATATTGAGTTAAAGATATTTGCTGAACATCCAGTTTGAGATGTCTGAAAAGCAGTTGGAGATGTGAGACTGGAGGTCAGAAGAGAGTTTGGGGTAGGATAGTTAGATTTGAGTTGGTAATTGAATCCATGGTAGCTGATGAGATCACCAAGTGAAGTAGTTTATAGGGAGAAGGAAAGAGTGCCTAGGACAGAATCCTGGGGGACACCTCTGGCTATTTTCTGCTCTTTCTGCCATCTTTTCCCACAGTGGACCAGATTACCTCTACACTGTCCTTTCCTATTAAGTCTCTTGCCCCTTTATTTTACTAAAGATCTTATCCTTCCAAACCCCAGCCTCAGATTACTCATATGATGCTGAGCAAAGTTGGAGAAAATTGTGACAAATTGCGCAATGGATCTACTACAAGTCTATATCACATAATCTCAAGTGGGCACTCACTGCAGCAGAGCAATCTTTTTACACAAACCCAAATGTTTCACTATCTCACTTACAATCATGGCTTTTTCCAAAGCCTTTTTACTCCCTCAAATCTTTCATATTTCTTTTCTCATATTCTCAACTAAGACTCATGCCTCATGTTTCATTGAAAAACATGAGGCCATTAACTGACAACTGCTTCTCATATGATCCTCATCTTATACCTCTCAGGTGCCTTCTGCTACCATCTTTTCCTTCATTCCTTTTTCACATGAAAAGGTGGCCCTTCTCCTTACCAAGGTAAACACCTCTAGCACAAGTGAATCCATTCCCTACTCTCTCATTAATCTTCAGTTACTCACTGTCTGCTGGCTGTTTCCTGTTTATGACTATGCCTGTATCTCCCACACTGTCAAAAACCCCTCGTTTGATTTGTACATCCTCACTATTATCCCATTCCTGTCCTCTCTTCTGTGGTTAAACTCTTTGAAAAAACCATCTATAATAGATGCATCCATTTCCTTTCTTCTCACTCTTTTCTTAACTCACTGCAATTTAGCTTTTGACCTTATCATTTAATTGAAACTAATCTCTCCAAAGTTCACTAATCATCTCTTAATTGCCAAATCTAATAGTCTTTTCTCAATCCTCATCCTTCTCGACTTCTCTATAGCATTCAACACTGTTGATGAGCCTCTTCCTCCTGATTATGTCCTCTTTAGGTTTCCATGGTTCTTCTCTCTCCTGCTTCTCCTTTAATGTCTCTGACCACTCCTCTATCTTCTTTATTGTATCTTCATTCACATCACACCTGCCAAAACGGGGGTCCCCAAAGCTATGTCCTAAGCCTTCTTATCTTCTCCCTCTATACTATTTCACTTGATGATTTCATCAGCTCCTATGGTTTCAAATTATCACCTCTATGGAGATGACTCTCAGATCTACTTGTCTACCCAAACCTCTATCCTGATCTCAAGTCTCAAAATCTCCAATTGCCTTTCAGAGACATCGAACTGAATTTCCTATAGATATCTTAAACTCGATGTGTCCAAAGTAGGACTCATTGTCTCTTTCCAAAGTAGAACTCATTGTCTCTTTTCTAAAACCCTCCCCTCTTCCTTACTTTCCTATGACTGTCGAGGGTATCACCATCCTCCCAGTCACCCAGGCTTGTCCATCAGGTGTTATCCTTAACTCTTTACTTTCTCTCACTGCCCATATGCAATCAAGCCCTGTTGTTTCTACTTTCTTTAGATCTCTCTTATGTGCCCACTTTCTCTCCTCTGACACTGTAATCATTGGCACAGGCTCTCATCACTTCAAACCTGGATTATTGCAATAGATTGCTGGCCGGCCTTCCTCTTTTAGTTTGTGTACTCTAGGCCACTCTACACTCAGCTGATAAATTGATCTAAAACACGAGTCTGACCATTTCATTCCTCCCCTCCACACCCCTTCCCCACTCCCTTTGTTCAATAAACTGAATTGGCTTCTTATTGCCTCCAAAATCTTTTGTTTGGCTTTTCAAAAGCCCTTTGTAACCTTCCCCTCTCCCATCTTTTCAGTCTTCTTACACCTTACTCCCTACAACCCCCTCTGTGATCCAATGACACTGTCCTCCTTGCTGTTTCTCACACACTACACTTTATCACTCAGCTGCAGGCATTTTAATGAGTTTTTTGTTTTGTTTTTTGTTTGTTTTTGCCCCACCTAGAACTCCTCCTCTCTCTCCTCATCTCTACCTCTTAGCTTCATTGGCTTCTGTCAAGTTTCAGCTAAAATTCCTTGAGCTGCTTCTGCAGGAAGCCCTAAATTCCAGGGCCTTTCCTCTGACACCATCCTTAATTTACCTGGGTATACCTTGTTTGTGCACAGTTGTTTGCATGTGTATCTCCCCCATTAGATGGGCGAGCTACTTAAGGGCAGAGACTGTGTTTTTGCCTTTCTTTGTATACCTGGCAAATATTAAGCACTTAATAAATGCTTGTTGCCTGAGTGATTCCACAGAAGATGACAACTGAATTATGCCTTCAGAGAAGCTAAGGGCTCTGGGAAGTCTAGGTCTCTGCTGGAGTTTTAGCCTATTATTATAATAGGATCCTAGATTTAAATCTACTTATCACTTAAAAGGTCATGTAATCCAACCACTTCCTTTTACAGATAAGGAAACAGAGACTCAGAGAGGGAAAGGGACTCGGCCAAGGTCACAGCTAATGGGATTTGAACAGAGATCTTTGCTGACTCCAAGGTCAAGATTCTATACATTATTTAAACAACAGCTACTAATTCTGTAGAACTTTAAGGTTGACATAGTGCTTACATACATTACCTCATCTGATCTTTTCAAAAAGGCTGTCAAACAAGTGCTATTATTATACCCACTTTACAGATACACTTTACAAAAAACTGAGGCTGAGAGAAGTTAAGTAACATCAGACAGCTCATGGATATCTGAGGCAAGATTTGAACTGAGGTTTTCCTGACTCTGCAACCAACATTCTAGCCACATCACTACCCATCTTGATGAAAACAAAATCTAACACCCTTTCAGAATCCACCTTTTTTTTTTTTTAACACATTTTCCCCAGGAGGTTGTTTCAGTGTCAAAAGTCTTTAATTGGTGCTCACCTTAATGACTCCAGTTAATGAGTCTCTGACTTGTGGACTTTATCTCTGTTTCTGGATTGCTACTCCCTCAGACCCTAAATCCCAGCTTCTTCCCCACTGGGAAATCTTCCTTCCACCAAGCTTCTTGCTCTTTAGTCCTGTTTTTCATCTGCCTGGAAGGGAGACGAATAGGATTCCCCTGGGTTGGTCTCTTTCCAATCAGCCTTCTCTGAAATCTAGGTGTCTGCATCTCTCAAGCCTAACTCTGGAGCTCTGGGCTGTTATAAAAAGTTTCTTTGCAATGCAAGAATTGCTCATTAAACCGCCCTAGCCACTGCCAACAGTTTCCAAACTTCATAATGGGGCTTGGCTATTCTTTTTTCCTTCCAAACATTTTAAAATACAACAGGGTACTTTTTTTTTACACAAATATACAGTAGCTTCCTCACAACCAAAATAGACTTTTGCAAAAGCTTGCCCCTCCCCTTTTCTAAACTCTGTTAGAAAGCTCCCCTGTGTTACAATTTGAAAAGATAGCAAAAAGCCAGAACTTGTGGGCTCTTTCCAAATCCTACTGGTGAGTAAGCTTTCGCTTGGTAGTAGGCTCAGAGGAGCATAGCCCTACACCTGGAAGGGACCTCAGATGCTATCTCCCTAACCTCCTTCATTTAAGTTATAGTACTTGTCCAGCATCACAAGGTAGTAAATGTTAGGGATAAGATTTAAATCCAGGTCCTACAACTCCAGAGATATTGCCTTTCCCACTCAGAGTAAGATTGCCAATTGTGGGGGAATGACATTCAGCCTTGTTATTAGGTTTCAACAATACTGTACTCCCAAAGTGCCATATAACATATGCAGATAGAGACAGATATAGAATTATTAATTCAAAGAACTTAGATTTTTATTCTGTGTATATTTTGTTTTGAGATTTGTTGTTGTTGTTAGACTAAGAATGTTCCCTGAGATCCCTGGAGGTAGGTGTGGCATTTTTGTACCCTGGGGGTCCATTATTTAATATACTTCATAGATAACCCTCTATTTCTCCTGATCCCAATAGGCTGGAAGAAGTAATGGACCTCCTAACAGTCATAGACTTTAAAGATCTAGTCCTGCTTTTTCAAAGATCTAGTCCTATACTATTCTTCTCCACCAACATGGGCATGATATATTATAGCAGGAAGCATGGCAGAGTCTGTGTCAGAAGACTTTAGTTCAGATCGAAGCTCTGACATTTACCAAGTGTGGTTCACATGCTACCAAACAAAGATGGAGAAAATCATGAAAAATTGCCCACTGGGTTTACTGCAAATTTGTATTGCATAATCTCAACTGGACACTCACGACTGCAAGGCAATTCATTTATAACTGTAAGACCACAAGCAAGAATTGTATATAACCTCTCTGCCCCTCATTTTCTTTATATCTAAGGGTTGATACTTGTACTAGCCACCTCGTACAAATGTTGTGAAGGAAACATTTTGTAAACTTTAAAATTTTTTTTTTTTTTTAAAGAGAAGCCACAAGATGGGAAAAGCAGGAAAAGAAGAAAGAAGGTATAAAAAGGTAAGGAGCGACTAGTAATTAGGTTCTTCCTGAGACCCTTCCATAGACAGCAGTTCTGGACAGGTACTATTTATTTTGGGCTCTGGCAGGAATAAGCTTATTAAAATTAATTCAACAAGAATTTATTAATCTTCTATGTTGTGTAAGGCACTGTGCTAAAGACACAGAGTAAAAAATAAATTAAACCACAAAAGAATTAAACAATACTTGCATCCAAGAAGCTTACCTTCTCCTAGGGCAAATAGGGAAACTGATATATACAGATGAATAAATAGGGCTTGTACAAAACAAATAGAGAATTTCAGAAGTCCCCCCTGCCAAGAATTTGGGGAGGGGGCTCATGTAAGGCCTTAAGTAGGAGGTGACACTTGATTTAAACCTTTAAATAACCAGAGACTCTAAGAGGCAAAAGTTGAGAAAAAAATTTCTAGGAATGAAAGTAGTTTATACAAAGACATAGACACAGTGACTGGACTATGATGTTCAGGAAGTAGCAAGCGGTCTAGTTGCTAAAATATAGAATGCAGGCAGCTAGGTGGCATAGTGAATAGAGCACCAGCCCTGAGATCAGGAGGACCTGAGTTCAAATCCTGCCTCAGACACTTAACATTTACTAGCCATGTGACCTTGGGCAAGTCACTTAACCTCAATTGCCCTGCCTTCCCCCTTCCAAAAAAGAAAAAAAAATTAAAAAATCAAATATAGAATGCTTAAGGGTGGGGAGGGTGATATGAAATGAGTCTAGAAAAATAGGCTAGAGTCAGATTGTGAAGGATCATAAATACTGTAAATATAAATCTGAGAAGTTTGTGTAGTATCCAAGAGGCAATGAGGATCTGATGAAGTTTCTTGAGCAAGAGAGTGCCATGGTCAAAAAATGTGTTCTGGGAAGATTATTTTTTCAATTGGTGGAGGATGGATTAGATAGGAGAAAGACTGGAAGCCGTAAGGCCAATTAGATGTCTATTGCTATGATCAAGAAATTAGTGAATGTGACCCTGGGTAAGTCACCTAACCCCTCAGCTTCCCAGATAATGCTCTAAGTTACAAAGTAGATACTGGAACTGTATCAATAAAGGGGGTTTCACCCCCAAGAGCTCCCTACCCCAATGAAATCATTTGTTGTTGTTGGGTCATTTTCCAGTCACGTCTGGCTCTTCATGACCCCATTTGGGGTTTTCTTGGCAAAGATCCTAGAGTGGTTTGCCATTGCCTTCTCCAAATGAAATAATAGGCCCAATTAAAAATCCATATTCAAGGAGTAGATAATGAGTTCTGTTTTAGACATCCTGAGTTTGAAATACCTTTGAGACATTCAGATACAGATGGGCAACAAGAAATTGTTGATGCAGAATTGAAGCTCAGAAGAAAGATGTGGACTGGATATATCAATTTGGGAGTCATCTGCACCTAGAGAATAGTAATTGAACTATGGAAGCTGACAAGATTATAAAGAGAGAAGAGAAGAGGACCCAGGAGAGAGTCCATGGGGTAACCCCATGTGTAGGAGATGGGGACCCAGATGAAGCACAGGAGACTGAAGAGTGATGAGACAGATAAGAGAACCAGGGGAGAGAATATTATGAAATAGAGGGGCAGCTAGGTGGTGCAGTGGATAGAGCACAGACCCTGGAGTCAGGAGGACCTGAGTTCATAACCTGCCTCAGACATTTACTAGCTGTGTGACCTTGGGCAAGTGACTTAACTTCAATTACTTCCCCCCAAAAAAATCCAAAGGAGGAAAAGGTATTCAGGAGAAGCTGGTGTCAAAAGCATCAAGGAGGTAAAGAAGGATGTAACCTGAAAACGGCCATGGGATGGATCGAACAGATCACCAATAACCTTAGAGAGAAAATCTCTGAAGTAGGAAGCTGGAACTTAAGCAGCTGAGAAATTAGTAGAAGGGGAAGAATTTGGAAGCAATATAGACTGCTTTTTTTTTCCCCTGGGAGTTAAGATATGAAAAGGAGGAGAGTGTCTGAGAAGTTTTAGTTCAGTTTTAAAGCTCTTAAAACTTACATTGCTATAAAGCAATAACTTAACTTTCTGGGAGGGGGAGGAAAGAACGGAGCATGTTTGAATGCAACAAAGAGTGGGCCAATAGATGGGGAGACATTGAAGATGCTGGGGAGAGGGCAGGAGAAGGGAGTAGGGGAGATAATTGAAGGGACAACCTCCTAAAAGAAATGAGAAGAGAAGTGGTACAAGTAGTTTGTGACACTGTGCAATTACACTAACAGCCAGAGAAAAGGGATTTCCCAGGACAGCAAACGGGTACAATTAGCAGGTGGCGTGTCAGAATCATCACCTATCCTGGTAGAGCAGCCTCCTACTGAGCCCTCAGGTACCATTTCCCTTAGAAATCAAAGAAGAGGTACAGGGCTACCAGAAAAAAGATGCCAGAGGTTGTCCTGTTATTAACTCTGCAGATTTTTTTTAAAAAGCCAATATCTTGGGGTGGGGGGCTAGGTGGCACTGTGAATAGAGCACAGGCCCTGGAGTCAGGAGGACCTGATTTCAAATTTGGTCTCAAACACTTAACACTTACTAGCCTTGTGACCTTGGGCAAGTGGATTAACCCCAATTGCCCTCCAAAAAGAAAAAACAAAACAAAAGGCCAATGTCAGAACAATTGGTGAATATTGTGGAAAGGCAGAGATTGGCTTTATGTGAGAGAGAAACAAAGCTTACTAATCAAGCTGCCTAAACTAAATCAGGCTGCCCTGAAAGGGGCTGCATTCCCACCCAAGGGGGTCATCAAGCTAAGGCTAATATTCAAGGTTAGACTCAGGCTGCACTAGATGACTGTTTAAGCCCCTTCCAACTTGGAGATTCTGAGACTGTGATATGTCAGCTTTTATTATGCAGCTAGGTGGTTCAACAGGCAGACTTGGAGTTTGGAAGAACTGAATTCAAATGTGATTGAAGATACTTATTAATTGTATGACCCTATATAAGTCACTTAACCCCTCTCAGCCTCAGTTTTCTTATATATAGAATAAGGATAATTATATCATCTATCTCTCAGAGTTATTATGAGGATCAAATGAGATAATAGATATAGAGCACTTTTCAAACCTTAAAATTAGCACAGCATAGAGAAGAAAGAGCTGTCCTCGGAGGGGAAAAAAACTCACAAGGTTCAAGTCTGCCTATGGGACCTTGGACAAGTCACGTGAATCCTCATTGCTTTGGGTGTTAACCAAAAACAATATTACAAGTTCATGAGACATTGTGTTGCAACAAGACTTATTACAAGAGAAATGAACATACACACAGAACCCTAAGCCCGCACAGAGTTCACAGTCTATACAGAAGCCTGCATATTTATGAAATTGTGAAAAAGAGAAACAGAAAACTCCATGTGGCAGGAGAGGAAAAATCATGAATAATTAAGATGGCAAAAGTCACATTCATTTCCCTTGGGAACTACTAGACTATAAAGATAGGAGGGTCTGCTTATCTACAAGGGTCCCAGCTGCACAAGCAGCTTCTCAGCCTAGTGCAGACTGACTGGCACTTGGCTTGATTCCCAAGGACACACAGGGAGTCCGGTTTGGGATGCAAACAATGCATTATGTCAATTCACTGGGGTAGGGGAGGGGGAGGCTTTGTTCTTAACATGTTTAGGCCCTCTTGCAGACTCTGAATCCAGTGTCTCTGTAAAATATGGCAACTCAAAAAGACAAGTTCAGGGAATCCCTTTAACTTAGGCAACTCTTTAAGACCCTGAGTTTCAAAAAAGGTTGTAATCTGCATTGGTAGAGGAAGTTCCCTAATTGGGAAATGCCTTATATTGGATGAAATCACAGGTCCTGTCCCTGTTATTATAATGACTCGCTCTGAGGCTAGTCCCATTAACTCTGCCCCTAAAAGGCATCTTTTAGCCTTGTCGTGGGCATCCTTTTCATAGCATCAGGGAGGGTAGGAGAGCCTAGGTAAGTGACATTTTTAGTGATGGCTCAAACATCTGCAGGCTAACTTTCCTAAAGCTTTCTGCAAGGATGAGTCACTGATCCCATGAAACCTGGCCTCCCACTTGTAGGGAAGAAGAAGAAGGAGGCATTGTATTTTTCCAATATCATGTGAAGAGTCATTTCCCCTATGGATTGGCTTTGAATAGGGAAATGGTGGTTCAGGGAGAAGGGGAACTAGAGTCCTAATTTTAGCAGAACCTTATCCAGAACAGAGTAGGAACTTTAAAAATGCTTACAGAATGAATGACTATTCCCACTCACTGCAGGCCATTCAGGCCTCCAGGGCTCTTATCTCTAAAGGACTTTGTTACTGTTCCTGTTACCTGGAGACAAGACACATGAGTGGGACAATAGGTGGGAAATGAAGGGTACCAGCCCTCTTCAACTTTAAGACAGGTAAGATTATCCAATTAGGGGCGGCACAGTAAGAGTGCCGGCCTTGGAGTTGGGATGACCCGAGATCAAATCCGGCCTCAGAAAATGAGCACCCACACATAAATAATGACTAGCCGTGTAACCTTGAGCAAGTTACTTAACCCCAATTGCTTAAAAAAAAAAAGATTATCCAATTAGTTGGGCCTAGGGACCCAAAAGGAAGGGACAGTTGGTAGATATATTCTGATGGAGCAAAAAAGGTTGGGTAATGCTTTGAAGGGTGGTTTTTGTTTATTCTTCTATGACCCCATTTGGGGTTTTCTTGGCAAAGATACTGGAGTGGTTTGCCATTTCCTTCTCCAGCTCATTTTACATATGAGGAAACTGAGGCAAACAGAGTGAAGGGACTTACCCAGAGTCACATAACTAGTAAGTGTCTGAGGCTGGATTTGAACTCAGGTCCTCCTGATTCCAGGCCCAGCATTCTATCCATTGTGCCACTTGGCTGCTTTGAAGGGTAGGCATGTATAAATTAGTGAGGTGACTTCAATTGCCAGCAGCTAGAGTAAAATATCTGACTGACTCTGGAGTATGAAGGGGAGGTACCCGCCCAGACAAACTTCATCTTCTTCCCAGTGCTGATTTACTTTCCGCTTCTGCACAAGGAGACATATGGGGAAGAGGAGGCAGCTCTCAAAAGCCCCCAAACAGGTGGTGGAAATGGGCCAGGATTGCAGCAACAAAAAGCTCTGAGACCTTAGTGCCAGGCAGCAGCTGCAAACATCCTCCACCCCAACCTCACTCCCTGGGCTAAGGACAAGGGAAAATGGAAAACTAAGAAAAAGTGCCAACTCCCCAGCCTGGCCTTGTTCTCCAGCAGGGATGTTGTGAAGGTGAGGGGAAGGTGTGATTCTCCTGGGGCCAAGAAAGCTGTCTGCCATCTCCCTGGCCTCACCAGGAACAACTTGCTACTAAATAATCCAAAAACATTAGGCACCCTGGGAGACCCAGGCAAACTTCTGATGCCCCCACAACCAAAGTCCCTCTCAGGCCCCAGTCATTTGAATGTCTGTGCTTGTGACTATCATAACTTTATAATTATAACCACAAGGGCTGGGGTAGATGTATTCCCAATCCACCCTTGCAGTACCTGCAAATGACAGCAGAGGTGTAGAACCTATGGCCTTGAGGCCATGTGGGGACCTAGAGGGCCATGTGTGGTCTCCAGGCAGCAGGTTCCCCACCCCTGTAAGGCAATATGGAGAAACCCCCTCAGGTAAATTCAGGACAAAGGAGAGGAGCATAACAAGCTCAAAAATTCCTTCCCAAAAGCTTCCTATGGTTCACTAGAGCCTATAGGGCTGAATGCCTCAGTCTGACCTCATCTGTAAAATGGGCATAAAAACAGAGCATACATACTACTTTGTAAAGTGTAAAGCCTAATAGAAATGTGAGGCATTAGTAAGTTCATTGTGGGCAGGGACTTGGTCATTTTCTTATCTTTGTATGTACAGCATTGGGGAGGCAACAAGGTGTAGAGCCTAAAATACTGAACGTGGAGTTCCAGAGACCTGGATAAAAAGGCTGTCTCTGACATTTTCTGACTTCATAACTGCAGGTTAGTCATTTTAGTAAAAGTTCAATAGAGATTTGAGGCAATGACTGGTATTTATTTCCATCAGGAGGAGGGATGGCCAGGATAACCCAGGCTTCTTTCCATATCTTCTCACACCATGCTTTATCATACCTCCTGCTTCAGGAGGGATTTGCAGAAGCTGCCAGAAAGCTATCTGGGAACCTGGAGGCCCAGGGCCCCCTTCAAAGCTGAGTGCTCCCCAAACAAGCCCAAGCAATCATTTTTCCAATCTAATCCAATTTCACCTAGAGGCAGCTGAGGAGTAGTCCTGGGAAAGTTATGAGAGTTAGAGAACATCAGCATGTCTAACTTGATAACCCTGGGGTGGGGAGTCAGGAGAGGGACAGGTTCAAATCTAGTCTCTGACACTTTTAGTAATTGGATGACCTTGGGTGAGTCCTTTAATTTCTCTTGACCTCAGTTTCCTCATTTGTAAAATGATGGGGTTGAATTAGTTCCACTGTAGCTCTATTCCTATGGTCCCATTATTAGAAAGATTCAGATAAATTCCTTCGAAATACAAAAATGACATAAAAAAGTTACTTTACATATTTAGAAGCTGTGTCATTGGAGATATATAAGTATTAAAATCAGTTCTTCTGTATTATGGACAACAAAACTAAGATTGGGAACCCTAATATTCCCCTATCAACCCTAACCTAATCTAATAAAAAATCTAACCAAGAAATAAAATTAGGACTTGAATGAAATTTTAGAAAAATTAGATGTGATAGACCTCTGGTTAGTCCTGAATGGAAATTGAAAGATATATACAGCACATATTTCTCAGCTGTGTATGGCACCTTGGGACATATGCAAAGTCTGAGAGACATGATTTCTGAGTAATTAACAATCAGTTCATTAATTATGGCTAGTGAATAATAAATAAAAGGAAGGTCACTTGACTTTCTGGGGTAAACCAAAGACCCTTTCTGGAAAATATTGATTGTTTAAAAAGCCTTTGGGAAAGGATGTATCCCTGAAGTTGGAAATCAGCTCTGATTGGTTAACAATCAATGAGGAGGTGGGCAAAAAGTCTTCATTTCCTCCTGCAGAGTGGGTGATGAGACTCAGCCCCCTCCAGGGCAAAGGAATCCATCTTTACCCAGACCTCATTGGTTGGTTTTCCCTTTCATAAGTTGGGTTACCCTGGCAGGTTCTGAGAACAGATTTTTTTAACAAATTTCTTAAGTGCAAGATCTCACTTAGATGGGATTCTGTTCGTAAGGTCTTCTAGTTGGGTGGAGTGCCATCCAAGATCCAAAAGCATAAACCCCTAGGATTTGGGCAATCTTATCTTTCAGCAGTACCCTTCAGAGACTGGTTTATAACCTACAGAGATTTATTTCTGAATGAGGAAATAGAAAGAGAAAACCTTAATCTCAATGATTAATTTGTCATTAATATAAGAGAGAAATAATCATTTCTCTCAACCTTTACACAATGACAACACTGTAAAAACAAATAACTTTGAAAACTCTAAGAATTATAATCAATACAATGACTATTCATGACTTTAGAAGACCAATGATGAAAAATATTGTCCATTATGGAGAGGTGTCTTTAAGGTGCAGAATTTTATATATATCACATATAATATTAATATGTTGTGTATAATATTAAATTATATGATATATGCAGTTATATATAATTATGTATTATATGTCTGTATATATGTATACATGTGTTTTATATATATATATATATAAAACACGTGTTTGGAGAATTTGTTCTGTGTGATTACAAATCTGTTACAAGAAATTATTTAGCTTTTTTTTTTAAACAAAATAGGTAGGTGGTGAGAGGGAAAGAAAATAGATTTCCATTTAATTTGTTTTAAAGGTGGGGAACATTATAGATGTGAAATGTTTCCTGCACTTTCAGATGAGGTCACTGTATTATTAGTTTTATCTGTTATATAACAAAGTATATAAGAAATCTCTAACAAAGTGGGAATATCCTTTAAATGCATGTGATGTAAAAACAAAACATATCAATAAAACTGAAAGTGACAAAAGCAATAAAAGCATAGGGAGAAATTAATTTCAGTTGTGTATTATCAGGGACAACTTCATAGAGGAAGTGGCACCTGAGTCAATTTAAATTGATGGAAAAGTGTATGGAGACCCTTCCAGGCATGAGGGACAACATGCATGAATACACAAAAGCAGGGAATACAAGAAGAAATTAAGGAATACCTAGTAGGCCAGTTTTGTTGTAAAACAAATTACACGATGAAAAGGAACATGAAATAAAGTTTAAAGGGAGATTGGATTCAGACAGCATAGGGTCTTAAATATCAGGCTAATGTGTTGCTTTTTTTATTTTAAATTTTATCCTGTAGTCAATAGGAAGCCAAGTAAGGATTTTGAATGGGAATATTACATAGCCAGATCTATGCCTTAAGAGCTTGGCAGTGGTGTAATGAATACATTGGAGAGGAAGACTTACATTGTAAGTGGGGAGACAAGGTAGGGACCAGAACAGTGATCCAGGCCAGAAGCAATGAAGGGATAAGCTAGAGTAGTGAATGTAGAGGAGAGAAGAGATAGAATTGATGTTATAGAAAGAGAAGCAATGGGACTTGGTACCTGATTAGGAGATAAGGGGAAATAAATAATGAAAGATGACCCTATGGTTTCAAATCTGATTGACTGGGAAGATGATGGTATTATCAATTACAAATTGGGGAATCTAGGAGGATGAGCAGATTTGGGGAAGAGGAGCTCAGTTTTAGACATGCTGAGTTTGAAATACCAAGTATAGAGCCATAACTAAGGTGGGGCAAGAAAGGCTTTGGAGCAAACTATCTTCTTTGGTTCTACCTTCCCCAACCTACTCCTTAAGAGTGCCTAAAAGATCTGAAAACACTTACTTCTATACTTTCGTATTGTATACTCCCAATTCTGTGTCTAGGCACCAGAATTCCTCATTAAGATTCTGGTCAGCTTGACCTCCAGGCATATATATGTATATATGTATCTGTGTACATATGTGTGTATATGTATGTGTGTATGAGTATGTATATATACATATATGTATATATCTGTGTATGGTGACACAGTGAAAAGGGTCCAGGCCTAAAGTCAGGAAGACACATCTTTTTGAGCTCAGATCTGGCCTCAGATACTTGCTATCTATACAACCCTGGGCAAGTCACTTATTAATCTGTGTGCCTCAGTTCCTCATCTGTAAAATGAGTTGGAGAAGGAAATGGCAAACCACTCTAGTATCTTTGCCAAGAAAACCCAAATGGGGTCACCAAGAATCAGACATGACTGAAACAACTGAATAACAACTCTCTGTCTCTCTCTCCCTGTATGTATGTATGTATGTGTATGTATATATACAATGTATATATGCAAATATACATAAATACATGCATGTGTGCACACATGCATAGGTGTGCGTATATGTGTGTATATTTATATATGTACATATAAGGTCAAGTATGGAGTTTGGGAGAGACAAAAGTGATGATATTAATATGGTGGAAAGTATAGCAGTAGAAGGGAAGAGGGCTGTGGATAGAATCTTGGAGGTACCTCCACACTAAGAGGACTGAAAGAAGAATCACTGCAGAAAACCGAATGAAATAATCATAACATAACACATGATTTTAATGTCCTGGGCAGCCTAAGGCTGGATGCAGAGACTTAAAGGCCCAGATCAAAAAGTCAGTAAAGTAAAGGGTGAGATAGTGGGGCAACATGGTGTAGAACTAGACCTTGGGTCAAGAGATCTAGGCGATAGTCTTCTACTAGTGAAGTAGTGTACACTGGTTTATACTAATATAAACTCATTTATATTAGTTTATACACACACACATATATATAAACTAGTTTATACTATTATACACTAGTAAGCTGAATATAAAGAAGAAATAGATAAGTAGTGAATAAAATAGACTCTAAGTGTGGCACAGAGACATGATAGAATAGTGATGGGGGACACCCATTATTCCAGCACTTGTTGGAATTCCCTGAAAAAAAAAGCAGTTACTAACTTACTAATTTGTTTTAATGATAATTCTTCCCTTCGTAAAGGCAGAAGACCCAACTGGGAGAAATTCTTTATTAGATCTGATTTTCACCAGCATGGAAGGGGCTGGGTTTTAGGGTAGAAATTATGGGAACATTGGTGGCAGAAGGACGAGGAGGAGACATCACTCATTACTAAAATTCATGATACAGAAGGACAGGAAATCAGGCAGCATACTTTGGCATCCACCTAAGATTTGGGGCAAAGTATGTTTCTTCAAATGGCTCATAAAAAGGATAGGAGGGGTCCTGTGAACTAAAGATCTACAGGGGAAGTCAACCCATGAAGGATGTAAAACTCTAAAGAATGAAGACAGAGGGAAGCCATTCTAACAAGAAGGAAAATGAGAATTCTCTGAATGAGGATATACTCACATGTAGAGAACTCACCAACCAATTTGGCTTTTAAAAAAGATATTTACAGGAGATGAAAGCAAGGGTATATAACAGAGGATGAATACAAGAGCATGGCACTACCCTTTAAAAATAGTGTCAGGAATGCTAAAAGTCAGAAAGAACAGAGACTGATAAGGAAATGAGAAAAAAGAATTTGGGGTGTTTGGGAAGTTTGGGGGGGAATTGAGTGATATTGAGGGAAAGAGAAGGATCAAAGAAGGGATGGGACATTTGCTTTGGGAGATGGGATGATGATACCTTATCTTGTGGTAAGGACATTCCAGTGCACAGGTCATCTTCCTTGTCAGAGAAAAGAGAACCAAAATTAAAATTATTCACCTCTGCTTTCTCTGGCAGAATCTATCCATGACTGAGCCATGTTTCTTTTCTAGACATTCATGAGGGATGTCTGTGATGATCTCCATGGTCTTTCAAAACATCATTGATGGTGACTCAGTTGACACTCAAGGTGAATGAGGAAATAGTAAAAGAGACCTTAGTTTCCCTTGATGAAATCAAGTCACCTGGGCTCAGATGAGCTATACCTTCAGGTACTGAAAGAACCACTGGGTATTAATAGTGAGTCACTATTAATGATACTTGAAAGGCCTTGGAGAACGGGAGTGGTACTGTGAGATCAGGGACAAGCAAATGTTCCATTTCTCTAAAGAATGAATCGAACAGTGGAAACTATAGGCCAGAAAGCTGAACTTAGATTCCAGGAGAAATTCTAGAATGAATCATCAAAGAAATTCCTGATGAATGTCTAGAAAAGAAAGGGGGAATTAGAAAAATCCACATGGCTTAGTCATAGATTTCAATACACATTTACTAAGCACCTACTATGCATCAGGAACTGTGCTAAGCTTTAGGAATACAAAAGAAAGGGGGGGGGGATAGTCCCTGTCTTCAAGGAGTTTATAATCTAGTGGAGGAAAACAACACAGAAGAGGAAGCTGGAAAGGGGAGGGAGATGCCAGAAGGCCTCTTTTTCTGTGGAACTCAGACTACACTGAGCTTCACATGCAAAATACAATAAGCAACAGAGTGCAGGCTCTGCCTTTTTAAAAGGAAGGTTTTGGGTGAAGTTAAACAGCATGATGAAGACATTTCTCTTGCTCAGACTATCCTGAGAGGGGTATCTTGTTCAATGGAGTTGAGACCAGGCAGGGCTGCAGATGCAAAGTGGAATGACCTTATTTCCTTGTTTCAGAGAGTTACTAAACTGACATATCAAGGGAATGCTATAGATAAAGTTTACTGAGATTTTAGCCAAGCATTTTATAATGTCATGCTATTCATGGAGAAAAGAGGGAGAGATGTGAACTAGAGAATAATACAATTAAATAGATTTGGAGCCGGTTGAATGGTTGGATTCAAAGAGCAGGCATTAATAGTTTAATGTCAGCTTGGCAGGAGTGCTCCAGTGGTGGGCCCCATGGAACTGTCTTGGTCTTCTACGGTTTAACATTTTTTCCATGACTTAGATAAAAGCATATATGGCCTGCTCATCAAGTTGTCAGATGACACAGAGCCAAGATGGACAATTGGCATGTTGTAATTCCCTTATCCCAAAATCTCCAGTGGGTTCCCCTTGCCTCCTACAAATATAAAGTACTCCAGCTTTTAAAACCCTGAATAACTTGAACCCTTCCTATCTTTGCAGTCTTCTTATACCTTGCTCCCCTCCACAGACTCTAGGATTCTGTGACACTCTCCTTCTTTCTTTTCCTTGAATAAGACACTACATCTTTTGACCCCATGTATTTCCATTCACTGTCTCCCATGCCTAGAATTCTTTCCCTCCTTATCTGTGTCCTGGAAATCCCCTATGTTCCTTCAAATTTCAGTTAAAATCTCACTTTCTGCAAGATGCCTTTCCCAGTTCCTGACTACTCCCCTTATCAGATCACACCTAGAACATGGCATTTAGTTCAAGGTTCCACTACTTGAGAAGGATACTGAAAAACTGGAGATTGTCCAGAGCAGGCCATCAGGTAGGTGAAGAGCCTTGAGTTTATATCATATGTAGATAGTATGAAGGAAAAAGGGTTTTTTTTTTAGTCAGAAAAAGATTGAAGGGGCACATAATAGCTGTCTTCAAGTATCTGAAGAGCCATCATGTGGAAGGACCAGATTTATTCTGCTGACCCCAGAGGATAAAACCAGGAGCAATGGGTGGATTGATGTTAGGAAAACAGCAAAGAAAAAAACCCAAACATTTCTTAACAATTAAGACTATATGAGAATGGTAGGCCTGCATTTAGAATGAGTTCTCATTCCTTCAAGGTCTTAAAATAGAAGCCAGATGACCACTTGTTGAGGATAGTGGAGTGGGAAGTCCTTTCTGATATGAGTTCAATTATATGAAGATTCCTTCCAAAATCTAAAATTCTGGCTTTCTTTATCAGCCAAATGCAGGGGTGGTGCTAGATAATCTCTAAGCTCTCTTTCCCTTAAAAGATTGCAGTGTTTGATGAGGGGTGGTCCTTACCTTACTATCAGGAAATATTGAGAATCACAGATCTCCGCATATCAGCACTTCACAGAAACAGGAAATTGCCCTGGAAATGTCACTTAGACACCACTGGAATGGGAGAATAGCAAAATGTGGGGCTAATCCCCCATCCATCCATGACTACCTCCTATAAACAGACTCCGGACTTCAACCGTAGCATTATAAAGGGAAGCCACTATTCATGAAGATTATTAAACTGGGAAGTCAATAGGCTAGTCATTTAAAAAAAATTCATACTGCAAATAATACTCCTCTCTTCTGGGGCTGAGAGAAGAGTGGCAGCCCCTCAGGGTTCCCTATTTCCCCCCTCCTCATTCCTCCTGCCACCTTCTGCTCATCCAGATAGAAGACTCCCTTCCTTGCACCTCAATACAGAAATCAAAGACACCTGCTGGAAGCCAAAAAAAGCTCACGCAAAGCTTCAGCTAAGTGAGAGAGATGTTAACAGTGGGGTCAAGAAGGTCAGGTAAGCAGAGAAGGCCCAGCGTTGCCATGGAGTTTGTTGAATTACACAGAACAAGGAGATGCTGGTTAGATGAGGTGACCCTGGCTGCTCACGTTACATGCTCTCCCTACCAAAAGGGTGCAGGGAAAACCATCCTCATCTGCCACCCGAATTAGTCTCTGACTTTTACACTTTTTTTCTCATTCACCCCTAAGTAGTGTCTTCATGATCATCACCCCTAAAATATTTACTGCGAAACCCTTCATTTCCGTGATCACATTTTCTCACGCAGCACACTTCCCCTCCTTTCTCTCCCCTCCCTGTGCATTTCTAATATGGTGAATGTACTAAGTGCCCACAGTGATGCTCACTCCTTAGAGCTGCTTGGTAACTCTGGCCATTGTTTACTGTAAATGCACCCTGAAGAAGGAACAGATTTCTCCGTGTGGTACTGCCGAGAACTTGAGCACATCCTGTAAAGAGACGATTCCCTGCCTGCGTATCCCCCGTGCAAGGTTTTACAAAGGGTTTAATGCCTGGGTTTGATACCCAAACTAACACTGTGAATTGAGCTATGATAATCTTCCCCTGGAGAAGGTCTTGTTAGTTTTCTGGGATCAGTAAAGTCATAATAACCACTTATGTTGAGCTTATCACATGCTTTGTTATTCCTGATACAAAAGTGCAATAAGCTATGTGTTAGTTGGCTTAGATCTATTTCTGTTCTATTTGCGATACTTCCTCTGAGTCCCAGGAAAGCGTATGAAACACTTGACTCTATCAGGTCTATTCTGGAACAAAATGAAGAGCTATGGCTCCTGTCCTCATAGAATTTAAAGTGTATCACAGACAGTGTTCACATGGACATTCAATACCTCGACAAAGCTCATGTAGAAATTAAAGAGGTCTTTGGGCAATTGGAGAGTTTTGTCCCAACTTCAGGTGGTATAGCAAAGAAAGCACTGGATTCAGACTCAGGAATATCTGAATTTGAATTGTTTCCCATACTAGCTATGGGACTCTTTGTAAGTCACTTAATCATCACTCAATCACTCCGTGACTCAGTTTCCTCATCTGTGAAATGAAGAGGTTGTACTCAATGGACCCTAAGGTCCTTCCCAGCTCTAAATCTATGATTATAAGAACCATTGTTAAACATTAGTCCACATCTATTTCTGGGACTTGGAGATGGGGGTTAGGATGTTTATAGGGTAGAGGTGAAGAATGAGGAAGAGGAAAAGCCATATTTTGACCCATAACTACTAGAAAGACTCTCTTCAGATCTGGAGGGTGAGGGAGATACTAAGGTAGGTTCTGATCTCTAAGCACAGATACAACTTGGATGAGGTCATCAGTACTTTAACCAGGGTGTTAAAAATAGGGCAGCTAGGTGGCACAGTACATAGCGTTTCCTGAAGTCAGGAAGACTCTTTACTTTGAGTTCAAATCTGGCCTCAGACAATTACTAGCTCTGTGACTCTGGGAAACTTCACCCTGTTTGCCTCAGTTTCCTCATCTCCAAAATGAGGTGGAGAAAGAAATGGCAAACCACTCCAGTATCTTTGCCAAAGAAGACCCCAAATGGGGTCACACAGAGTTGGACACGACTGAAAACCACTGAATAACAACAAATATGGAGGATATTAACAATGCTATATCTACTTTATGAGCATATGAACAGCTATGTTTGGCATCTACTTATGATAAATAATTAACGCAAATAGGAAACTATCATGTTTCCTTACCTAGATTGCCACATCCCGAGTAAGCTCCCCTTCTCCAGCAGAGTGAATGCTAGGTAATCTAGAGCTTCCAACCTTGGGGGCCAATATGCTACCATCTCTGCTTCCCTGCCCCTCAACTAAATTTGTCTTTAAAAGTTGGCTGTAGGATGCATCTCATGCTACTTATCTTTGCGAATTTTACCCTAGGCACCCAAAATGCTAATTACATTTCTAGTTCCAGGTCCCATTGGAGTCTTCAATTTATTTTGGGGGTGAGGGGAAAGGACTTCTGGAAGATCCAAAAATAAGTTAGACACCTCAGGATACTAGATCAAGGAGCCAATCTATAACCAAAGAGTGTCCTGTAGGAGGGGCTATGGGTTCTTCTCTCTGTAATAATCCATAACCCAAGGATGTCCCAGGAGATCAAGTGTTTTCGGTTTTTTGTTTTGTTTTGTTTTGTTTTATTAGAGAGGGAGTGATGAGAGAAAAAAAAATCAACTTCATAGAACATAGAGTAGGGGTCCAATTGGCAGTACTGTCAAAATGTCAGGGTTATCAAACGAAAGTTAATATGTGCTAGGCCATTTAGTGGTACTGCTACTTAGTGAACCGTTATACTCTAGCATCAATCACCATGAGATAAAAATTTTAACATAGTGTCTGGGAAAAGTGCCCTTCCTTTCCCTTCCTCCCCACCAGGGCCTTCTTAACTTCAGTTGATACCTTGAATGGTCCACTGGACTCAAAGAAGAAGAGATCTACCATCTAGTTATATAATAACAGTGAAACTGTTGTTCAGTCATGTCTGACTTTTTGTGGCCCCACTTAGGGCTTTCTTTGCAAAGATACTGATGATTTGCTATTTCCTTCTCCAGCTCAATTTTACAGATGAGGAACTGAGGCAAACAGGGTTAAGTGATTTGTGCAGGGTCACACAGCTAGTAAGGGTGTCTGAGGCTGGATTTTAACTCAGATCCTCCCAACTTCAGGCCCACGGCTCTATTCACTGCACCAGAAGGTAGACTTCTGGAAGATGCAAAAATAAATTAGACACTTCAGGATATTTGATCAAGGAGCCAATTTATAACTGAAGAGTATCACGTTTAGGTGTCTCTTACCTTTTAACCCAGACTATCTAGTCTCAAATTCTGTGATGGTAGTCTTCTCTGACAACATTCTCAAGAAATATTTTATGGAAGGCCACTCCTCTTCTCTGAGACATTAACTTCAAAATTTTAGGACTCTTACCGGATATACTTAGGTATCCCTAACAACCTATTATCAATTATACATTTACATAAATTCTTTTGTTTATATTTCCCACTTGGACTAAGTTGCAGTATCACATAATTTGAGAATTCTGAGAGACCTCAGTGGTCAGTTAGTCTGGCCATACTAATGAGTTCCAGAAAACTGCCCACTCTGTATAACAGTACTACTAATTTCCTCTTAAACTTAGCCCCCTCAAAGCTTCAGGGGGTCCACTTTGTTTAAGTAATATTAAAATTGGTGACAAAGACTTGGATTTGGGGTAATTTTTTTGCTTCCTTTTTTAACCTTTAAGGTCTCATTTCTGTTAATGGTTGGAAAATGGTCCACTCGGAATCTCCTTCTGCCTTGTTCACCCTCCACAGCATATGTCTCCAGATACCCAACTTGTAGAGAAGCTGGGGGTGGGGGAAGGAGCCTCAGACCTTCACTCCCATTAGGGCACGCTTTCCTGTGGCACAAGGGAGTTGCCAGCTAGGCCAATGAGCAAGATTGATTCATAGGGTTTTTATTCCCTATGAAATCATGTGTGACCAAGAGAAGATTTGTTTGACATCTCTTTCCACACAAGGTCAAGTTACTTAGCAAGTGGCAAGAGCAAACATTAAGGATGACCTGACAGGTCCCTGAGACATCCCCACCCACTCCACCTTGGGAGGAGGAGAGATGGAAAAAAGTCTGTTCCACAACGTTGCAGGCCACACACACACACACACACACACACACACACACACACACACACACACACCAGTGAATAACCAGAAAGGGAAAGGGAAATTAATATCTTTGAGCCAGGGATTTCTGACCTTTCTGCAATGCAGAAAGGACAGAGAGGGAAAAAGGAAGATCATATGGAGTTATACTGAGCATACTGTATGCCAGATATGAGTGAAACATTTTTTTCCAAATATTATCTCATGCGATCCTCACAATAACCTGGGGAGGTAGGTGTTGTTAGTATCACCGTTTTACAGATGAGGAAACTGAGGCAAACAGTGGTTAACTGACTCACCCATGGTCACATAGTTAGTCAGTGTCTGAAGATGGATTTGAGCACTCAAGTCTTCCTGACTCTAGGCCCAGGGCTCTATGCATTGCACTACAAAATAATCTAGGTTCTAGTGAGAGAGGCAGGACAAAAACATAGTACTTTCTCTCTCTTTCTTTCTCTCCCCCCTTTCTTCCCCTCTCTCTTTCCTCTTTCTCTCCCTTCTTGTCTCTTCTCCCTCCCTCTTCCTCTCCCTTTTTATTTCTCCCCCTTCTTCCCCTTTTCTTTCCTCTCCCCCTTTCTGTCTCTCTCCGTTTCTCTTTCCTCTCTTTTCTCCTCCCATCTCTCTCTCTCTCTCTCACTCACACACACACACACACACACCCCTTCATACACTCTTGTAATAAAACACAAAGTAGCATCAGAGTGAGACCTTTTTCCTCTAAACCTGAACCATGACCTTGGTCATGGTAATCCTTACAATATCATACTCAGTCTTCTGATCCCCCTTTGACTCTACATTGTCCCATGAAAGGGAAGAAGTATTTGGAAAATACAGGGGAATCCTAGAAGAGAACACTAAAGATAAGTAATGGACTGGGAATTAAATCTAAGAAACGAAGACCCTGGAAAGAGAGAAGCAGCTTCCATTTTCAATGAAGAAAGGAGGAGCGAGTGGTGAGAAGTAAGAAAACAGTACCCTTTGCCCAGCTACCTGAGGCAGCATCTCCTATATCTATGCATTCTCCATGGGTACCTCTTTTTGCTGATGTTTACTGGATCCTGGGTCAGCTTCGGGGGGGAGAAGGGGGGGAATGAAGGTTTGGATAGAGGAATATTATAAGTGGCATCCACCTAAAGTATGCCCTGGTCTCACACAGCTCTGGGTTAGATGAATGCATAACAACAGGGTTAGAATCTAGCCTTAAGCAGGCTTGTAAGATTCTGTGATTCTGGGAAGGTTAGGGGTATATTGAAGATATGGGGAATCAAACATCCTTGGGGCAAGGTATGGCTTTTACTCACTAGTCAGGAGAACAGGTAGAAAATATGGTTATACCCCAAACAGCAAACCAGAACCCTTAAGCAGGAAGAGAAAGGAGTCAATGGAATGACTAGCGTCCCTGTGATAGTATTAGTATTTCTCTAGATTTCCTGCCAAACCAGCCTAGACTCCCCACTGAGATGGGGGTTATGTCTAGCCACCCAAATGCAAATCTCATTAGTATTCAACCCATGACCCAAAGTAACTTCAGATTCACGTTGACCAAAGCTCATATCTAGGAGGCTTCTCAATAATCACACTCCTTGACCTATGACCCCCCCATCTAGAAGAGGATCAATTTAAACCTCCCCTGGGGTGTTTACTTTTCTCCCACAAAGCATTTAAGAATAGGAAAGTATTTTGAGCTTAAAAACACCTGGCTTATTACAGTGAAAATAAGGGGTAGGAAAAGAAATTATTTTAGGTCGTATCCTTTATGCTTAACTCCTTCTCCCAACCCCCAGCTCCTTCACTTAGTCTAGATCAAGTCCTCTCAAAAGACTCAAAACAGGGAAAGGTAAGGGGCCAATACCCTGAAAGCATTACTATTTCGCATCGAAGAACCAGTTAAATCGAGTTTTCTTTGTCCTGGCCCCAGCCATTGTTGCTTTCTATTAGGCAATGCTCAACTTGCCTCCTTTCCACAAGATCAAAAAAGAAAACAAAAGCATTTATGAACTGCCTACTGTGTGTCAGACACTAACAATGAGAGAAATGCAAATTAGAGCAACTCAGAGGTTCCATATCCTACCCATCAGATTAGCCAAGTAGATTATTTTTTTTTAAAGGAAAATAATAAATTTTGGAGGGGCTGCAAGACATCAGGTACACTAATGTACTTGGTGGTGGAGCTGTGAATTGAGAATTTCAGAATGCAGTCATTCTGAAAAAGCAATTTGGAACTATGCCCAAAACATTACTAAATTGTGTATACTCTTTGAACCAGAAATGACACTATTAGGCCCCATGTGTACAAAAGATATTTTAGCAGCTCTTTTTGTAATGGCAAAGAACTGGAAACTGGAGGGTGCCCATCAAATGGAGAATGGTTGAAAAATTATGATTTATGAATGTAATAGAATATTATTGTGCTATAAGAAATAGAGATAGTTTCAGAGAAATATGAGAATACTCATATGAACTGATACATAGAGAAGTGAGCAGTACCTGGAGAACAATTTAAACTGTAACAGCAACATTGGAAAACTTTGCAAGTCTCAAAAACTCTGACCAAGGAATGTAGTAATCACTCAGAATTCCAGAGGACCAGTGATGAAGCATGCTACTCAACTCCTGACAGAGAAGTGACAGGCTTAGGGTGCAAAATGCCTGAATATATATATTCTTATATACATATACATATACATACATATGTATATACACACGTATATATTATATATACACACATACATATGTATAGTCCAGTAAAACAAACTCCTTCATTGGCCTTGTCCAATACATAAATACATACATATATTTATACATACATATACATACACACCTACATAAACATATACATACATACTTAACTGTATATACATATTTATAAATGACAGGGCCAATGAGGAAATGTGTTTTTATTTTTTTTACTTGATTGCATTTATATATAGTCATATATGTGTATATATATAGGCATGTATAGTCATGTGGGGGGGAAAGAACCAATGAGGAAATTTGTTTTTGTTTGTTTTACTTGACCACATTTATATGTAGTTATATATGTATACATGAATATACATATATGTATGTATGTATGTATGTATGTAGTCATATATGTATTGGGCAGGACCGATGAGGGAATATGTTTTACTTGACTACATATATTTGTTACAATTTTCTCCCCTTTTTATTCAGTGCGGGTAGAAGGAAGTGGAAGAAAAACAAAATAGGGAAAAAAAAGGAAAGGAAAGGAAAAGCAGGCCAAACACAACTGCTTCCATTTTTGACTGCCATTGGCTGCCTTTCCTCAACATCACCATCTTCTGGAAGGGACTCTCTTATTCTCATAGCTCTTCCTCCCAGTAATTCCTCTCAGTGCTTTTTGGGAATGTGCCCTGAGTCTTCACCTCTAAGGAAAAGGGAACATATCAACACACAGGAGTCCTTCTGCTTCCCTCTTTTGACCCTCCCAAAAGGCAGGGATGAGGGTAAAAAGAGAAAAGATGAGCTGACCACTGCCACACCAGCACTCACTGACACTTGCTACTTAAATCACAGAAGCAGCCAGATTTCCTGTCTTCTTCTCCAAATGGTAAACTTTGATCTTGCATTAAGCAAAGATGGGTGGGTTGGTTCTGTCCTCCACCTTCAGCTCTTTTCCAGGCCTGGTTTATGTAGAGATAGCTGGGCTTCTCAGCAGATTTCTGAATAAAATCCTTCATCCAAGGTCCTGGAGAGTTGTATCTCAACCAGAGGTGGCCAAGGAGAGTACATGGGCAGAGTAGGTGATGTCTCAGGGAACTGTCAGCTGCAAGTTATTATTTAGGGGAAAAGTCCGTGATGGTAGAGTAGAAAGAAATCTGACCTAGTAGGTCAAGGTTCAAGTCCCACTTCTAGTTACCCATGTGATCTTAAACAGGTCACAGCCCCTCTCATGCTCCAAGTAAGCCTCTCATCAGGATTCTTGTGAGAAAAGCACCTTAAAAAACGTATTAAGTAAGCACTTAACCATGTGCCAGTCACTGAGCTAAGCACAGGAGGCACAAATGCAAAAAGAAAGATGGTTTCTGCTATCAAGGAGCTTTTAAAGAAGTAAGGTGGTATAGTGGATAGAACACTAGACACAGAATCAGAGAGACCTGAGTTCAAATTTGGCGTTAGATACCTACAAGCTGCATGACTCTGGGCAAGTAATTTAACCTTGGCTTGCCTCAGTTTCCTTATATATAAAATGGGGGTAATAATGAGATAATATTTGTAATGGGTTTTGCAAACTTTGGATGGAAAGTTTGCAAAATAGGCACTATGGGAATGCTAGCTGTCATTATCCTCATTGTCATTATTAAATTTCTAATAAGGAAAGACAACACATAGTAGAGAGTGATGGTCAGGGAAGTTATTTTGGTCTGAGAAGTCACAGGCATGGTGAATGGAGACAAAGGACAAGTGATCAACCCACCCTTCCCAGGGATGGTAGTGATTAATGTTCTAAGATCAAAAGGTAGAAAGTGGGTGGCAAAAGGATGAGTAGGAGGCATGACATGGCAGGAAGAGAACAAAAGACAGGAATCTGGGTTGGCCTGGATACATCATTCAGGTGCCTAGGGTGGGACCTGCAGTGCCAGTGATAACATGCTACAAAAGTGCGAACTGCTTTTTATTCAGTAAACAGCTCCTCCCCAGGAACTAAGACAAGAGAACTCCAGCCTCCTGAGTTTTCCAAAGACCATCTTAGACAATCCTACAAATCTCAGTGAGGATGGTGTCCAGAGACAATGGCTGCTGCCCCTCCCAGTTCTTTAGCATTTCTGTTTTCTCCTAGGAAAGATCAAGAGAGAATTGGTTTAACATCTAGAAAGAGGAATTTAACCTAAGAACATGCTGCCTGGAAGAATTAAGAATATCCTTCCTCTAGACTTAAAGGAAAAGCAGAAGAGATGGAAAGGTCTCTTGGGGAAAAATCTTGCCTAGAAAGAGAGGATGAACTCAGTGACCCCTGAAAGGCCCTTCTAGAGATCATCTCTAGGGAAAGAACAGAAAGAACTTATCATCTCTGTTACAGAGAGACTAACAGTTAAACACCAGGGCAAAAGACTTAATCAAATGGGCACCTTCTATTTAATATCAGTGAGGAGGGGGCAGGGAAGGCCTACTGATCACATTTGCTCCCCCCAAGGACCACAGGCTAGGAGTCCTAGC